>JAWPHD010002331.1:0-262585 GCA_037043455.1 Cyrtodaria siliqua
CTATTAAAACAGGACAGTGTAAATAAAGAAATCCCCGCCATGATCTAATCTCTAACCAACAAGACAGCATCAATAGGCAATATAAGTTAGTAAAACACAAATATGCTCGTGTTAATGTAATACAAAAAAACAATAGCCTAGAAAGCCACAATGAAGGTACTCAATGACTTGGCAGAAGCCAGAGCAGTAAGAGAATAAACAATTAAGCGCACGACAAGAAAGCTCATGGACAAACATCAAACGCCACCGTCCCAATGGGCTTTAGGTAGGCGTCATCATAGGGTCCACAGCCTGTCTGGTCATCGTACAATTAAAGAGAAAAGCATAGTGGCGAACTGTAAAAGGGTCCACCACCAAGCATGCAGTACGTTGCAAAATGATAGGGTCATAACCTCTTTTGATAAACTTTTTAACAAGTTTAACAAAGATAGTATGAAAGTGATCATGACCAAGAATCTTACGAAGTTTATAAATCACATCACCATAGAAGTCAGGTTGTGGTAGTCCTTGTCCAAACTTGACCACATTGTTAATATCAATGAAAGCTCGGACCAGTTCGAAAACCAGCCATATCAGACTTGTAACAGTGGAGTTATGGCCCTTGATTTAGTTAAAAATGCTATATTTTGCCTCGTTAAGATGATAGGGGCTTCATTGTTCATCCGATCTTTACCAAACTTTATCAGATTGTTAATGTCATTTTATTTTTTTTATTTGTTTTTTGAAAAAAATTGATTTCTTTTTTTAATTTTTTAATTTTTTTTAGCTCTATGTTGGACCAGTCGGACCAGTAACAGAGGAGTTATGGCTCTTGATTTAGTTAAAAATGCTATATTTTGCCTCGTTAGTACGGTAGGGCCTTCATTTTTCATCTGATCTTTACCAAACTTTACCAGATTCTTTAGTTATGACCCTTGATTTAATCAAAAAGCTGTTTTTTGCCCGAAACTTCAAAAAAAACGTAAATGGCAGTCACTCGCTTCATTGATGTTATAAGAGCCGTGTTAGCCAGTAGAGCCTCCACAGGCCCTGCCCTCTTGGGCCTCTTGTTAGCTCTACTGGCCGAGCTTATAGGATGGTGTGTCGTCCGTCCGTCTGTCTGTCGTCTGTTAACTTTTATATCGTTAAGACGATAGGGCCTTTACTTTTCATCCGATCTTTACCAAACTTTAACAGATAGTTAAAATCAATGAAAGCTCGGATATGTTCGAAAACCAGCCAGATCAGACCAGTAACAGCGGAGTTATGGCCCTTGATTTATTTAAAAATGCTATATTTTGCGTTGTTAAGACGATAGGGCTTTCAGTTTTCATCCGATCTTTACCAAACTTTAACAGATTGTTAATATCAATGAAAGCTCGAACACGTTCGAAAACCAGCCATATCAGACCAGAAACAGCGGAGTTATATGGCCTTTGATTTAGTTAAAAATGGTATATTTCACATCGTTAAGATAATATGGCCTTCATTATTCATCCGATCTTTACCAAACTTTACCAGATTGTTAAAATCAATGAAAGCTCGGACAAGTTCGAAAACCAGCCAGATCGGACTAGTAACAGCGGAGTTATGGCCCTTGATTTATTTCAAAATGCTATATTTTGCCTTGTTAAGACGATAGAGCTTTCATTTTTCATCCGATCTTTACCAATCTTTAACAGATTGTTAATATCAATGAAAGCTCGGAAAAGTTCGAAAACCATCCAGATCAGACCAGTAACAGCGGAGTTATGGCCCTTGATTTAGTTAAGACGAAAGGGTCTTCATTTGGCCGGATTTAAATGAAACTGCAGGGATGATCAGTACCAAGCCTAGTTGTACACATCGTCACCTTGCTCCGGTTGAATTATTTTGTCGGAGTTCTGGCCCTTTAAAGGTTTTAATACACGCACTTTGTCTGGACTAGTTTTTAGCTACACTGGCCAAGGGCCAGCAGAGCTTATGGGATGGTGTGTTGTCCGTCGTCCGCCGGTCTGTCCGTCGTCTGTTAACTTTTACCTCGTTAAGACGACATGGCCTTTATTTTTTCATCCGATCTTTACCAAACTTTAACAGATAGTTAAAAGTAGTGAAAGCTCGGACAAGTTCGAAAACCAGGCAGATCGGATAAGTAACAGTGGAGTTATGGCCCTTGATTTATTTAAAAATGCTATATTTTGCCTTGTTAAGACGATAGGGCTTTCATTTTTCATCCGACCTTTACCAAACTTTACCATATTGTTAATATCAATGAAAGCTCGGACAAGTTCGAAAACCATCCCGGACTAGTTTTTAGCTCTACTGGTCAAGGGCCAGCAGAGCTTATTGGTTGGTGTGTATTCCGTCGTCCGTCTGTCTGTCCGTCGTCTGTTAACTTTTACCTCGTTAAGACGATAAGGCCTTTATTTTTCATCCGATCTTTACCAAACGTTATCAGATTGTTAATATCAAGGAAAGCTAGGAAAAGTTCTAAAACCAGCTAGATCGGACAAGTAACACCGGAGTTATGGCCTTTGATTTAGTTAAAAATGGTATATTTTACCTCGTTAAGACGATATGGCCTTCATTTTTCGTCCGATCTTACCAATCAGTACCAGATTGTTAATATCAATGAAAGCTCGGACAAGGCCGAAAACCATCTCGATCAGACCCGTAATACCAGAGTTATGGCCCTTGATTAAGTTAAAAATGGTATATTTTACCTCGTTAGGACGATGTGGCCTTCATTTTTTATCCAATCTTTACCAGACTGTTAATATCAATGAAAGCTCGGACAAGTTCGAAAACCAGCCAGATCGGACCAGTAACAGCGGAGTTATGGCCCTTGATTTATTTAAACATGCTATAATTTGCCTTTTTACCAAATAGATTGTTACTATCAATGAAATCTAAGACATGTTTGAAAATCAACCAATTCGGATAAGTAACACCGGAGTTAAGGCCCTTTATTTATTTAAAAATGCTATATTTGGCTTGTTAAGACGATAGGGCTTTCATTTTTCATTCGATCTTTACCAATCTTTAACATATTGTTAATATCAATGAATGCTCGGACAAATTCGAAAACCATCACGATCAGACCCGTAACAGCCGAGTTATAGCCCTTGATTTAGTAAAAAAAGTTTTTTTTTCATCCGATCTTTATCCATCATTACCAGATTGTTAATATCAATGAAAGCTTAGACAAGCTCGAAAACCAGTCAGATCAGACCAGTAACAGTGGAGTTATGGCCTTTGATTAATTTAAAATGTTATATTTTGCCTTGTTAAAGACAATAGGGTCTTTATTTTTCATCCGATCGTTACCAAACTTTACCAGATTGGTAATATCAATAAAAGCTCGAACAAGATTGAAAACCAGCCATATCCGATCAGTAACAGCGGAGTTATGGCCCTTGATTTATTTAAAAATGCTATATTTTGCCTCGTTAAGACGATGTGGTCTTCATTTTTCACTCGATCTTTGCCAAACTTTACCAGACTGAAATCTCGGACAAGTTCAAAAACCAGTCATTTCGGACCAGTAACAGCAGAGTCATGGCCCTTGATTTATTTAAAAATGTATTTTGCCTTGTTAAGACAATAGGGTCTTCATTTTTCTTCCGATCTTTACCAAATTTACCAGATGGTTGATATCAATGAAAGCTCAGACAAGTCCGAAAGCCAGCCAGATCAGGACAGTAACAGTGGAGTTGTGGTCTTTGATTTAATTAAAAATGCTATATTTTGCATCGTTAAGATGATAGGGCCTTCATTGGTCTATCCTCCGAGCACGTTAAAGAACCATAGGAATCTATTCAATAATAAGAGTAGGGCAGGTACCCGGATTCCTATGTATCATTCCCCTCTCTCTGGGCGGCTCTAAATAACATATACTGTGTTGATGAGCCGTTAAA
Source organism: Cyrtodaria siliqua (assembly GCA_037043455.1). Classification (NCBI taxonomy): domain Eukaryota; kingdom Metazoa; phylum Mollusca; class Bivalvia; order Adapedonta; family Hiatellidae; genus Cyrtodaria; species Cyrtodaria siliqua. Next base: position 3,876 of record JAWPHD010002331.1, read on the forward strand.
CAACATTCAATTCATTTTTCATCCGCTCTTTACCAAACTTTAACAGATTTTTACTATCAATGAAAGCTCAGACTAGTTCGTAAACCAGCCAGATCGGACCAGTAACAATGGAGTTATGGCCCTTAATTTAGCTAAAAAGGGCTATTGCCTCACAGAGTTATGTCCCTTTAATGATTTTAATACACAAACTTTGTCAGGACTATTTCTCCTGAACCCCTCTCCCGATTTCAACGAAACTTTACAGGGATGATCAGCACCAAGCCTAGAGGTGTATACCATCGTCGTGTTCCGGTTTACAGAGTTTTGATGGAGTTATGGCCCTTTAAAGGTTTTTGATACACAGATTTTCCAGGCTAGTTCTCCTGAACCTCTGGCTGGATTTCAAAGAAACTTGATAAGGATGATCAGTATAAATGCTATTTTGCGTATAATCGCCATATTCCGGTTGAATGATCTTTGGCATAGTTATTGCCCTTTAAAGGTTTTAGTAGACCAACTTTGTCCAGATTAGTCTCTTTCTGAACTCATTGCCGGATTTCAACGAATCTTGATGGGGATGATCAGTACCAAGCCTAGTTGCACCTGTCGTTGCGATGGCCTAGTTGCACATGTCATCGATGTGCTTCTGGTTGAATGATTTTTGGCAGAGTTATGGCCCTTTTAAGATTTTAATACACAAACTTTGTCCTGGCTGTTATACATGGGCTATAAGAACGACATTGACTATGTGCTCTAACTAATATTTAATAAATGATAATCCAAGCTATGAAAGATTAACACGTGTGCTGTAGAGAGTATATCAAATATTTAACTTTCTTTAGGAAAAGCTGCTTTACTCGTAATCATTATCTGATAGTCGCTGTGTCCATAGGAGTAATTCACTCGAGTTCATTGAAGTAAAATGATAGCATCACTGTAGGTCCAGATTATCTTATTGTAGGAATGGTTTGTTCTCTCTTATCACTGTTAGTATATCACATTGACTGTAATGTTATCCTTAAAACCACAACACATTTGTTTTACTGTAATTTTAGTGTCAATAATGTTTACATGGAAAATACCACATGTCATTTGGTTAATTAGATATAATTGCATCTTGATATCACATGATAACAAAACAAAATATATGGCACACATGAGAATTAATTGCAATTATTTTCGGTTTAACAAGTATGCCAGATCGTGTGTGGTATTGTGACTCAGATGTAGGTGAACTTGACACAGGGAAACTGTGTAATGTTGTAACTGAGACATTTGGCTGTTGGTTAAAGACCTGATCTCAAAATCTTCAATAACCGTACGGTAGGCCATTAAGCAAATTAGGCACAGTAGGAGTGGCTTATCCACTGGTCAGTTTGTGCTGTTTGTAAACATAAACACATGTGGTATGGTACAGCAATAAACTTCAGTGTGGTGAAGTCAGCTAGTATATCAGAGATAAAGATGAAGAGATAATCATTCTAGGCTATTATCTATTACCTATCAATAAGTGGAATTATGAACTTGGGAGTGTGTCCCTATTTAACTCCAATAAAACAAATAATCGCAACTTTTTTCCCACAAATAACTAAACTTTTATAGAATTTCTTTTGTATACATTTATAAAGTGTCCAGGCAATAAACTGTTAAGTTTCAAAAATTATTTTTGGTATCTGTTTTAATTTTTGTTAATATGTAAGCATTGCTTTGCATTGTTGAGGAACAAAAAAAAAACACTTCCAGTTTCAGAAGAGCAACAATTGATTTAAAGGATAACCTCAATCTCTAAAACATAATTTATGTTGCTCCTAGACAAGAAACTGTGGATTAAAAACAGAAAAATGGCACTGGAATGACAAACGTTTCTGGAGTTATGTATGACATAGAAGGGATATATAATGAAAACGTGTGTTTTAGAAATGGTCAGGCAATGGTTCCCAAATTTACCAAGTGTTCCCAACGGGTCATTTATGGGAATAATTGAGTCAGGACACATGCACATGCGATTTTACAATCTCTGTACACATAATATTTATGAAAAAATAATAACTTTCTTAATATCTAATGTCATGTCTCTGTAAGTTACTTCATACATTTGTACTGTACATCTAAACACTGTAGTATTTGTAATAGTATTTTTTCCCGCCATATGTCAGCTGAATGAAAATCTCCAGCATCTCAACTCTAGTTGGCTTTTAGAGAGGTCATGACCTTTTATCAACTGTCAATCACCAGTGGTAGAAAATTTGAATTTTACAACAGTTTTCAAAAAATATTTTTGGGATATAACACTCACAAATGTCACAGTGCTTTCAAATTCACAAGGAATATTCATCAATCATTCAATAACATTTATGCTAAGTTTCAGCAAAATGTGTGGGGTAGGTCTATTAAAATTTTGAAAAAATCCCCACTGGTGCTTTGCTTGTAGACAGCTTAGAGTGTTCAGTGATAGTAGCCATTTTTCAGGGTACCCAGCTTTTATAGTGTGACCCCGGCCTTTCGTCCTCATTTAACTGAGGTTTTACATATTCACTATCCGAACAGGCTTTGTCAATTACCAGTAGATCTGGGTCTAATGAATATTGAGGTTTTTCATTTGATTTCGTGAGGTGATGGCGATTTGTACGGTAACATGCACCATTATTAGTTTTGACCGAGTATGATCTCTCATTGTGTTTTTGAGTAACAATTGCAGGCTTCCACAACTTGTTTTGTTGTTGAATCCTAACAGGCTCCCCTATTTCAAGTGGTTTCAGTGGCTTTGTATTCCTATCAAAATATGATGTCTCCTTCATTTTAGCTGAGTGCATCTTTTTGCGGACTTGTGCATTGTTGTATTACCATATGTCGTCTTATTGTTTAATCATATTTATTTTACATCGATTGCGAAACAAGTTATTGCAACTTAGATTAATCACTCTCGATGGCTTCCTGGGTAGAACCAGTACTAAGCAATGTGGATTAATTATCTTGCTCAAGGATAAATAACGTGGCCGCGACGGAGGATCGAACCCACGACCTCTCGATCAGGAGTTCGACGCTCTACCACTGGACCACGCACTCCACTGTCGTCTTATAACAGACACTCTCTTACCACGCACTCCAGTCTGGAACACTGACTGCTGCTGGTCAGTTCCTTATTTACATTACAATGAATATCATCGTAATTACAGATTATTAGTTAGAACACATTGTTCGTTCTTAGTTATTTATAGACCTACATTAACACCGTTAAGACTATAGACATAACATAACATGGTGTCAGAAACAGGATTTAACCTGCAAACACAAATCGTTGGAATTTAAAAAAACATTAAAAAAAAAAAAAGGAATTACAAAGTGTGTACATTCAGTTTGAATTTTTTAACATTACCAATATGGATCTGTCCCGAATTCCAACAACCCACATGGACTGGGAATCAAAAAACATACCAGAAATTTTTGCTGGTCCCTTAAAGCAAAAATCAGAGGAAATGAAAATCACATATCTCCTTTTATGCATTGGTGATACCGGTAGAGACATTTTTAATACCTGGACATTACCTGACGAGGAGGCAAAACGCCTAACACCACTTTGTGAGCGATTTGCCAGGCACGTCCAGCCGAGCTAAATCCGGTTTTCGCTCGCTTCAAATTTAACAATGAAATCCAAGGAAGCAACACAGTGGATCAATTCACAACACAATTGAAATTGTTGGCTATTGACTGTCAGTTCAATGACGCCGACGACATGATCCATGATAGAATCGTATTTGGAGTAAACTCCAGGAAAATACAAGAACGCCTCATAAACGAAGGAGAAGCACTGACAATGGACAAAGCCATCCAGATATGTCAAAATTTTGAGTACTCTCAAGAACGGCTGAGAACACTGGCATCATCAAGTTCCGCCGCACCAGAGGTTCACGCCATCAACTGCTACCAGCAGCGTCCACAAAGAGGACCAGGACCTGCACCGAAAAAGGGACAGCCGACGGGACCTGCACCGAACTCAAATCAGATACGAAAGGGACAGCCGACGAAAAAAACGAAATGTGGCAATTGTGGGTATACGCACACTAAAAACAAGTGCCCTGCACACGGGAAACAATGTAACAATTGCAAGAAATGGAACCATTTCTCCAAGATGTGTCGATCAAACTCAGTGAACGAAGTGTCTGACAATCTCGCGAATTCGGAATATTACATTGACTCTGTGTATTCTAAAATTAGGAATACTCAGGCACTTGTGGCAATTGAGGTAAGCAAAAGCTCTATTCAATTTAAGCTGGACACTGGTGCACAAGTAAATATTATACCACTAAATATTTACAACACATTAGGTGTAGTCATGCCCCTAAAAAAGCCACCCGTAGAGTTGACTGCATATAACGGCAGTAAACTTAACACACTAGGTTATTGCTCCCTTCCCTGCAAGTACGATGAGTACATGCGTACTACTGACCTTTACATTGTAGAGACAAAGTCACCAGCAATTCTAGGTTTACGGTCATGTATTGACTTTAGACTGATTAAGTTAGTGTACTCCCTTGATAAAGACGCGTCTCCGAGACAGACGAACGACATGCATCGCTTGAATAAGGAAGTCATACTTGCCGAATATGCCGATTTATTCAAAGGCATAGGTCAAGCCCCCGGTGAATGTGACATTAAGATTGACACGAATAAACCCCCGTAGTTCACCCACCTAGACGAGTTCCTGTCGCACTGCGTGACAAATTCAAAACGGAATTAGACCGCATGGAACAAGATGACGTAATAGCGAAAGTCACAACTCCAACAAAATGGGTCAATTCCATGGTCATTGTTGAGAAGCCGTCAGGCGACCTCAGGGTATGCCTCGACCCGAAAGACCTAAATAAGGCAATAATTCGCCCTCACTACCCTATGCGTACGTTAGAAGATGTCCTTCCCCAATTGAGTGGCGCTAAGTTTTTCTCAAAATTAGACGCTCGATCTGGATACTGAACCATCAAGCTCTCTGAAACTTCGTCGTTTCTGACTACATTTAATACCCCATTTGGACGGTATCGCTTTAAGCGCCTTGCATTTGGCCTTAAGAGCTCCCAGGACGAATTCCAACGCATAATCCATGAATGCTATGAAGGTTTGTCAGGAATCGCCGCCATTGTAGACGACATTCTTGTGTACGGACGTACACGTGAAGAACATGAACAAAACTTGCGTAATGTTCTTCAACGTACCCACGAAAAGGGAATTAGACTTAATATTGACAAACTCGTTGTTGGTGTCACAGAGTTCAATACTTTGGACACATACTGACGTCCAACGGACTCAAACCTGACCCCTCCAAAACTTCCGAAACCGCGCTGAGCTCGAAACCGTTCTTGGCATGATAAATTAGCTGTCAAAATTCGCACCTAGCTTAGTCGAGGTCACAAGCCCCTTACATTCTTTGTTAGCGAAGAATGTAGAATTTGCATGGGACGAGCCCCAAGCAAACGCCTTTCAAAAAGTCAAGGAAATCCTTACAAGGTCACCAAGACCTGTTCTGTCCCATTAATATGACAAAACGCTGACATTACAGGTTGACGCTTCCAAATTTGGACTAGGAGCGACCCTCCTACAAGACAATAAGCCGATTGCTTATGCGTCCAAATCCCTGACACAGACAGAGATAAACTATGCGCAAATAGAGAAGGAGATGTTCGCAATACTTTTCGGCTGCGAACGTTTTCATCAATATGCTTATGCGCGCAGGGTTGAAGTGCAAACGGATCATTTGCCACTCGTTTCTATCATGAAGAAACCGCTATGTGCGGCACCCCCTCGCTCGTAACGCATGATGCTTCAGTTGCAACCCTATGACCTAAACCTAAATTACCTTCCAGGTAAGAGCATACCTGTCGCCGACACACTGTCACGTAAGCCACATGCTGACACGTACCCCGACCTGTCCGAAGGTATGGATTTACATGTGCATACTGTACTGGTTTACCTGTGAATGATCGTAAACTAGAGGAAATACAGACTCAAACTGAGCAAGATTCACAATTACATTGCCTTAGTGAAGTGGTTCTCCGAAGTTGGCCCCATCTAAGAAAACAATGTCCCGTACAAATCTTAGATTACTGGAATGTCCGTGATCAATTATTAGTTGTTAATGGATTAATCATGAATAGTCATTCCTCAAGCACTCAGGTCAAAATTGCTTGACAAATTACACACTGGTCACATGGGAATTGAGTTATGTCTAAGGAGAGCTCGTGACGTCATGTTTTGACCACGGATCTCAAAAGACATAACTGAAATGGTATCAAAATGATCAATCTGCCTTGAGCACCGAAATTCAAACCCCAAGAAACCCATCATACCACATGAGGTTCCCACTTATCCATGGCAAACTATCGGCACCGATTTGTTTACATGGGACAATAAGGAATTTCTACTGATGGTCGATTATTTCAGTCGCTACATCGAAGTTGTTCAGATTACAAACTTAAAGAGTAGCACTGTAAATCATCACATGAAGTCAGCATTTTCGTGCGTAGACGTGTCAGAACGTATAATCTCGGACAGTGGGCCCTGCTGTAGCTCCAAAGAATTTTGTGAATTTGCACTCTCATGGGACATTTATCACATTACGACCTCTCCAAAATACGCGCAATCAAATGGACTGAGTGAAAAATCTGTGCAAACTGTCAAACGCATATTTGCAAAAGCAAAGGTCGATAACAAGGATCCTTTGATCGGATTACTTGAATACCGTGCCACCCCTCTAGATATTGGGTATTCCCCAGCAGAACTACTCATGGGGAGACAATTACGTTCTGTTATACCTGTAGTTAAGGAAAGGTTAGTCCCCAGGGTCCCCAACACAGGTCAAATTCGAAAGAATATTATGTCAAAGAAAATGAAAGGGAAACACTTTTATGACAGGAATGCAAAACCTCTGAGCCCTTGTCAATTGGAGACACAGTAAGAATTCAACAATCTAACAAATTGTGGAAACCTGCTGTCGTAGTTAAAAATCATAATGAGCGATCCTACTCGGTTATGATAAAAGATGATAATGCCATTTACCGTAAGAACAGAAGACACCTTCTTAAAGGGACACACGGCAATCTTGATTTTTTAAAAACTCACGGCGGCCGGTTAGGTTTTCTCTTCACTTGCATTTGTTCAATCATTAATAGTAATTGTTAGAATAGTTCAAAGCAAATTATTTTTACGTATTACTAACTTTTTATTATAGTGGATCAATAATATATTTAAAAAAATTGTGAAGTGATGAAGAAAATTGAAATCTCAATTTTTTATTTAATCATATGCAAGCAGTTTTAAAGTCAAAATGACGCAGGATAACTAAATTGAGGAGTAAATTTTAATGTTTGAATAAAACTCAAGATTGCCATGTGTCCCTTTAAAACAAAGGAAAATATCTCACAGTGTCAAAGTGAAGGTTCACTTCCCGCCAAAGTGCCGCAAAGAGAAAATGCCTCTTCAAATGCCACAAATGTGTTAAAACAAACCACTTTCATAAATAAAAGTACTGATAAGCGCATCTCGCGATATGGCAGACACATTTAAAGCAAAGTTATTCTGTCTAACTAAACTGTCGAGTTAACCCCTTACTGGTGAATGCTCATTAGCCCGGCCAAGGCGGCCACATAATCTGTGTAATCATCATGGAACTACCATAAACTTGGAAACATGTTGGATTAAATGCCCATTAATCAACCTCAGTGTGCCACCGGGAGATGTAAGATAATCAGCTATAAACTGACACTCTATAAAGTCAGATCTAAATGACGTTTTAATGGACCAAAGATCATCGCAGCCTGCAATACTGGAGATTAATCACCAGCTGCCAAACTTACCACGTACGAAGCATTTGGATATGAACATTAATGAATTCTGTCAGGAAATCATTTTATATCTATGAACTTGTTATACGCATTCTTATATTATGAAAGAACATATAACTTCGAATTTAAAAAGGGAGTTGTTGTATTACCATATGTCGTCTTATAACAGACACTCTCTTACCACGCACTCCAGTCTGGAACACTGACTGCTGCTGGTCAGTTCCCTATTTACATTACAATGAATAACATCGTAATTACAGATTATTAGTTAGAACACGTTGTTCGTTCTTAGTTATTTATAGTCCTACATTAACACCGTTAAGACTATAGACATAACATGACATGCATGATTAGGTTTTTTGGGGACAAGTTTCTTAGGAAGTGTAGGCATAACTGATCGCAGTTGCCTGCCCCAAAATAAGATGGCAGCGTCCTTGGATTTATATTTGTGAAAATAGGAAAAAACGTATCACTGAAGACCATTTGAACATTCACAGTCGAAGAACAACGGTTTGTGTAACATTTTATGTTTGTCTTAAATCGGCTGATGAGGTTTTGACTGCATTGTTGGAAGGGAAGCTCGTTTTAGTGAGGTGGGGTGTGTTACGCGATCTCTTCATACTTAGATATTTTGGTGTAAATTAGTCGTTTCGGTGGTCTGGTGTGAAAAGGTGGTATATGTTATGAACAAATGAATATGCTTTTTAGTACACATGTGTTATTGCTTGAAATAGAGCCCTACGTGAATAGATTATCATGTTAATCCTTTATTGTCTGGCTAGTTACACATGTTCTCTGCACAGAATGGCATTTTGGAAGCCGGACCCCTTGTCCATATGTATACTTAGTAACATTTGGGGTTTTAGGACTCTATACCAAACCATATGAACACCATCCCAACACCGTGCCGACCCCCTTTGTTCTGAGAGGCCAGGGTATGTGTCGGGTAGTGACTTCCTTGAAAGTGTGTCAGCCACGAGAATCTTTTTACCATATATGTTTTACGTCGATACTGTAGCGTTTTAGCTGTAGCACCATGTGTTGTAACCGAGGGGGTGCCTGGTAAAGGGGCTTTTTCATGATTGATTCAAATGACTTTTGGTCACTTTCAACATATACCACTTTTTGACCATATACGTAATGATGGAATCGTTTGCATCCAAACAGAATGGCAAACATTTCCTTTTCAATCTGTGCTTAATTTAGTTCAGTCTTTGTAAGGGACTTTGAAGCAAATACGATAGGTCTGCCTTCTTGTAAGAGTGTGGCTCCTGAACCAAACTTTGAGGCTTCAACTTGCAAAGTCAATGGCTTCTTGTTGTCATAGTATGCTAACACAGGTATGTCAGTGACTTTTTCCTTAACCCTTTGAAATGCTTCGGCTTGGAGCTTATCCCATGAAAATGAAACATTTTTTGCTAATAACTGGCGCATGGGGTTAGTAACCTCTGCTTGGTTTGGGGCAAATTTCGACAGATATTGTACCATGCCAAGGATAGTTTCGAGCTCTGCTCGGTTTTGAGGAGGGTCCATGTCTATAATTGCAAACACCTTTGAAGGATCTGGTTTGAGCCCTTGAGACGTAAACATGTGTACAAAGTACTGTTTTCAGTGACACCTTCTTCAAGCTTATCTGCATTTAACCTGATGCCCCTTTCTCGGGATCGGTTCAGTACATGACGTATATTTTTGTCATGTATTTCTCTCGTTTTCTCTGTAACAAGGATGTCGGCAACTATGGTGACAATACCGTCTAACCCCTCGTAAGTTTCATCGATTTTCCTTACAAACTCGTCTTGGCTCGAACTAAGCCCAAACGGTAGTCTCAAGTAACGATATCGACCAACGTGGTATTGAAAGTCGTTAGAAAGGATGATTCCTTATCAAGTTTTATTGCCCAGTAACCTGACTTAGCGTCGAGTTTTGTGAAAAAGTTAGCGTCTGAGAGTTGTGGCAATATATCTTCAAAGGTTCTCATAGGATAATGTGGCCTAGATATATCATTGTTGAGGTATTTGGGGTCTAGACATATTCTGAGCTACGCGGACTTTGATTTCTTAACAACTACCATGGAATTAACCCAGTTTGTAGGTTATGTGACCTTCTCAATAACATCAATAGATTCCATACGATCCAACTCTGTCTTGTGTTTGTCATGTAATGTCACTGGGACACGCCTTGGTGGGTGTACTAAAGAGGTTGCTTTTGGGTTAATGTGAATTTTAAAGCTCCCTAGCGGACATTGAAATGCCTTGAAATAGGTCATCGTATTCTTCAAGTACAGTCGCCTTGCTGGGTATTGTGTGTGTGTCTAAAAGAGTATAAAAGCTTTAGCAAGCCTAAGTCCATGCTTGATTTCAACCCGAAAATGGCTGGTGAACGAGTCTCTACAATATAGAAGTATAATGTGTGTGCTTGCATATTGCGTTTGCATGGTACTGTACAGTAACCGACTGTCTCCAATGTACCTCCATTACAGTCTGACAGTTGTCGGGGTGGCTTACAGCTTAAGTTTATTAAACAAGTGCTTAGGTATAATACTGACTTGACTACCCGTATCAATCTTAAACTCAACTGGGAAGGAAGCGGGCCTACCTATACCTCAGTGAAAAAAGCCTGGTCGTTCCTAACATTTGAGTGCACACTATCCACAAAATAATTATCCTCTTTATAATCTCTTTGAAAATCATAACTAAGTTCATGAACTGTTCCTGACCGGCACATTTTAGCAGAATGGTTGAATTTATTGCACTTGTCACAACGTTTTCCTTTTGCTGGGCAATTGTCACTTTTGAAATGCTTGTATACACAGTTCCCACAAATCTTGTTGCTCCTTTTTGGTTGCGGTTGCAAATTATGATGTCCTCTGTTGGCATCTCTTGTTTGGTAATTCCGTCGATCATCTTGCTGACCTCCTTCGAATCCTTTTGCTCTCCCGGTAGGTTGACTTCGACCCTTTGTTTCGTTTGATCGGACTGTGTTGACCGTATTTGTCTTCGCTTTGAGATGCTGACATGGATCTTAGTTGTTCTTGAGAGTACTCAAAATTTTGAGCAATTTGGGCGGTTTTGTCCAGTGTCAATATTTCACCTTGATTTATCCGATTCTCTCTTATTTTATTTGATGACGTGCCGAAAACGATGCGGTCACGTATCATTTCCTCCGAGTCCGTAAAATTACAGTCTTTCGTGGCTAACCTTAGTTTTGTTACAAATTGCTCAATAGAGTCTGATCTTTGCGTAATGTTGTTGAATTTAAATCTGGAAAATATTGGGTTTAGTTTTGATTGCACGTATGTTTTGTACTTCTCGTAAAATGTGTTCAACTTTTTGGCATCTTCCGCTGAAATATCTGTCCAAGTTTGATGGCCGTCATGCCCTTTTTTCCCGACCCAGAGAAGAAGGTAAAACACTTTTTCTTCTTCCGACTTCGCTTTCAGCGGTCCAGAGAATACAAGCTCGCTGTGACGTTAAATTTGTCCCGTGCTTGGGGAAGATTTGTACTCTCCCAGTCCATCTTCGGACACGAAACACCAAACAGATCCATTTTGAATGTATTAATTCAACACATAAACTTATAAATCCCATGTTCAAAATCGTTTCCAATATTCCAAATTAATGTTTTACTTCTGACACCATGTTATACATGGGCTATACGAGCGACATTGACTATGTGCTCTAACTAATATTTAATACATGTTAATCCAAGCAGATACAGACTGACTCTGCAGTAAATAGACAAAAACATATATACAGAGAATTCGCAGGGTAGGGCAGCAACGGGCTCACCCAAGGAAATGTATTGTACTATCCCCACCCTAGGAGCAACATTTTCAGAGTAATCCTCAATGTTGGTATTATACAAGTTCTGTCTGAAGTCCCTACCCCAGCGTCAACATTGGTCTAATTAGGCTTTTCCAAACAAGGAAGGAAAATATGTAAAAGGGGGTGGTGGGGGATGGGGAAAATTGTGCTATTTGTGATACAAGCACCAAATTTTGCATATAGGTACACTTGATCCTAGTTATCAATTTTAGATATGGACCCATCTCAAATTCATTCTATTGCGCATGCGTGGGCTTGCGTTTACTTCCGGTATGCTAAAATGATATGGAATGTTTAATTACTCCACAAAATACTATTTCTAATGCATTTAGGCACTGAAAATGTTAGGTATTGCGTACACATGTTTATTATAAAGACAATAATGCATTATCCTTCATTGCGCATGCCCAGTAGACTTACAACTTCCGGTTATGTTGGGCGTCTTTTGTTACATCACAAAACATGGGAGAATTTTAGAAGATTTATTTTGTTCACCCAATGGTAGTATACTCCTATGTGCAAATGTCTCATGCCTCGTCATTCTTTATGATTCTGAATCTGACATCCCGGGTGCAATCGAGTCCTTAGACAAGACATTTTCCCCAGCCTCATCCGTCGGGTGCTGACGTAAACCAGACGGTTCTCCGTGTATCGGAGTTTATTTTCCGAACACATATAGAACCATAGGAATCTATTTAACCGTAAGAGTAGAACATTGCTGAAAAATGTCTATGTATCCTTCCCCTCTTTCTGGTGCAGCTCGAAATAATCGAAAACAGTGTAATTATAAGCCGATACAATTCACATTTCTTTATGAACAGTTAACGAGCTAGGATGCCATTGCAAAACAGATTCATTGGAATTGACCAGACTAATTCAGTGAAAGATATTTTGTTGTTATATTAGAAGGACTGCATATTTAGATGATAATGTGCAAGGCTTCAGGACACCAATTAGATGGCTCTTGATGCACATATGCTTTATTTCAAACAGGTGTTTCGAAACTTGATACAGATGATTCATTTCTTAAAGCAGCGCATGTATTACGAACAAAAATGCACATCAGATGGCTGCTGCTACAATATTAATTTTACAGAAAGATGCATCTGATATATACAAGAAACGCGCATATGATGTATACATGGAACGTGTAAATGAAAATGATACCCCACTGGATTCGAGGCGTAGTGCACCGTAAACCATGTTCCCCCCCCCCCCCCCCCCCCCCCCCCCTTTTAAATACTGGTGTCTAACCCTAGAAGTACATTTGCTCATATTTGCTTTTATCAGATCAATGCGAACTTTATATTTCAAACAGGATATTGACACTCGTACTCAGTACAATGGATGAATTTGAGTAACTTACAAATAGCATTAGACAATTTAGCAAATTTGTGCAAATGCAATGGTATGCTAATAAATACTTCAAAGACAAAAGTAATGCTTATAACTACTCACCAAAAGAGAGCTTGTATGAATACCGACAACTTATATTTGAATTTAAACAATGATAGTCTAAATACAATAGCTAAAGACAAAATACTTAGTGTTTTATAGACAATAACTTGACATGGACTTCTCATACAGATAAAATCTGCAAAAAAATGACATCCAATTTATGGCTATTGTCGCGAATAAAGGAATATCTTTCTATTGAGCATAGAACTCAATTTTATAAAACTTATATTCAACCCCATGTAGATTATTGTAATATTGTATGGGTAGGTGCATCACAAATACACCTGGATAGAATTTACCGTCTACAAAAATAATATTGGACTATAATGTTGAGAATGTAGTAGAAAGCATGCAAGAATTAAAAGTATTAACAGTATTTGATCGATTATATCTGCGAAAAGCAAAGTTTATGTTTAAAGTTTACAGATCTGAAACCCCTCAGTATGTAAATGAAATGTTCAGACGTCGAACAGCAAATGAAAAATTACCTGTTTTGAGATCAGAAACAGCCCATAATTGTATCCCCCCTACAACCAAAGAAAGAAATATTCAAACAAACTGTTACATATTCTGGACCAATCATTTGGAATAGCTTGCCAGACAGCTTAAAAAGCTTGAAAACAGTTGATTCTTTTCATTGTAACTACGTAAAATGGATAAAACAAACATCATAAAGTAATTAATGTATTACTATAAAACATCTAGACTGATATTAAAGATTGCGAATAATATATCTAAATCTGAAATTATTTGAGTTCAGAATATTTAATTTTCGGTTTGAACATTTTGTAAATAGAATACTAGAGAATATAGGGGAGTTAGATATGTACATCAGACAGTATGATTGTATGTAAGTACGTTGGAAAGTGTTATCGTTTAGCTTTGTTTGCTTGTTTGTGTGTTTTGTTATTATTTTTTATCAAATTATTAATAATTAATATCCTTTTCTTCTTTTCTTTTTTTGTTTGCCTATGTTTTCAGGTATCTACATATGTGTTATGTCATCAATTTTTTGTGTGATTGTTTTATGTTTCTTAATTATTATTATTATTATTTGTGAGTTTGAGTATTTTGAAATCTAATGTATGAGCAGGCCTGTGGACAGAAGCTGAATGGGAGGTGGCTGCATGTACAAGGGTGTGTGAGGCTGGCTGCTGATATCTTATTCTCTTATTCATTATGTTTTAACCAATTTGCCAATAAGTATTGTAAATGTGTAAATAATAGAGGGCCACATGGAAGATTAGTTTTGTAAGTAAATGTGTATTACCCTCTGTAAATAAAGTCTATTATTATTATTATTATTGATAATTATTTTGACCATACACACTGCACGTAATGTTCCTGTGTACATTCGATATGGTTGTCTTAGATAAACTTCCTGAAATTGCTGTAGAATTCAAGGCTGTGATTCAGAATACCTCTTGTCATGTTTCTGCAATATACATGAGCAGAACAATGCACATGTTAAGGGAGAGGGTTGTGCCGTCAGGGTTAACAGAAAGCCCGGCTGCAATAATAAGGTGGATGTTATCCGGACCTGAAATATGAGACTTCTAAATGAATTTCAGCAGTCATCAAAAGTTAATGGGATGACAGTATGGTAAGTGTGAGGTTTGGTGCACCCTAGAACCGGTTTAAACCCCCAGTGGTCTACTACTGAGCGTTCCAATGCGGTAGCCCTATTGTCAACCCTTTTGTGTTTGTGATGTCGTTTGAATTTATTATTACTTGTGCCTTCTTGTTTGTCTGTTTGCGTGTTTGTTTCTGTGTTTTGTGGTTGACTGTCCTCCTTGAATGCTACTTTCCCTGTCCGATCTTTTTATATTTCTTGACTGAGGACGCTTGCCACCACGACCAGCAATCCGGTGTTCAAATCTATTTTATGAAACATGTTAACATTCTAGCTTTGACACTGGAATGGGCAACCCGTTTGTATGATGAAATCATGATCTTCTTCGTTGCTACAATAAATTAAGTGAAACTGTTGTTGTACAGACAGACGTCACAGCCGTCGTCATGGACGCAACCGCAATCGTACAAATACTTAAACATGTCAAACCTGTGAGAACATTGGAACAATATATCTCCGATACGTTTTATTCATTTGTACTGTTCAATCTTCAAATGCCAAAACAGTCGATATTTTTTCGGATGTTTACAAAACGGATAGCCTTTAAGCTTTGAGACGGGAGAAGCAAGGAATATGTGGACGTCGACGTGTTTTCCCATCCGCTGCAATCCCACAAAACTGAAAACATTTCCGAAGTGTCGATGAAAACGAAAGAGAAATCTCATACCGTTCACAGTATTGTGCTGGGTGTATTATTGAGGACGAAGAAAGTGAAACTATATATGGGGAACACATTTTGATTTCACATTCCAATGGACACATAAATGACCTTGTCTCCTTGCTCTGATGAGGAAGCTGGCACTCTCGTGTTCGTACATATGGCAGACGCTGCAACAAAAGTACATCACAAAGTCATGGTTTGCATAGTCCATACAGATGTTATTGCAAGACAATCTCTGTTGTTTGAAGGTTAACATTAGATGAGCTTGGTTACCTTTTGGAACTGGAAAACATCGACGATGTATTGCTGCGCCTGCCATAGCTGATAACATCGTGCAAATCAGAATCATTACCTGTCTTCCATGAAATTACCGGCTGTCAGACAATATCTTTTTGGAACATGGCAAGAAATGTGCATAGGACATTTGGCACTGCTTACCATCTTTCAAGGAATGAGCAGGCGGCCAGCTTTTGTTGGTGAATATTCTATGAGACTTCCACCGACGCATGCAGCTCTTAAACATCATGTATTTCATGCTGTCTATCGGGCAGGTCATGTGTGGAGGCAAGCGTTTAATCTTGAAGTATTATTTCCCAGTCCAATATATTGTGACTTGCAGAAACTTGACTTGTCGACATGTGTACCACAGTTGACAACATTACAGAAAAAAAGTGCTCATGAACTTATCAGATTTGACTGCACTAAAGGCTGTTCAACTCGATGCAAATGTGTTAAAGCTGCACTCCATTGCACTGTCACGTGTGCATGCAACGGTAAAGAAAAGTTCTACAAATTACTGTAACTGTCTTCATCATATAAATCAGATAACGAAAGTATCACATTATTATTATTATTAAGGCGTGTAGCTGAATGACTTCTTATCACTGTAAAGAAGGCTGTATCAAACACTGTAACAGTTTCTTTTTCAAAAACAGTTTAACCCAATGTACAGAATATATATTTATCATATACTTCCCTACAAATATGTTGTTTTTGAATATACGATACGACATAGAACTAGCTAGTCATATTAATCAGGATTTCGTTGCCGGGCAATAAAGCTTTATCACACGCGTGAAATATAGGGTGAAAAAATGTCATAACACGGAAATAACCGCATGTTCATCTCGATCCTTTTACCGGAGTGATAGGAAAATAACCGATTAGTTACGATTCTATACGATTTGTCACGGGTATGGTTTGTCGTCATCTCATTAGTTACTTCCATCCTGTTTTCGCGGCAGATTATTGGCTACAGAATGATAAAACGTTTTTTTTCTCCCTGGAAAACAGCGTAGTGAGTGAGCTGAACACCTTATGTCAGGCTAAAGCTCTCGGGCTGATATTGCGTCTCAGGCCTGATACAGGGTGTGATGTGATAATACCCATTTATTATTCTCTATGTATTACATTAAAGGAACACAAGGCAATCTTGAAGTTTTTATCACTCACTTAAATTTAATAGCGTTTCGA
This sequence comes from Cyrtodaria siliqua, assembly GCA_037043455.1. NCBI lineage: Eukaryota > Metazoa > Mollusca > Bivalvia > Adapedonta > Hiatellidae > Cyrtodaria > Cyrtodaria siliqua. The sequence goes on from JAWPHD010002331.1 coordinate 20,736, forward strand.
TATATTATTCCAGTAGCATTTTACTTTAAACCACCTGCTTACATATAATTAAATAATATTTTTTTTTTATATAATTCAATAAAATTTTGAGTTTTCATATTTTTTGTATTTTTATTCTATTATAGGTTTAAATAGTATTATTGGTGCAAAATATTCATCAGTAAGTAATATGCAAAAAACATTTGGTTTATATGATTTTTATTATGATTATTCATGATTGCACAAATGCAACTTGTGTAGAAAAACTAAGGGAAAATCAAGATTACCGTGTGTCACTTTAAACCGAGTTTCGCATGCGCAGAACTGCAAATATAGTATAAATATTATCTGTTAGTTGGTATATGTTGTAAAAAATCAAATTAAGTGGTTTTAATTATTGAAAGAAAAAGCATAAGTCATTTTCAAAGAGATAGTATATTTCCTTCTAGACCGGAAATGAAATTACCTAGCTCATGCGCAAAAGTGAAAATATAATGTGGGTCCATATCTGAAAATATTAAATCAGTATTAAAAACTCTATCTCTGGGCAAAAGTTGGTGCTTGTATCACAAATAGCACTATGTATCGACTGTGCCGCTCTGCTTCAACTGTTGCGATGTTTGCTATTTGACGTATTGTCCAAGGTTATATTTCTGTAAGTTAAACAGAAAAACACAATTTCTATATTATTGGTATCTATGAGTATGTAGTTTCATAGATAATTATTATTAGTTAGTTTTTTATAGTTATTGTTAGTTTTGTTAGATGTGCTAATTATTATTAGTTTGTTATTGTTGATAGTTATTGCTAGTTTTGTTAGTTGTGCTAGTTATTATCAGTTAGATAGTTTTCAACAGTCTAGTTCATTATTAGTTTTAAAATTAGCTAGTTTTTACTTTCAGTTCATTGCATGCGCATACTTTCATATATTGGTCAGAATGCAGAATTCAACATGTGCAGTCGCTTGTCTCTAATAGAAGTCATCCATTGTTCAGTTTCATGCGTCGACTGACTATATATGACACTGAAGTGTTGTTGTTACAACACTGTTGATGATCACAAACGTTACAAAGAATGATGATCTAACGCGATGTATTTGATGCGCGAGAGCTCATGAACATGATGCGCGACTCCAATGATCGGTGATTGTTATAAGGGTTGATGACGCGATGAATAACCTTAACCGAGGTTGTGGGGTAAAGTTCCTCCAATGAGGTCTGATGACGGACCCACCCCGTGTCCCGGAGGTTGTTGCTCCTATGAGAACCTGACCATGTTGTCCAGGTCCACCGCTCGTTACATTATGTATGCGTTGAGTCACTTAAAGGGCCTACACATCCTAATACGCTCTATCCAAGACTATTTTGTGACATTGTTTCAAAAAAGAGTACAATTAAAGAGTATCTCGAGTCGTGTCATCGATAGCACTGTCATGTGTTGTTGTCTGCTTTTGACGTTTTTCTGTGCACTGCAGGAATAGTTTCGATAATTCTACAGTACTTTCAGTTCTCAAGACGAATATAGAATGTTAAACCTGGTCGTCGTCTTCGAGCTTCTGAAGAGGTTTCCTTCAGTAAAAGTAGAGGACAGTGACGTTAATGTGAATAAGTCAACCAACGAGGAGTTATGACTAACCACTCACAGTGGTGGTCTATATCATGCGGCGGCGGCAGATGGTCAATCTGACGAAGTTCAATATGAGTTTTCACATCGGGTTGGCCCATACTCTAGTAAAGAATTGTCAAACATGCATCATGAGGACCCAGATATTGGGAAGGTTTAAGGTGGAGACTTGAGTCAGACGAAAGACTATTACGGGACATTGTGGCAGGTGACAGTCCCGCGACACGTAGTCTGTGGCTACAATGGTCTCAGTTAAAAGTTAAGGACGGTATCCTTTTCAGACAGTGTGTAGACGAAACAAAAGGTTGCAGTCAACTTGTATTACCATCTATCCTGCGGCAGGACGTTATCAAGGCCTCGCATAAAAATAAGTACATGTACATGTATAAAAGTCGAACAGGAAATGCAGCTTTCACAGAACACGGTAAACCCAAAAACACGCAAAACGACAAAAATGAATAAAACAGGTTCTAGGGTGCACCAAACCTCACACTTACCCAACTGTCATTCGAATAAAACAGGACAGTGTAAATAAAGAGATCCCCGTCATGAACTATTCTCTAACAAACAAGGCAGCATTAATAGGCAATATATAAAGCATAACTCGATATTGCCAGCGCGCTTAAAAACTGTTGGAAGATTGAAACGGAATTTTTACTGGTACAATATGAACGAAACTGTGAAATTATGGATAAAACAGTATGCATTATGTGGTATAAAGGAAGAGACCTAACAAAATTCCCAGGGCACCTTTACATGAATACAATGTGGGAAATTCAATGGACAGAGTTATGACTGACATATTGGGACCTTTTCTTGTGTCAGAAAGCAATCATCGCTACGTATTGGTCGTAATGGATAGCTTTACAAACTACGTAGAGGCATATGGTGTTCCTGATCAGAAAGCGGATACCGATAACAGGCAGACAACAGTCACATCTGCAGATCCATAATGTGGCCAATGTCTCGGAGAACGGAGACCTACATAAGTCGATGCCGAGTCCACCATGTAAAAGGAAAGTGGAAGTATTAACAAATGCATGGGAAGGGATACTAACACTGAGACACTAACAACACGTGTTAGTCAACTAGAACAAAAACTGGACGCAATGAAAAAGGACGCAGATAGGCAGTTTGACTTGCTGCAGACAATTGTAATCAACATAATTGACAGTGCTAATAGCCAGCAGCAAAACTATCAAAAGCAACTTGCGGAATGTATTCAGAAAAGTGGCCAGGGCCATATAGATTCCGTTCTAACAACCTTCAAATAGGTAAAGGAAATTAAATCAATACATTTCTATGATCTGTGGAGTATTCATTTGTTCATTTGATTGTGGATATATTTAATGATGTACCTCTGAGAGTTCAATGCAGTGATAATATCAACAGTTTGCTCTTGATTTCATTAAGTAGTCGTCCATCTTCTGAATTTACAGGGGCGTCCGTGGCCGAGTGGTTAAAGTCTCTGACTTGAAATCACTTGCCCCTCACCGCTGTAGGTTCGATCCCTCAGGGGCATAGGAATCTTTATGTGATGAAGCTATCCAGCTGGCTTGCGGAACGTCGGTGGTTCTATCCAGGTGCCCGCCCGTGCACGAAAATTGCCCGTGGAAGCTGGAAAGTCGCCATATGACCTTAGCTGTTGGTGCGACTATAAAAATCCAATTCAATTCAATTCTGAATTTACATGTGGATTTATGAATAGTGATTTCAAATCTTATTGGAGTTTCAATCCAGTTTTAAGTTTCAAGGACAAATTTGTGAAATTTCAATACAGTGATAATATTGTTATGAGTAAAATGTAACAAGAAAGGAAGCATTACCAGCCGCACAAAATTATAATTAACAAATGTATTTACATAAAACATTCACTTACAGAATACACAAATATAGTTTTTCATTAATATCCAATTTTTGAATTAAGTCCAAATAATCCGAAACACTAAGTGTCCCTTTAATCCAAAACAGTAAGTGTCTCTTTAATCCAAACAGCAAGTGTCTCTTTAATCCAAAACAGTAAGTGTCCTTTCATTCTAAATTAATTTCCAATATTTCCGGTTTAGTCCAAAATTCAATTTCACTGTTATTTTGAACAGGGAGTACGTTATAGGGAGGAGAAACGGGTTCGTTTTGCCGATTTATGTTGTCGCGCATGTGTTTCACTACTCCGTGAAAATGACTATTTGCGGTTGTTTCGCGAGTGTGTGAAAAACAGCAAATTTTTATAAATGATTACACTTACAAACTCAATAAAGGTGCTAAATGTAAACATAAGTATTATTTATTTACATTGTGTCCTCTGATACAGAGCGTGTATTTGTTTGCATGTTTAAAAGCACATTTTACCAGACGGTTCCGTGTAACAAAGATGGCGCCATTCTGCGCCAAATAAAAAATGGTGACAGTGTATAGCTATTGCAAACGAGATACGAGACTACGGGTTATTTAGGCATTAATAATAACAAAAAGTGAATAGTAAACATATTTATCTTTGTAAAGAAGGTAATTTCATGGTGGTGATTATAAGACAAAGCCTAAAAAGAGGTGATGAAAATGTGCCTTTTGAGATATCAGCTAAATTTTTATTTTATAGAATTAAAAATGGTGTGAAGCTATTGCAAACGAGATACGAAGTATGGGTTATATTAGGCATTAATAATAACAAAAAGTGAATAGTAGACATATTTATCTTTGTCAATAATGTAATTTCGTGATGTTGATTATAACAGAAAGCCGTAAAAAGGGGCTGTAAAAACTGCCTAATTTGAGATGTTGGCTGAAATTTTAACTTTTCAAATGTAACGCGCTTACGATCGATTTACCTGTATCGATAAAATAGTAAATGGCGGCGTTCTAGCGCGACAACATAAATCGATAAACTAGAGCGTTTATGAACCCGTTTCTACTCCCTATAACGTACTCCCTGTTTTGAATGAGCACAATATCTATTAAATCCTCTCACAATTATTTTCTAAAAGCATCCAAATCTAAATTAACTTTTTACTAAATAGAACTGAACTCCTGGGCTACTCCCAGAACTAGCCTATTTATATACCGTCCAAAGTCTGCTCCAAAGCCTCTCTCTAATACTCTCCAATGAAAACTGTCCAAAGTTCATCACAAATGAATTTGCATAAAATAGTCCAATGAGAACATTCTAAATTTCATCATAAACGAATTTGCATCAATAATTTGAATACCAGATAAACATATTTACATCTATACTATTTTTAACTATCTTCAATGCCAAATCAATAATAAACACCCAACAATGCATGTACACGTATAGATACATGCAACAATACATGTAAAGATTTATAGGTAACACTACCAACAGTTTCCTGTTGGTTTCATTAAATGGTCATTCATCTTCTGGATTTACATGTGGATTTAATAATGATTTCAAATTGTGATAGAGTTTCAATCTATTTCAAGGATAAATTAGTGAAATCTCGATACAGTGACAAAATCCTGTTTATTTGATCAAGTTGTCATTCATCTTTTGGATTTACATGTGGATTTATGAATGGCGGTTTAACATTTTATTAGTGTTTCAATTTATTTCAAGGGAAAATTTGTGGAATTCCAATAGAAGTTTCCTTTTTGGTTGAATCAAGTTGTCTTCTGGATGTATGCGTGGATTTATGAATAGTGATTCCAAATCTTATTAAATGTGAATCATCTATTCTTCTGATCCCATGTATGGATTTATGCAGTGGTCTTCACCCTTCATCACTGACTTGAAATCACTTGCCCCTCACCGCTGTAGGTTCGATCCCTCAGGGGCCTAGGAATCTTTATGTGATGAAGCTATCCAGCTGTCTTGCGGAACGTCGGAGGTTCTACCTGCCCGTGCACGAAAATTGCCCGGAGGGACACCTGGGGTCTTCCTCCACCAATGGAAACTGTAAAGTCGCCATATGACCTTAACTGTTGGTGCGACTATAAAATACAATTCATTTCTATTCACCCTTCATCATTTTGTGAGGAGAATTGGATGTAGTATCGTGTCACCCGATACATTATTATTATGGAGTGCGTGGTCCAGTGGTAAAGCGCCGAACTTCAAATCGAGAGGTCGTGGGTTCGATCCTCGCCGCGGCCACGTTATTTATCCTTGAGCAAGATAATTAATTCAATATGATTAGTACTGCTTCTACCCAGGAAGCCATCGAGAGTGATTATTCTAAGTTGCAAGAACTTGTTTCGCAATATATGTAAAATAAATATGTTTGAACTATACAGTATTAGTATCGTGACTACCGGTTCCCCATTTAACTAAGTGGCAATAAGCTCTTGGTGTCACCCCAGGGCAAGAAGTGGATGTCAGAGTGGATGTGTTACCCATCACTGGGTCTTGCCACCCGATACATTCAACTGATTATAGACTACCGGCCCCCAACTTAACTACGTGGGAATAAGCTCTTGGTGTCACCCCAGGGCAAGAAGTGGATGTCAGAGTGTATGTGTGGCCCACCACTTTTGCCAATATTTCCATCCAATGTATCCATCAGAAGCCTGAAGGGCCAGACGGACGTATTATGTTCCACTTTTTGAAAATGTGTAGTGACATTCTCCGTGCATATAGACACTAATGAGAAAAAAATATATTTTCGGCGTTATACCTATGCTCTTCGTAGGGTAAAAGTGTAGGGTGACATTCTCTGTGCCCATAGACACAACAGAGATGTTTTTACCTGTGTTTTACCTAGTGTAGAGCGACATTACGAGTAGATTATCGTTGATTATATACGGACATTAACGAGGAATTTATAACTGATAAGTTCTAGGGAAAGAGAGGGTGAACAACCTTTTCGCAGTTTGATTCAAACTTTGGTTACATTGTTTCATAACTTGATTTTGTGTTGGATGTTTATACAAGAAGGGGTATTCTTACGCCAGTCCAGCTTTGAATCTCCGTCGATGGTTCAAGGCACCGAGGTGGAAAGACCAAATTACACCAGTGTTCTTGTATAAACAGCTATTACATAAATTGACTGTGTTTATGGTGAGCTTGTGTGTGTGTGTGTATATGGCTAAGTTTAAACTTCCTAGTCTTTAAAAAAAAATCAAATTCACCTAAATATGTGTACCATCAACAGTGACGTCATTGCCTTAGCAAAGGTAGCAAAATAGTTCACGCACTATGTTTAAAGTAATTGCGGAGAAACAAGATTGTTCCTGGCTGTCAATATATTGTACCCGGGTGTTGCAAGTGTTTCTCATTTTGAGGCATTTCTGAGATTAATAACAACGGAATCTCCAATCTTGCCTAGATTGCTTGACGTTTTGACTATGAATGCTATAATTATTTGTCTTAGCTGGTTATTTTGCTGTAGGCATCATTTTTGGTGAGATTCAGAGCAGTTCAATGTAAGTCCAGTTATACATTCGCACTTCGTCAAATACAATTGTTGTTCTTCTCACTTCAAATTCATTCTTAAGTATATATGATATTGATTAATGCGCAACCAAACCGCGTTGTAATCGTCAATTGTGACGGTAACGTGTACCATACAGATACACATACAGTAGGCCTAAATCACACCTAAACTTTAAATCACACGCGCACACACGCAGGTAAACATAAATATCGACGACTGTTCCAAGAATAAAACCCAGTAACATTAGTATTATATTAAGGAGAACCTAATCAAACATGTATTATATCTGTAGATAAACGTGGGTCCCGTTACCAAGATACAAGAGATTATTAACCAATTAAGGGCCCTCATATGGCAAGTAATTTAGTACAGTGATTGTAATGATTGGTAAGTAACAAACAATGACAAAATAAAATAAACCTACAGTACCTTAAACCATGGTGTACATATAAATCCATGCTTAAACTATAATCACACCAGTAATTTTATATTACTTATAATGACTATTAGAGTTAATTGTGTTTTTTTAAAAGACTGTATTAAGTAAGTATCTAATGCTTTCAGAATGTGTATATTTTCACAAGATAATAGCCGAATAAGTTGATTATTCCAATCCAGGCTGGGAAAATTAGAACATTCTGAAGATATGCATGTTAATTTCATCTGAGTAGTAAGGATATGTAATTTTTTACCAAAGTTATCCCCCTTACACTAATCGGCGCCATTTACAGAATGCGTTTTGGAGATATCGATATTTCGTAATAAGGTGTTTCCAATGTGTAAGTTTTACAATTATAAAGAACAAAGCTCCGTAAAGTTCACACTTGTAATGCAATCAAATATAATACATGATGTGTATACGATGTTTGTAGGAAACTATTGTTTGGGGCGCTTGTTTCAGTCAGTGAAACTTTCACTGAAAGTAAATTATAAGCAAACGTTTTCTTTTTAGACAAAATACATCTCGTACCTAAAGTGTCAATAAGCTGTATAGTATCCGTGAAACAGACATTCTTAGTGGTTTCATGCCTGAAAGCAGTTTTTGATGGGGCAATTATGCTGCATCAGTGTATGAAAAAATTGAAAAATAATTTTTTTATAGAATTTTTATCCAAAAACGGTTTTAAATTGTTGGATATTTGTAAATTAAGACAACCTGAAAATTGTATAGCAAATATGAAGGCTAACTGAAGTTATATCAACATTTCTTAATTTTCTGCCGTCCCACCAACAAGGAATTTACATGGGAAAAGCTCCATCAAAAAACCATTTGGGCTGTAAAGTATTTATTTCTCAACGGTTGAACCGATTTTCAAAACTAAGGTATTTACCACTAAAAATACCAGTTCTACAGATATAAAATAGATTTTAAGTATTATTTAAATTGCTCAACCTTTTGCTGAAACAAGTGCCTCAAACAATAAGTGTTTTTAACTGTAAGCTGAACTGTAACTTTGCTTTAACATGGGTTAAACTTTTCATGCCAGAAGAAGATGTGAAAACTGCTCGCACTATAATAGTACACGAGCTTGCAGAGACCTAACCCAAGGGAAAACAGCTGGATCTCATCAGCCTACTGGTTAGAGGCCACTTTCCGTCTAAGCCCAGTTTCCGTCATTCTCATTTAAAAACTGTTTTTACACTTCAAATCACTTATGCGACGCTACTTAATGACAAACGTTTAGCATTGACGATTGAAAACAGAAGAAACAACCCAAAATTTAAATAAGCGTACAAAAACGAAAGGGATCCCTCCAAAAATTGTGTTTACTTCCTTATATGGCGATGCATGCGCATAATAAACCATTAAAAAAATAACACTGTTATCACACTTCAGCGGACACAGTAAAAATATACAATTTTTACAATGAAATTGTTTAATAGACTTGCAAACATGTTTTTAATTTATAAAATTTTAGACTTAGTGACCTACTACAGGGCTTCTAAAATTTTAAAATCCACTCCAGGTTTTTTACTGCCGTCATGTATTTTAACGATAGATTTAACTAGGTCAGACCTAGTTAAATCTATCGTTAAAATACATGACAGAAACTGGGCTTGTAAACGAAATTATTTCTCAGTTTTAGTCTGTTTATAAAAAGGTCACGTGACACTTCGATAATTTATATAAAACACAAAATTCTTTTGTGTCCAATTTCCAGGAAGAGGTAACCTAATAGAAAGTAGAGTAAAAATTGTCAGTGTACGTATATTTGTCTGAAAAAATTGTTTCTGTTGACATAAGTGACGGAAAGTGGCCTCCGACCAGTAGATTTTCCAAAGACTTTGACCGCGTGCCACATCAAAGGCTACTTGCAAAGATACACCACTACATTATCCAACGACTGGATCACGTCCTTATTATCCGACAGAAGCCAACTGGTCATTGTAGATGGAGCTTCATCCAAAAAGGCATCAGTGGTAAAGGGGTTCCCCAAGGGATTGTCCTGGGACGGTTGCTCTTCCTGATGTTCTTCAATGACCTTCCAGACTGCGTAGCGGCAAAGACAAGACTTTTCACCAGTGATTGCATTATTTACAGGGCCATCAACACAGTCCAGGACTGCCTCCTTTTGCAAGGAGATCTGACCAGGCTGGCTCAATGGGAAGAAACATGGTGTATGTCCTAGTTACAAGGGCTCGAAAACCAGTCATCTCTGACTACACTCTAAAAAGGTCACTAACTTGAAGCTGAAAGCCAGTCAAAGTACCTTGGAGTGGACATATCCTTCTATTGGAACAGTCACATAGGGCCGACCATATATATTTTTGAGTTGCTGTTTCCCTATCTACCCACGAAAAAGGGCCCTACCCAAAACTTTTATAGCAATTATTTAACATTGTTTTTGCAAAGACAATCACTTCAAATTGATTAAAAATTAATATACAGATGTAAAATGTATAAATTGTATGATTAATTTTCATTTGTAGTGATTTTCTTTGCTATAAAAGACATTTTGTCAATATGCCAAATATGGTAAAAAGGCGCGATGACGTCATCGTTCCAAGATAAAGTTTCTTTACAAATTTTCAATAGGTCATATCTCCTTTTTTTTCCATGGCATTTTGATAATTCATTCAGCTTTTTTCAAATGTTTCAGAGCTCTTTAAAATAAACCTTGTTTGAAAATAGACTAGTGCATCATTCCCTTTAACCACTCTGAGAAATCTGAGATGCGAGACTATGTAGGGGATACCTGATTCATTAAAAGGACACACAGCAATCTTGAATTTTTGTTAAAGCATTCTTCATTTCTTCATCTTTCATCAGTTTTTGCGCACACTATGACCTATTAAAGCACCATTGACATTCAGTCAATCAATCAATCAATCAAGCATTAGAATTAGCATCGCAATTTATTAATCCAGTATAATTTTGACTTTAAACCTGCTTGCATATACCTTAATTATTTATATTTTTAGTTTTCGTATTTTCTTCTCATTCTATCATTTAAATATATTATTGGTGCAATATAATCAACAGTTATTAACATGCAAAAACAATTTGCTTGATACTATTCTTATAATTAATATTATTGTTTGAACAAATTAAGTGATGTAAAAAAGCTAACAGGATGCTGTAAGTTTTTTAAAAATCAAGATTGCGGCGGGGGCAATGCCGTATTAAAATATAATTGTTTGAACAAATTAAGTGATGTAGAAAAGCTAACAGGATGCTGGAAGTTTTTTAAAAATCAAGATTGCCGTATTAAAATTATTATTGTAGAAAAGCTAACAGGATGCTGTAAGTTTTTTTAAAATCAAGATTGCCGTATTAAAATTATTATATATCATTTTAAATACGTAATTTTCATTGGCTAAAAGGCAGTCACGTGTAAGTCATTAGTATGAACTATTGACTTTAGAATGTTTCCTATCCGGTTCAATCTGGTTTTGCGGTCAATAGTCTTTTTTTGCAGGTCAATAGTCTGAAAATGACGTTACACTTTCTCATGACGTGACTTCATGCATGTAAACAAGTAAGCAACAAGTAAACAAACTACTGGAGTTTATATGATTCAATATAATAAAACAACTATCTACTTCTGTTTCAGTAAATAGTTAAAACTATTCATCCTCGGGGAATGACTATTGACCCTCAGCAGTAAACTATTGACCTCGGCTTCGTCTCGATCAATAGTTTACTGCTGAGGGTCAATAGTCACTCCCTTGGATGAATAGTTTTAACCATTGACCTCAACTGAAGTATATAGTTGTATACCACTGCCTGACGTGATTCGCGGGTCAAACTATACTTGTGAAGAAGAACCATAGTTTCCAAACTTATCCAACTGATGTAAATCATTAATTGTAGTGCTGGTATTTATATGCTTTTTACATGTATATAAAAGAGGTTGATGCATTATTTTCAAACAAGATTTATTTAAAAGGGCTCTAAAAAACTTGAAAAAGGCGGAAAGAATTATCAAATACCATGAACAATAAAGGAGATATTTTTTTTATTATGACCTATTGAAAATTACGTAAATGGAGACGGCCATTTAGGAACGATGACATCATCACGCCTTTTTACCATATATGGCATATTGACAAAATATATATTAAAGCAAGAAAATTACTGCAAATCGGTTATGGCATATTGACAAAATATATATTAAAGCAAGAAAATTACTGCAAATCGGTTAAAAATAAATATACAGATGTAAAATGTATAAACTGTATGCTTATTTTTCATTTGCAGTGATTTCTTTGCTTTTAAAGACATTTTGACAATATACCATATATGATAAAATGGCGCGATGACATCGTTCCAAGATGGCCGCCTCCATATATGTGTCTTTGCAAATTTTTAATAGGTCATTTCATGGCATTTTGATAATTCTTGAAAAAAAACTTGTTCGAAAAAAGAAAAAAAAAATTTAAAAAAAAACTTGTTCGAAAATAGTGCATCAACCCCTTTAACATGAATAAACTGTATACCGATTTCTCCTAATAATAGCGGGAATAGCGCCCAAGTGCTATGCAAACTTGAAAGGGCCCTTCATTTTTATTTTATTTTTTAATCATACAAATGTCATTGACCCTTAATCTAAAATCAAAATTTTTATGCCTCCGAAAATTTCGGGGGCATATAGTAATCGCACCGTCCGGATTCCGTCCATCATTCCGCAGTTTGTGTCCGGACTGTACCTTCAAAAAACCCTGCATGAATTTTTGATTAACTTCGCACAATTGATCACCATAACAAGACTATGTGTCGCGCGCAAAACCCAGGTCCGTACCCCAACGGTCAAGGTCACACTTGAAGTTCATAGGTCAAAAACAGGAACGCAATTTCGTGTCCGGACTGTAACGTCACAACCCCTGCAGGGATTTTTAAATAACTTGGCACAAGTGATCACCATAGCAAGATGATGTGTCTCGCGCTAAACCCAGGTCCGTACCTCAAAGGTCAAGGTCACACTTGAAGTTCATAGGTCAAAAACAGGTACGCAATTTCGTGTCCGGACCGTAACGTCACAACCCCTGCAGGGATTTTTAAATAACTTGGCACAAGTGATCACCATAACAAAACAATTTTTTGCGTGCAAAACCCAGGTCCGTACCTCAAAGGTCAAGATCACACTTGCAGTTCATAGGTCAAAAACAGGTACGCAATTTTGGGTCCGGACCGTAACGTCACAACACCTGCAGGGATTTTTAAATAACTTAGCACAAGTGATCACCATAACAAGACGATGTGTCACGCGCAAAACCCAGGTCCATACCTCAAAGGTCAAGGTCACACTTGAAGTTCATAGGTCAAAAACAGGTACGCAATTTCGTGTCCAGACCGTAACGTCCCAACCCCTGCATGGATTTTTAAATAACTTGGCACAAGTGATCATCATAACAAGACAATGTGTCGCGCGCAAAACCCAGGTCCGTACCTCAAAGGTCAAGGTCACACTTTCAGTTCATAGGTCAAAAACAGGTACGCAATGTCGTGTCCTGACCGTAACGTCTCAACCCCTGCAGGGATTTTTAAATAACTTGGCACAAGTGATCACCATAACAAGATAATGTGTCGCGCACATAAACCAGGTCTTCAAGGTCAAGGTCACACTTAGAGGTCAAAAGTCAAATTGTGTCCGGTCAATAACTCTGGCATTCATGGACGGATTTTCAAATAACTTGGCACAAGTGCTGACCACAACAAGACGATATGTCGCGCACAAAATCCAGGTCTGTGGCCCCAAGGTCAAGGTCGCACTTAGAGGTCATAGGTCAAATCGTGTCCGGTCAATAACTTTTGCATGCCTGGACGGATTTTCAAATAACTTGGCACAAGTGCTCAACACAACAAAACGATGTGTCGTGCACAAAATCCAGGTCCATGGCTCCAAGGTCAAGGTCATACTTAGAGGTCAAAGTTCACTTCGGGGGCATTTATCACTTACAGTGATATTTCTTGTTCTCCTTATTTTACAAAAGATCAAACATTTATTGAATTTTGAAGAATTTTTGGATTTTCTATGAAGGTAAGATTTCTAAAAAAAGGATGGGCCAGGACAGGCTTCTGTTAGAAGAGGGCTATTATTAGGGGAAACAGTGTAATAAAATATCTTTCAACCAAACAGTTACTATCCTATATACTCAATACACAAATCTGTTAAGCTACTTACATGTACAAGTATACATATATATATTTTCAGGACAATGGCAAGCTCCAAGACAACTCTGTTTATCCGTCACTTACCCAGTGATCTAGAGCACCAAGAAAAGATTGACCTGTTGTGTCACTTCGGTGCCGAGTATGTCAGACCCATGGGCACAAAGGGCCCGATGAAGCATACTGCCTTTGCCAAATTTGCGACGCCTCAGGCGGCAGCAAGGTGCTTAAAACGTCTTCACCAGCTTGAGGTTCTTGGTTGCAGATTGGTTGTTGAGTATGCCAAACTTGAACAGGAGAAACACTTCCCCACAGATTCCAGCGAGGAACAAAAATTGGATAAAATCGATGATGACAAATCTGATGCAGAGGTTATACCGGTAAATAAAAAGCTTGAAGACAGTAACTTGAACGATGACAGCACATTTAAGAAACATAATATTCCATATCCGAGAAAACCTAGTTTACATTACCTGTATCCACCCCCAACTGTGTCAACCTTGACAAACATAGCTAATGCACTGGCATCACATCCCAGGTTCTACACGCAGGTTCTTCATCTGATGAATAAAATGAATTTACCGTGCCCATTTGGTGCCGTGACACCCTCCCCACCACTGGCAATGGATACTGTTCGAGATAGAGGCAGTTCAAACAAAGCCCAGGGAGAGTATGTGGAAGGGAATGCTGGTGAAATAGAAGAAGTAGAAATGGAATATGCGAGTACAGAAGAATCTGAGATAGAATCTGATAATGAAACAAGCAAGATGAGAAATGGTAACAAAATTACTGAAACAAAAAGGAAAGCTGTTAAGAGACCTCGGAAGAAAATGAAACTAGTTCAGCCAGATATGTCAATGGTTATAAAACCAGCTTTTGTACCAAAGCCAAGTGAAGTGTTTGAAAATGTTGATAATTTAAAACCAAAGGAAATAGTATTTCACCTTCCCGGAAGAGAAATCCCTGGTCATAGTCAAGGACAAGTGTCGACTAACGTGAATATTTACGCTGGTGTCGTTGCACATGCCCAAAAGGAAACTGAATCAGACCTGAAGATAGTTGAGGGCGGATTTGGTAAAGTGGAGCCTCAAATAAAACCAACAGTTGCAGAAGAAATTAAAAAACCTGACTTGGACTACAAAATCAACCCCAAGAACTTTGTATCGAAGGACAAAATAATTGCTGGTCGTCTAAAGCCAGATCAGATGAAGGATTTTTCGGTGTTCAAAAACTACCGGTCTGGTGAGCCGACAAGCCGACTGTATATTAAAAATCTAACAAAGCAAACTACAGAACAAGATTTGGTGAATTTGTTTGGGTCGTATATAGACTGGGCATCCGAGATGTCGTACAATATATTTGACATACGGCTGATGAAGGAAGGCAGAATGAAGGGACAGGCATTTGTTACGCTGCCAGATGAAGAAAGTTCCAAGAACATTGTGGCCGACTGCAATGGCTTCATTATGAACAGCAAGCCAATAGTCATTCAGTTTGCTCGCTCTGCCAAGGCTAAAGAAGTGGATAAACTTGTTTCATAAAGTTTAAGGATAATGTCCCCTTAATATGACTAATTTTGTGTAATGTAGCGACACAGCCAAACAAGCTCTATTATTGAGAGTTCTGAAAAACTTTGAAAAAGGTGAAAGAATTATCAAAATCGGATGATAAACAAAAAAGATATGACCATTTAAAGGTTGTTCTAAAACGAATATGGGAGACTCCATTTTTAGAACTATATTTCCATATTACCATATATGGAATATTGATAAATATCATTTCAAATGAAGAAAATCACTGCAAATGAATGCATTTTTTTACTGGTCATAAAAAGAAAGCATTATTGCCATTAAGTATTACATATTTTTCTTACAGTTGCTGTCATTTTCCCCAATAAATCAGTAAATTTTCATATTTATAAATATTCCATATATGGTCATTTAGAACCGTGCTCTCAAAATGGCCGCTTCCATGTCCGTTCCAACAGAAACTTCAAATGATCATATCTTCTTTGTTTATCATCGATTTTGATAATTCTTTCACCCTTATTCCAGTATTTCAGAACTCTCAATAATAAAGATGGTTTGGCTGTGATGCTACATTCCCTTTAAAGAAACTAACCCGCCAAATAATGGCAAAATTACACTACAAAACCGCTAAATCAAAACTTTAACCAGGTGTTTCGGTCATATGATAATGTTTATGTGCCGAATAAAAGTATAGGTTTATTCACTGTTTTTTAAATACCCGTGATTGAATATGCGTAAAATGAATTATGAGTTGGTTACTCTTAATTCGATAAAGCTGTTTAAATTTCGTCCATAGAGTTACGATTCTCAAAATATGTAAGTTATATATATATACCTTGTGGTTTAGGTTTAGAAATGATGTACATATGCTGTAACATTTGACTGTTGCTGGCGGGATATCTACATTAACAAGTTAACAAATTACATTTCATTTAAGAATTGATTGACATTTTTCGGCATTTAAAACTGAGTCGGTGACAAATTCATGAAACACAAGTGATTTACCCGCTTTATGGTAAATTTACCATTCACTACCAGTGTTTAAAACATATTAAAGCTGAAATAGTGTGAATCAATTCTTATAGTCACATTATTTTCATATATTAAAGGGACACATGGCAATCATGATTTTTGAAAACTCGCGGCGTCCCATTAGTTTTTCTACATAATTTGCATTTTTTCAATCATTAATAATAAGTATAAGAATAGTATAAACCAAATTGTTTTTGTATATTACTGACTTTTGATAATACTGCACCAATAATATATTTCAACATTTGGTAAAATAACATAGAAAATTGAAAACTCAAAATTTGATTTAATGATATGCAAGCAGGTTTAAAGTCAAAATGTTCCTTGATAAATAAATAGAGACTGTAATATTGATGCTTGATAAAAACATTAAGATTGCCATGTGTCCCTTTAACATTGTGTTTCCATCGCTGTGGTACATTTAATGATGATAACAAATGAAGAACGAACAGACTGCAATTTCTTTGTAAAGAAACAGAAAGCCAATAGTCATTCAATTTGCTCGCTCTGACAAAGCAAAAGATGTGGATAAAAAGCTATACCATAATGTTTTATTTATCATTTTAAGAATTATGTCCCCATAGATGTAATCACATTTAACCCTTAGCTCGCTATGAATGTATAATGGACTGTCCTTTCTTTAAATTTAGACCATTACATTTATGTAACAAAGGGGTGTTTTGGAGAAATGACTGATGAGCAACTCGCAGGCTGATCTGGGTTTACAATGGACGCAAAGGCTATTATAGTCGCCCTTAGCAGTCTAAGGGTTAAACAAGATAACAAATTAGAAGTCATTTAAGAATTGATTAAAAAAAATCGGCTTTTAAAACGGAATATTTACATTCTACTGCACATGCCTGCAATAAATAGAGAATATTTGTTGTTTTGGTGTGAATAGCAGATTTTATTTCATCGAGAAGTGTGAAAACTTTATATTTTCACGAATGCGAAGCATGAGTGAAAATATTAAAGTTTGATCACTTCGAGATCTTTTTATTTTATGCTTTATAATGAAAGTACACTGCAGTATGCAGAAAAATAAATAAAAAGTTGTACGATGTCATTGGCTTAGTATGATGAAATTGCTGTTTTTAATTCCCCGATACTTCTTAACTACTTTACCGATTTCAATAATCTACGACTCATTTTCTTAGTTATTTCCAATCCAGTGATATAACTTTTATAGCAACTTTCAGGGGGAAAAAAGAAGTTTCGGCAGTGAAAAAAATATATATTTTATGAAATATCACTTTATTTCATTGTTAAAATCCACTATTTCACTGCTAAGCATAAAATAAACTATTGGGTCTTGTTGCACCTCAGGTTCCAGTGAACAACATTTACTTTTGGGGCAGAGCTAAAACAAACAAGTTGCATTAAATTAGTCTGATGGACTTTTTTTGTTTGTATGAAGTAACGTTGTCTAGACGTTTTCGTGCTAATTTTGTAGGCTGCTATAAAAAAGCGTTGCAATGTTCATTTGGCAACGCCCTGTGTGGTTCCCGGGCAAAGAATAGAGCCATTGCAGATCCCGTGGTTCCCGGGCAAAGAATAGAGCCATTGCAGATCCCGTGGTTCCCGGGCAAAGAATAGAGCCATTGCAGATCCCGTTATAGGGGTAGAAGCCCCCCAAATTCATGTTCATTTTATCATTTTTTGTTCATGCTCATTAAATGTCTTCATCATGACCCCTGCGTTGTTTTAGGTGCCATCTCGCTCAAATCACTAGAGCAGTGGCAGAAAAACAATAAACTAGGCTCCAGCGTAAATGGAGTCTACAATAGAATTTGCAGCAACTTTGCAGTTCTGCAGGTGAGAAGATTCAAGGCCCATTCTCCATATTTTATCTCTATGTAAATGGAGGATGAGCCTGGCATGTTCATTCCTGTTAGGCGTCATATAACCTTTCATGTGTTTGTGCGCCTTAAAACTCAAATTCAATGCATTTGGCAACTTTCGCTATTCCAACAGTACGTATTACAGCTTTAAAACACTATTTTTGACACAAATGCAACGTAATTACATTATTTAAGTCTGAAAAGCAGATACCGTAGAACAAACATAATGTAGATACAGTAAAGCTCAGGCGAACCCAACACTTTACTCGATTCGACAAGTTTGGTGGCGTCGAGTGCCACACGATTGTACGCGGAGTCGGTGTTTGGACTCCGAGTAACCATTCGCCATTGTCGAGTCACTCGGAGTGATCAAACACTCCGAGTTACTTCATGCAGAATCCAATTAGGATCAATTAGCCATGAGTGCATCACCTGCGGTGATTTATTATTGGGAATAAAAAACAAGATGGCCCTAAATCGATCACCTGAGTACTGGCACATTATCAAACTTCTTCGAAATCTTATGGTCATCATACATGTGATACCTCATGACGTATTTGATAAGTACCAACCTTTGTCAGTGTCTTTATATCAATGTTGTTATACACAACAGAGCCCACATTTCTTAACCAAACTTGCACAGATTGTATATGACCGTCATATCCGCCGCATACATACATGATACTGGGCATAACTAGACGAATAAAATCAATCTCTACCCAGAGTTGTCGTTTCTTGCATACACACACATCTCTGTCAACGTCTCATCAAATACCAAGAATCTTGGCAAACGATGAAAAACGGGGGAATTGCAAAATTTCTTGATGACACTAATATTTTTCTGATTAACTTCATATAAAATGCTTATATTACAAAGAAAACAATTTTCGGCTTGAACGTTTTAAATATACAGTAAATTATGCTCAGGATTATATTGCGGTAGAATAAGGGTTTGTACTTTGGCATATCACCCCGCCGTCAAAACTTTGAAATAGTCGCCACCAATTCGTCCCCATAGCGTAACAGTCCAACGATTTTATAACCAGCACTTTCCAATATCACATAGATCTTAACAACCTACTTAAATTAAAGTACTAACCTATACTATATATCAAAATGTAGATAATAGGTCCTGTTTCTTTTGATTGTTTACATGTCAATCAACTGCCGATTGTTGGTGGTGTCACGGCGTTGAAGTATGGTCATGTGACAAATTATCATGTGATCGCAGACTACTTTCTTATACGTTGACAGAGGTCAATGTAAAGGCCTCTGGGAGAGATTGGGATAAAATCAGCAATGGCTCCGATGTCCTTCCCCAGCCCTTGGTGATGGCCCCTTTGTCATAACTTGGACATGTGTCATAACTTGAGATCCCCACCCTTACTGAGCCTGAATACTTTAAGGTGGGCACGGACATTTGCTATTGCGCGCCATCAACTGCGTGATCTTATTCTGCTATAAAATGTATAAGCCTTTTTGGCATTTTCTGCATCTTTGCCGCAGTCATATCAATCTGGTGAGCGATGATTCAATTTCCTTTTTATTTGTCATTCTTCTTGATGAAGTCTGTCATCAGTAGGTCATTGTAAATGATCTTGACCTCATTATGAATGACCTTGATCTGTTTTGTTCGTTTGGTCCATTTCTCACACAGTAGCTATCATACAGCTTTCAAATGTTAAAACATAAGTATGCACGTGTACATACAACATGTTCAAACCATAAAACAAGTAGATCAATATGAATGACATTGACCTAAGTTTCATACTCTATGTATTTCTTGCGCAGTAACAGCCATACCGTTTTGTTTTTGTCTTTTTAAACATATTATTGATGCAAGATAATCAACAGTTAATAATATGCGAAAGCAATTTGATTTATACTATTCTTATAATTAATATTAATGATTAATATAAATGCAAGTTATGTAGAAAAAACTAAGGAACGTCGTGAAAAATCAATATTGCCGTTTGTCCCTTTAAATAACGAATGAAGCAGAGTCCTGTTATCAACTTTTTTATCTACGTACCTCTAAAATTCGTCGTCCGTCCGTCCGTTAACTTTTCCTTGTGGATGCCTCCATTTTTCATCTGAACTTAACCAAACTTACACTCGGATGAGTTCTTTTATAGTTCTTGAACTAGCCATAATAGACTTAGTTATCTGCCCTTGAATTGGCAAAAATGCATAATTTTGCCGTGTGTGCACTCTACCTACCCCATTTTTAGCTCGACTTTTTCGAAAAGAGCTGTTATCATCACTTGATCCTCGTTGGCGTTGCCTGCGTCTGCGTCGTCTGCTTCCGGTTAAAGCTTGTACCTCCAAAACTACTTTACATAATGATTGAAACTTCACACATGTGTTCGGCATCATAAGACAACATCATAGAGCCAGTTTCTATAACGCATGCTTTTAACAAAATTATGGCCGCTTTTATACTTGGAAAATCTGGTTAAAGTTGTGTATGTAAGCTTGTATCTCGGAAACTACTTCACATAATGGATTGAAACTTCACACGTGTATTTTTTTTAGCATCACCAGACAACATCGCAGAGCCAGGTCCTATAATTGGTTAAATTGTTGTATGTAAGCTTGTATCTCGAAAACTATTAACATAATGGATTGAAACTTCAAACATGTATTCAGCATCATTAGACAACATCATAGAGCCAGGTTGTATAACTCATGTTTTTATTTTAACAAAAGTATGACCCCTTTAATTTATGCTTACACAAGTTGGTTCAATTTTGTATGTAAACTTGTATCTCAGAAACTACTTTGCATAATGGATTGAAACTTCACACAGGTATTTGGCATCATTAGACAACATCGTAGAGCCAGGTTCTATAATACATGCTTTTATTTTAACGACAGTAAGGCCCTTGTTATACTTAGACAATTTGGTTAAGGTTTTGTATGTAAGCACAGCTATAACAATTTACTGAACTAGGATGACACAACAATGACACTGTACACGGTCTGAACAAGGATGACACAGCAATGACACTGTACACGGTCTGAACAAGGATGACACAGCTATGACACTGTACACGGTCTGAACAAGGATGACACAGCAATGACACTGTACACGGTCTGAACAAGGATGACACAGCTATGACACTGTACACGGTCTGAATAAGTATGACACAGCAATGACACTGTACACGGTCTGAACAAGTATGACACAGCTATGACACTGTACACGGTCTGAACAAGTATGACACGGCAATGACACTGTACATGGTCTGAACAAGTATGACACAGCTATGACACTGAACACGGTCTGAACAAGGATGACACAGCTATGACACTGAACAAGGATGACACAGCTATAACAATGTTCTGAACAAGGATGACACAGCTATGACACTGTACACGGTCTGAACAAGGATGACACAGCAATGACACTGTACACGGTCTGAACAAGGATGACACAGCTATGACACTGTACACGGTCTGAACAAGGATGACACAGCAATGACACTGTACACGGTCTGAACAAGGATGACACAGCAATGACACTGTACACGGTCTGAACAAGAATGACACAGCTATGACACTGTACACGGTATGAACAAGGATGACACAGCTATAACAATGTACACGGTCTGAACAAGGATGACACAGCTATGACACTGTACACGGTCTGAACTAGGATGACACAGCTTTGACAGTGTACCCGATCTGAACAAGGATGACACAGCTATGACAGTGTACCCGGTCTGAACAAGAATGACACAGCTATAACAATGTACACGGTCTGAACAAGGATGACACAGCTATGACACTGTACACGGTCTAAACAATGTTGACACAGCTATGACACTGTGAACGGTCTGAACTATGATGACACAGCTATGACAGTGTACCCGGTCTGAACAAGGATGACACAGCTATGACACTGTACACGGTCTGAACAATGATGACACTGTACATGGTCTGAACAAGAATGGCACAGCTATAACAATGTACTGAACAAGGATGACACAGCTGAAATAATATACATGGTCTGAACAAGGATGACGCAGCTGTAACAATGTATACGGTCTGAACAAGGATGACACAGCTGTAACAATGTATACGGTCTGAACAAGGATGACACAGCTATAACAATGTATACGGTCTAAACAAGGATGACACATCTATAACAACGAACACGGTCTGAACAAGGATGACACAGCTATAACAACGAACACGGTCTGAACAAGGATGACACAGCTATAACGGTCTGAACAAGAATGACACAGCTATAACCGTGAACACGGTCTGAACAACGATGACACAGTTATAACAATGAACACGGTCTGAACAACGATGACACAGCTATAACGGTCTGAAAAGAATGACACAGCTGTAACAATGAACACGTTCTGAACAAGGATGACACAGCTATAACAATGAACACGGTCTGAACAAGGATGACACAGCTATAACAATGAACCGTTCAATTACTAGTAGGTTAGCCGAGAGCATGCCTTTGAAAGATTCGAATTACATTACAGCATGCGGTCACGACTCAAAGCACAACATATATTTAAATACATGGACGGATAAACATTTGCAATTCGTCCGGGGTTATAGTTATGTGTGGCTAAACTAATCTATGATGTATCCCTGACCTACAAAAGCCATACTACCAGTGGGTGCGTTCAGGGTTCTCCCATCGGTAACCACGTTGGTTAACTTTGGGTTACCAATGGCCACCGATGGTAACAATTGGTACCAACGATGCCACCTCAGGTCAGGGGGTTAGTATACTTACTCCCTGCTCAGGTGTAGAGGTTAGCGTTCTACCTATCGGCGAACCAACGGCTAACGGCGGTGACCGATGGTAGCCGATGGTTACCGAGAGTGCTTTCGGTAACCGATAGGAGAAGCCTGAACGCATCCAGTGTTGTTTACTTTTGATAAATTTACATCATTATACCAGTTTCGTGCCGTTTTCAATATTTGTGTTATTTTCAGAGGATTTTGTTAGTAAGTTCATCTAAAGGGTAAGTATTTTTGTTTATTTTGCTCATTTTATTCTTGGGATTTCAATTATTTTCTCAATTAATTCAGACATTTTTAGTATAACTGACCACGGTCGAGGAAACTTTATTTCACCAGAATGTGTGTCAACTTGAGATGACTGAAAAGTTGTTGTATTTGAGTCATTCTACTGAAATTGCATATTTTAATTGTCCTAAAAGTTAAACAACAACAGCAAAAAACAAGACAAAAAAACTATGAATTACAGAACGATTAGTTCCTGTCTCGCCATCAACAGGCAAAGTTTTCAACAGATGTATGTGGAATATTTATAAATATGACAATTTACTGCTTTATAGGACGAAAATGACAGCAACTGTATGCAAAACATATGCGCTTAATGGCAATAATGATTTATATGACAAGTAAAGGATTTTGCATTCATTTGCGGTGATAAAGGATATATGCATTCATTTGCAGTGGTTTTCTTTGTTTATCCGTATTCCATATATGGAAATATGATAATTTTATTCTGACAGGTGTTATTTTCAATTAAACGATTTACAGTTGTGCAAATGCAAAGGAAATTTCAGTGACTATGCTACAAAATACGGTTAGCAGAATATAATGATACCTATTTGTCTAAAATGAATTATTAAAGTTCTGTTCTTAATTTCTCAAAACTTCAAATCCATGTTAGTAACAGGAATGGTAAGGTAACAGGAATGGCATAATGTAATCACTTATCC
Organism: Cyrtodaria siliqua; assembly: GCA_037043455.1. Taxonomy (NCBI): domain Eukaryota; kingdom Metazoa; phylum Mollusca; class Bivalvia; order Adapedonta; family Hiatellidae; genus Cyrtodaria; species Cyrtodaria siliqua. The sequence continues at coordinate 44,463 of JAWPHD010002331.1, forward strand.
GATTAAATAATCATACTACACGTATTCAAATAGATAATTATGTTAATGCAATATAGTAAACAGGATCAAATGTGTATACATTTTTTTCAGTGATTGGGTGTGTATTGTTATCATATGTGATTAGTAACACCAAAGTTATGGCGCCTGATTTATTTAAAAATTACGTATTCTGCCTTGTGAACACACTAGCACATTCATTTTGTATTTATTCTTTACTAAACTTAGTCAGAGTGTTTTTATCAATGAAAGCTCGAGCAAATTCGAAAAACAGCTCTATTAGACCAGTAACACCAGAATAATGGCCCTTGATTTATTGAAAAATGTCATGCACACTGTGAACCTTTTAGCAGCAACTTCATTTTGAATCTCATCTTTACCAAGCTTGACTATATATATATTTAAAATACAAAAGACCTTTAGGTCCATGAGTACACAGGTACAACACAATACATTATATATACACACGGCAATAAATGGCAACATATAAAGTCTATTTTGTCACATATCATTTTTTGTCATACATTTTCCCCATTACTCACTTACTAAGAAGTGTTTCAGTTCAAGATTCGTTCTCTTGGGAGAGTAAAAGAGTGATTTATTTATATATATAGAAAACCTTTGAAAGAAAATATTAAGAACATTCCATAGTAAGGCACATCTGTATTAATGAGCAAATATTTGGCAATGTATTTAGACTAGAAACCTTACAATATATTAAAAATACTTTAAAAAAAATAGTAATTGTAATCACACATTGTAAAATACCTATTAAAACAGACTAAAGCAGGGTCTCTAAGAAGAAACTTTTTAACAGCACTCTTGAATTAATTTATCACAGATATATTTTTAATATGAGAAGGCAATTTGTACCAGAGGCTGCAGCCAGTGTATGCAAAATACTTTTTATCTTGACCTTTGGGATGGTGAAACATCCATTTTCACTGAACCTAGTGCCATAACTATGTATCAAATTTGCAGGAATAAAAAGTTCACCCATATACTTTGGAGCAGTAACTGAGTTTATCTTAAAACACGATTAAGGATAATTTGATCAACTCTTCTTCCCACTGGTAGCCAACCAAGAGATATAAAGACCTCTGGTTCAATATGAGACATCTAGTCCAAATTTAAAAGAAACCTTATAATTTTATTTTGTGTGACCTGGACCCTGTTTTTCATCCCTTGGGTTACCCCAGGGTACCAACTGAAACAGGCATAATCATAATGACATTGTATTAATGACATTATCAGCAATGTTTTTGTATGAAAATTAAGAAAATTACTTTTCCTGTATAGAAACTTCAATCTAGCATTGGCTTTTTTTTAAAACTGAGTTGACCATATTGTCATGACTTAAACTTTGATCTAAAGTAGCAACTAGATATTTAACAAACGTGCTGGATTCAATAACTGTACCAACCTAGAGTGAGACTTTAACCTGGCCTTTGAACCAAACAAGATAGATTCCTTCTTTCCTAGATGAAGAGATAACTTATTATCAATTAACCAATCACTGACAGTTTCGAGATCTTTAGTAAGAGACAATTCTAGTGTTGAAGTATCCTTACCAGTAATCAAAATTGCTGATTCATCCGCGTATAACAAAAGTTTATTTTCTAAAACACCCGCCATATCATTCATATATATTAAAAATAAAAGTGGTCCTAAAATGGAACCCTGGGGAACTCCACAAATGATACATGCCGATGATGAAAAAGTTCCAGAAACATCTACAAGCTATTGGCGATCAGATAAATAGGACTGAAACCACCTTATCACATCATGATTAAAACCAAGTGCTTTCATTTTCATTAACCAAATAGAATGATCTACAGTGTCAAATGCCTTTTGAAGGTCAAGTAGCACCATACCAACATAGTTACCTTTATCCATTTGAAAATTGATACAGTCAGATAAGTGTATCAGGCATGTATCTGTTGAGAAACGATTTCTTAAGCCGACTGAAATTTATAGATTAAATCTTTCTCAAAAAGATAACCTTCTACTTGGTCATAAATAACCCCCTCAAATATTTTAGAAATAATGCTGAACATAGATACAGGGCGATATTTACCAACCTCAGTCAGTTTGTCACCTTTTTAAAAAAAAGAGGAACTATACGTGCTATCTTAAGTTCATCAGGAACAACACCCTGTATAATTGACAAATTAATACTATGTGTGAGCGAACAAGCAACGATAGATGCACCATCTTTAACAAAGCGGGTAGGTATGCCATCCAAGCCAGTAGCTTTGTTTACACTCAGACCATTCAAATATTTAAGAACCTTATTTTCAGGCACAATAGATAATGAATAACAGTTTGGAAAAACACCCTTTACTTTTTTTCAGGCCTCTCAATAATAAAATTGTTTGGCTGTGTCGTGTAACGTGGACATAGCGGTCTTTTATGATTGGGCCGCAAATGCAATATATTGTTCCCATTTACAGATTGAGCTACTTGCTTGAAGACAATGATTATTATATACAACGTATCAACCAATGCAATTAACAGAATGAGCAACTATGATTATAAAATGATTGTATTAAATTGCTGTATATAGAACAATATGGTAAATAGCCTAACTAGTATTTACTGCTGAGATTATGGATCTCGCTCTGTTCGGGCTACCTCCCAAGGCCGTCCACAGCTACAACTAGAAAGTTCTTACCAATGGCTCTTTTCTACTGCAATAAGAATCACTTCCAAAACCGTCTGGCTTATTCAGCATCAGAACAACAACGAACCTGATTGATGATGATGAAAAGTCTTTCGTTACCCTCGCCGTATGGCACAGGGCCTTTTGGCAAGCATTTTAAAAGATTACGGTTGCGAAGAGTCCAGTCCAGTAGAAGCCGAGATCCCTCGTCCAAAGAAGTTGACTGTAGAACAGCACTAGTAGAGTTGATAGGAACGCAGAAGTCCAACGTAGATAGTCTGTAGATGATTACATTCTCGAAGAAGATTATTTGTTGAAATTGTAGATTTTGGCCAATCGGATTGCCTGCAGAATTGTCACTAGGTCAAACGGATTGCCGGTTCGAAATCCTCTCAGACAATCAGGAAACAGATAATAGGTCAATCCCATCGCTCGAGGAGATCGCGGAAATGGATGAACTAAAAAAGGAATTCGTGGACGAAAATAACAAAACTCCACACATCATCTCACTCACCATTTTAAAAAACAAATTTGGACTAAATACAGGGGCAGTAAAGGTCGTCGTCAGTGGGGATACACTCCCAAAAACTCTTAAAATTCATAAAACATTTACCTCATTTGAAGTGGAGGAATTTGTCTCCCCCCAAATTAGATGTTTCCAGTGTCAGGGCTTTGGGCACAAAATTCACAAATGCAAAGGAACTTTATCCTGCGCCAAATGTGCCCAAGCCCACCACACTGGAGACTGCTCCTTCACAAACTACTGCTGTTCAAACTGTGGAGGAACACACACTACTAGGTATAGGGGATGCTCCGCCTATACCAAAGCTGTAGAAATCACTAAAATTACTCAGTCAAAACAAGTTTCTTGGGCTGTGGCCATTAAAATTCATAAGGATTCAAAACATTTAAGACACCGCTCTATCTCCCCTAAATCTAATGTCTCAGCACTTGAACATCACTTCGAAAATAACTCTCCTAATGTTCCATTAAATCACGAGACAATTAAAAAATCAATATGGGTCACAGAAAAAAGTGATTGGGATGTTGATCCTGAACCCCCAACTCTTAATACAAAACATTCAGGGATACCTTCCCTACTAGATATCAAAACCCGTCCATTTAAAAAAAGTCAAACTATATTATATTCTCATAAAGCCCCTTTATACAGACAGCCAAGGAAGGTATTGCCAAATAAACGAGCCACAGTCTTTGAAACCCTTCCATTATTTAGATCCAGATTAAAATACATTCCTTCACTACTCGAAATTAAGACCCGTCCGTTCAAAATCCACTCCTCAGATACTGTCCATCCACAGATCCCCAACAATATACAGGATTCAGTTCCCAAAGTCCCCCAGTCCCAACTCAAACCCATAAAACAGGACTCTACTAAACTTAATTTATTTAATTCCCCTACCACCCCCATCTATATGGCCACATCAATATTAGTTCCAAATGCAACATGTAACCCTGACAAGGTCACCTTAACAATAGGGATTACAACTAATCAACTCAAAACAGAAAAAATGCAAACTCCAAATATAGCTCCCGCAGACAAAATTATCACTTTAGATAATGAGCTAGCAGTCGACACCGAAATGCTCTCTAGCTCTTTTTGGAATCAGAAAATAAATAAATTTACCAGAGGTCAGGATAAGAAGATCCGCCGACTTGGCAAACCTCTCCTCCCTTCCCCTCCTCTAAACCAACACCCCCTTAATATAGAGGAGATTAAAAAAAAAAATAGAGATCACCCATACCATAAATTCACCCCCTCATAAGGAAATAAGTGTATTACCTCCCATCTTGATTACTTCTACAAACGGAATCATAACCAACTCTCCAGATCCCCTAAACCCTTCAAATCCTCCTTGTATTGATACTACAACTGAGATTCATGCTACAGAATTCTCAAATCTTAATAACCCCATTTATATTGATATCTCCACCAGATCTATAGACTGTTCCTTTCAAAAATCATCAGATCCTGTCATGAAAACTGATATAAACAATACACAAACCCCCCCCCCCCCCCACAACCCCCTCCCCCCCCCCCCCCCAAAAAAAAACAAACAAACTCTCCAGTTCAATTTAATCCCCTTTATATTGATATTTCCACAAGGGATAGTGACAGTTCTACCCAAAATTCTCCAGAACATGCAAACAAAACGGCTATAAATAATCAAATAACCCCCATAAACTCTCCGGAGATAGGTCCAAAACAATCTACACCTAACATAGACCCCGCTACAAATTTGGATCTTAAACATCAAATCTCAAATAAGTCTAACAGCTCATCCGTTTTCTCACCTAATACCTCTACAACAATTAGTGATAGCAGTATCTTTAATGTAACCCAAAATACTTCTATAATATCATCCGGAGAAAGCATAGATTCAGATTGGATGTCAAATTACAGCTTTTTTAACAAATCAATTCTAGACCTGGTGGACCTAAACGAGACCCCTACCCCTAGCATCCCAATAAGAATTACACCCACATTTTTAGAATCTTCCTCCCAAACTTCCCCATATAAAATAAGTGTATCTGGTTACTCGAAAACCATGATTACAAATATTGATATTTTAACTAAAGTCACAATTTAATTATTTAATGAAAAAACTAGACCCAGCGGCCCTCTGTTAATTTCCCATGTACAAAGAGAAATCTTTAGAGCAATTCAACCATTGACTAAATACCCCTTACTTCAACAACCCCAACCCCCTACTATTGAACATAAGGCCGTAAGGGACAACAATCATAAGTCTAGTATAGTTATAAACAAATTAAGTAGGAACTCCCGTGTCCTAAAAACACCAAAAAAATTACAAGGAGCTCTAAAGGTAACAAAAACACCTAGAAAATCCACAATATCATCGATAAGCGCAAAAAAACAGAATACCTCTGTGAAAAATAGGATAAACTAACTGTTGAAATGAATAAGCAAGTAAACATAATATCTTTTAACGCGGGGGGACAAACTCATATAAAGCATGCAGAAATAAAACTGTTCTTAGACCTGAATCCGGAAATTGACATTATATGTCTGCAAGAAACAAAATTTAACAAGAACAATTTTAAAACTATACCGGGATTCAGACATGAATTCAAATTCTTTAATAATAAAAATAACAATGATTGTGGGGGGCTGGCCGTCTATTTTAAAAATTACATTAATTATGAAAATATAAATATAGAAAATCCTAGGGACGACAATGATAATACTACAATTGAAGTCCAGCTATTTAAAGTGTTATACAAAGACTACTCTTTTATTTTATCTAATCTTTATTCAAGAAACTGTGATCATTAAATAAAATTAGCAAGAAAATAAATGAGCTTAATATTAAACATGTCTTAATCACGGGAGACTTTAACGCCCATCACCATGCATGGGGATCTGAACACTCAAATAAAAAGGGGAAAGAAATTCTGTCTTGGGTTGACGAGCAGAATTTAATCCTTCTTAACGACGGCTCCCCAACGCACATCGATAACAGAACGGGCAACCTGTCAAACATTGATCTGTCTTTCTTTACCATCCCCCTCTCTCAAAAAACTCAATGGACAGTCCTAGATGATAATTGGGGGTCTGACCACTTCCCAATCTATATCTCTATACAGCTAACAAATGATAAGATATCACATGAACAATATAATCAAGATAAATACAACTATAATAAAACAGACTGGGACCTTTTCAATATTCTATGTAAAGATTTAAATACAGAAGACTTATTCTCAGAAGATATAAATATATTTAATAATAATTTAACTGATGCGATACTGAATATAGTGCATCAAAGCGTCCCGATTTATAATAAAATGCCAAAAAAGAAAAATGCCCCATGGTGGAATTCTGAATGCAAACAGGCGGTTAAAAAACGCAAATACATGTTGAATAAATTAAAAAAAGACCCGTCTGAAACAAATCTATTTAACTTTAAAAATGCAGTGCTTGACTCTAAAAATATTAGATCATTAACGAAATAAAGTAATTGGGAAGAATTTATAAATACCTGTTCTTTAAAACAAAGTAACACTAAAACTTTTTGGACAAAGACTAATAAAATACGTGGAAAATCATTTCCTCGGTGCCACTGTTAAAAACAAATCTTCAATATGCAACAACGAATAAAGAAAAAGCTAACATGTTGGCCAAGCATTATGCCCAAGTTTCGAGTAAGGACAATCTTCCTAAAACTACAAATGACTTCCAAGATAATTTTGAAACTGATTTTAATAATAAAATTAATAACGACATTCATGTTCTATGTTTTTCACCTTTTTTTTCTCAAATATTTCATACATCACCTACTTTAATATGCATTGTTGTCATAATATTATATTATGTAATCTCTGTAATGGAGGAAATAAAATGAATAAATAAATAAATAGAAACAAAACACTTATTAAATAAATTTCAATCAGGTTTCAGGAAGGGCCGCAGTACACAAGATCAGTTGGCCAGATTACAACATGATATAATATTTGCAAAAAAACATTGGCCATTCTGTAATTGCTATATTTTTAGATTTACAAGCAGCATTTGACCTTGCTTGGAATATAGGAATTCTTACTAAATTATTTGATTTTGGCATTAGAGGAAATTGCTTCTCCTTCATTAAGGCCTTTCTTCAGGAAAGGAAGATACAAGTTAAGGTTGATGACTCTCTCTCTGATGAAGAATCACTAGAGAGAGGTACTCCCCAAGGTTCCATAATATCCCCCCTTCTTTTTAATATTCTCATTAACGACCTGCCATATATCGTAAAAGACACTGGCATGGTTGTTAGCCAATTTGCCGATGATAGCAGCACGTGGGTAACAGGATTTTTTTTAAATAAACTACAAACCAAAGCTCAAAAGGGCCTAAATTTAATATGGGAATGGGCAAAAAAATGGGGCTTTAAATTATCACCTAATAAGACGGTGGGAATTATTTTTGGCAATACCCCCCGAGAATCTGTCGACCTTTTTCTAGGTGACACTAAAATTATATTCAGTAAAACAGCCACATTTTTAGGCATGATTTTTGATAGAAGACTAAACTTTACAACACATATACACAATGTAATAGCTAAATGTGAGAAAGATTTAAATTTATTAAGAATGTTAAAAGGAACGGATTTTGGATCAGATAGAAAATCTCTAATTATATTATATAAAACCCTTATTAGACCAAAAATAGATTATGGTTCCCACGTTTATTCATTTGCTTCTTCCTCATTATTACAGCAACTTGATATAATTCAAAACAAAGCTTTAAGGATAGCACTAGGCGCACTTAAATCTACCCCAAAACATATTTTAGAACACGAGGCGGGAGTTCTCCCCCTCCATTTACATAGAGAAGAGCAGATGCTGAGATACTGGTCTAGATCCCAGACTAATAAAATAACTAATCCTGTCAATGACATTATTAAACCTACTTATTGTAAAAATAAATTCAAAGATAGGCCCAAACCCTTTGGTTCAGTTACATTTAATCTTGTTGAAGAATACAACTTAAATGATATAAACATTTCAGACTCTAGTAAAAAAGATATTCCCCCATGGACTTTACTTACTCCAATAGTGGATATAAACCTTTCGAATATGATTAGTAAACAAGACAACCAACAAGATATTAAATTGGCCTTCAACGAACATATAGATAATAAATATAATTCTCATATTAGCATTTATACAGATGGATCAAAAGACCCAAATACCGGTAGAGTAGCATCTGCTTTTGTCATTCCAACTTTAAATATTACAAAAATAAAAAGAATTACAGATGGATTATCAATATTTACTGCTGAGCTGATTGCGATAAAAAATTCTCTCAAATGGATATACAAAAACAAACCCCCATACTCAGTTATATTTTCGGACTCTCTATCCAGTCTAACAGCAATAAGGGATAGAACTAGTAAATCAAGGCCGGACCTAATTTCAGATATTTTAATTCAGATTAATGATTGCAACCTCTCAAACCTTTAAATTACATTCGAGTGGTGTCCGGCCCATGTTCAAATACCTGGAAATGAAAAAGCAGACCTTGCTTGTAAGGCAGGCCTAAATAATATATTAATTGATCAACCTGTCCCATTAGCCCCTTCAGAAATATACTCCATCATCCATAAAATAATTAACAAGAAATTAAATCATTATCTAACTGAACAAACAAATAAATATAATACTATTACAAGGCTTAGCAATAATTTTAGAAATCATGATCTTTTTTCAACTAATAAATTAATAAATAAAGATATCACTAGATTGAGAATGGGATACAATCTACTACCAGCACACCGTGACCAGCAAGCATGGGAAGCCATATAATAAAAGATCTACATAAAGATTGCCCCTCTTGCTCTGTCCCATTCACCACTGAACATTTCCTTCTCGATTGTGATCAGCTAGTTGCAACCCGAGATAATTTAAAATTTAAACTTCAACAATTATCTATTTCGTTTAACCTTACAAATATTCTAGATCCTGAAAAACGATATAGACAAATAGTATTTAGTGCGCTTAGTGACTTCATTAAGGATTCACATTTCCAAAAGAAGATATAACTTCTTATGTCTTAGCTGGATATATCATATATACGGATTATGTGTATAACAGCAATACCTATTCATGAGTCTTATGTTCCCTTATATTCCTGTTAGTATTATACAGTATAATCATCTTCAGACTACCAGAAAAACAATTTATTAATTGTATAGCTACAATATTGGACTGATCCGATGGACGCGCTGGGGCGATTTTTGAGTCAGATGACAACGCAGGCACAGCGGTCCAGGATCAGTCACGTATTCCCCCATATATTTAATGAGAGTTATATGTTCATTTCTCTATATACCCCTTTTAGCCCCAATCTATTTATATTAACACCTACAGTAAAATCATCAATTAAATGTAATCCATATTTCGCCTGACCTTTCCCACTCCCATATGTTTTAGAATTTGGACTGATATGCTGATGGGGAAAACTTAGACTCACCAGTGGGTACAAACTCTGTATTAAAAATACAGACAGTTTACTACCTCCAATTGGAATAGACCTCATTTTTAACATATTTTTTTCTTCTGTGAAGACGAGCATCGGCCGTTAATCTGTTCCTAATGGATACTTGAGACTAAGGAGTCCCATTGGATCCACGGGATACTTTATCTTTTAATTAACTTTAAACATTTTGTAACGGACTAACGTCCGTCCTGCCCTATTTACAATGTAACAGGTTTTAATCATATTATCTTATGTTGGATTTTAGTATGGTAAATCGTTCCTTACGAACCCATGCTTGATTAACGACAGCTGCTCGACTTTTCTGTCTATAAAGTAACAATATAGTGTACGTCCCCACCGGTCCCGCTGGGTGATTTTATTAATTATCCGTTTTTATATGATAAGATAATAGAAATTCCTGGCGGTCCGATTTATTTGTATATATGCTTAGTTTTATGACGACAGCGGGGAAGAAAACATTTTTTAATCTTGTCTGATGCACACAACGGGATAGGGTGGTAATATCATTAACATGTAAATCCTATGTATACTTCTGCCCCGTGCCCTCCCCAGTGTGGCCTCCGCGTGGCTTTGGCGGAGGGACACACTCCACTTGACGTGCTTACTCTCATAGCGCACGCCTCTGTTGGCTTTTTTTTTTATTGAGAGATCTGGAGTGATGTCCTACAAACAACACTGGGTTATTTTATTTTATTTTATTGTGTTTTAAAAATATATGCTTTCATCTAATGATGTCCATTCCTTCTGGAAGGGAGCACGAGGCAGATAAAACATGGAGTATGTATATATGTAAATATTAAGATAGAATAATTTTTAAAAAAAAAAAATGGTGACGCGCTGGCGTTGGAATATAATGTATCCTCAATTTAAATTTAAAATAATAAATAGACCAACCAGAGCTTAATATAAACATCTAAGGGCAGTTAATATACTATATTATTTTTAATCTAATCGTCTTCTGAATTTCACGGCCAATCCAATAAAACTGACACAGTTGTCTACCTGGTTCTTGCCACTATTGAAACAACTATTCCCCTCCAATTTACCCTCCAAACAATTTTAACCACCTACTGAAAAGCTCGCCAAAAGGCCTAGTGCCATAGGGCGAGCAAAAATAAAAAATAAAAAATAACCAAATCGCGGAGATCGTGTTGGTGGTGTTACGCTCCGATGCATACACTGATTATGGAGCATCCTGGATCAGTGGGTGTCCCGCAGGGTTATTTCAACGTCGATGGTCTATGGGGAGTCGTTGTAATCCATCGTAGTTTGCTTCTCGTCTTGTGCGGGAACTCGCAGTGACAATGGGTATCTCGCTGGTCCAACGTCGAAATTACAGTAGATTTCGGGCCACTTTTGAAACAGGATAAAATCATTGATGCAAATAATGCCTGGCCTTCGCGTGGGTGGGTCCAATGTTGTTTTCCATACGGGCCCAATATGGGCTGCCCACATGGGCCCCATACCAAAAGTGCAACCGGGATTAACCTGGGTCCCATGTGGGCAGCCCATGTGGGTCAAAGCAGCTAGCAAAGCATATGGGACCCATATAGGGCCCATATAAGTAATCCCACATGGGCGAGCCCAGATATAGCCCATATGGGTCCCATTAACCCTTGCTTTCTGAATGTGGGACCCATATAGGACCCATATGTGTAATCCCACATGGGCTTGCTGAATGTGGGACCCATATAGGACCCATATGGGTAATCCCACATGGGCGTGCCCGGATATAGCCCATATGGGTCCCATTTACCCTTGCTTGCTGGGGTCATGCCTGTTCGGTTGTCTGAATTGGAATGATGATGGGCGGATTGACCTACTTGAGACACCTTCGACGCAGAAAATTCACATCATCTGTCTACAACGCCAACATTAATCTTCTTGGAGAATCTAATAATCTACAGACTATCAACGTTGGATTCTACGTTCCTACCAACTCTACTACTACAGTAAACTTCTTTTGAAGAACTTCTTTTGAAGAGTAATGTCGGCTTCTATCGGACCCACTAGCGGATCCAGGGGTGGGGGGGGGGGGGGCGCACCCGGCGCGCGCCCCCCCCCCCCACTAAAAATTCCGGATCATACCCCCCCCCCCCCCCACCCCCACTAAAAATTCCGGATCATACAGGTATGTCCATGTTACTGTAGATATAATATCAAACAATTTCGATGCACGCCCTCAGTATTAAAAAATTTCTCGCTCGCTTCGCTCGCTTTATGCATAATGACTAATGAGTGGTTTAATTAACACATTGTTAAATCCTTTTATTTGAAAACGGACTTTTTTTATTCATACATGTCCATGTTACTGTAGATAAAATATCAAACAATTTCGATGCACGCCCTCAGTATTTTCGCTCGCTTCGCTCGCTTGACGCATAATGGCTAATGAGTGGTTTAATTAACAAATTGTTAAAACCTTTTATTTTAAAACGGACTTTTTTATTCATACATGTATGTTCATGTTACTGTAGATAAAATATCAAACAATTTCGATGCACGCCCTCAGTATAAAAACAATTCTCGCTCGCTTCGCTCGCCCTACGCATAATGACTAATGAGTGGTTTAATTAACACATTGTTAAATCCTTTTATTTGAAAACGGACTTTTTTTTATTCATACATGTATGTCCATGTTACTGTAGATAAAATATCAAACAATTTCGATGCACGCCCTCAGGATAACAATTTTTTTTCGCTCGCTTCGCTCGCTCGACGCATAATGGCTAATGAGTGGTTTAATTAACACATTGATAATTCCTTTTATTTGAACCCTATCAATGCACTACCGCAACCGTTTTATGAGGCTAGAAACGGACCCGAAAATTTACCAAAATGTTACCCCCCCCCCCAAACCCCCCCCCCTAAGCTGAAATCCTCAGGGATCCGCCCCTAGGACCGGACTCTTCGCAACCGTAATTCTTCCGGCAGCGACTCTTTTCCATAATTGCACATGGTAAGGTAGCAATGAACAGTTTCTTTGAGTTTTCACTTTGATAACGCAATCTTATAATTATACACGGTAGCAGTGACAAGTGTATCTGTGTTGTAATGCACACGCTAACGCACACGCATGCCTTACATGTGAACACTTGTATTTCTGTGCTGATGTGTACTTCTAGCACGTCGTGCTACAAAGGTGAATATGTAATCAATATGCAACGCATGTCATGGATTTGACCAGAGCGAAGCGAGGTCGCTCACCTTGATTCACAATGTTTGGTAGGAAGAACTGATGGTAAAAATTGAGCAGAACGTGTCTGGTAAGAAAAAACGGTTGTGGCGTGTTTAGGCCGGTCTTCCTGAAAACAGTATTTGTTTCAATATTGTTTAAACACCCGTGACTTGATCGGTATTATGTTAAACTTTGTTCCCAGTTCCAACCCATATATAATGCTATTTTCTCTCGGCAGCTATTTTACTCTTGCGTAAAACCTTGCTGGTCTTCTTTTGAATTGCTCGCCAAAAGGCTTTGTTCCACATGGCGAGGCTTTGTTCCACATGGCGAGGATAAATAGAAACTTATCACACAAGAACAGGAATCATTAACTAGACGAATACATTGACTGCGTGATCAGTTACGAAATTATAAGCTTGTTTGACAATTTTATCATCTTTGCGAAGACCATCAGTTGAGTTATTCAGGGCCATTTTGGCCCCCTTAAAAATGGCCCAAAATGGCCCTCTCGTTTAGGTATGAAAAAAATAAGTATTTTCCCCATTTACACCAATGTTAAAATGTCACATATTAATGATTTGCTGCAACTTCAACTCAAGTATTGATAATGCAGCAGTGAAATTTTCATATAGAACTTAAAAAATCACCAGAAAATGTGGGGTCACAAGACATGTAATAACGTTCTTGTTTGTTTACTAACTATGTCAAGGGTACAGTTGTTTTCATTAATATTTCCTCATAAGCATATACTCTGAGTAGAGTTGAAATTTCGATGTTCATCAGTGATCCAGGAAAACCTTTTAATATGCTTCTTATACATACATCAGCAAAATCGAATAGAAATGGGCAGTTTTACCCTACTTATAATGCCCATTTCCACCAAAAAATAATTCTATACTTTTTATTATGTGAACTACACCTCGGAGGTTTACATGCAATTGGTGGTGGTAAAACTTTAGAACATGGATGCTTTGTTTTACACTTAAATTTCACCAATTGTGTATAGCGAGTAAAGCGATACATGCCCGCTTGTCCCTATATTGGACTGACGCCACTTCATATGCCACCACCAGTGCTAGATCTATGATGATCAGGCGCAGTATCGCAAGAGATAACGATTCTTTCGGATGGAGGGAGGTGAAAAACGAGGTAGTCTGCCTCTACCATAAAAAAATCGACTCTTATATACATCTATAGCCTAACACATGTTAACAATTACGTAAAACGCCGTTGACACAAAATGCCTCTACACGTAGCATGTTTTCAGAAGTTTTGGTGTATAACTACACAGTTTCTTCCCTTGTGTAAAATTACTCCATTTGCATCCCGGCACGGCAAGGTGCGTTTATCCATTACAAAAAATCTAGGTATTATACTTGTCAACGTCTGTAACAGATTAACGTTATGTACTGCGATTTTTGTTAAAGAGAATACTGGTACTTATGAAGTTACAACAACATTTATTAAAAACAATTATTTGTCAATATGAGCTAGAAGACGTTTCGTCCCGAAACGAGTTCGGCCTCAAGGCTCAAGACACTTCGCCCTGCATTGAATTACTCATTCGTATGTTTGTAATGCTACGCACGAAAATATAATGGGTGGATCTATATAGTTTGTTTAGTGTTCAGTATCTATTTCAGCACATTTTAGGCTATGTATGATGGTCAATTTGTGTGGTGAAGGCACACCACCTAAGGGAAATTTGGTTTAACTCGGACAAGTTTTCAGAAGCGCGTCATGTTTGTCGTTGTTCCGTCTGTCTCGGACCAACTGTCTATATAGTGCATAGGGGTAATGGTAAAGAGTAAAGAGATCTCTAATGTTTCATTTCCTATCAAGTGGTAGGCTGGTTTTGTGGCTTTTATTCCAGAAAAAGAACCAAACACTATTTTGTTCCGAAAAGGGTAAACTCGGTCAGCCAATGGGGAAACTCGGTCGGTCTCTTTTTTGTGCCAGTTATACTTACAGGTACTTACAGATCCTCTTCTGGTAGAAGGCTAAATTTATCTTCTGGAAAGGGTTTACTCTAATGTTGGTCGAATGTGTTACCCTGCATTTGTCATTATATTATTTCTATTGCATAGGCCTTAGGCCTTACATCTTACATAATATAATCATATCTACATAGGCCCTATGTAGATACCATTATATTATGTAAGATGTTGGCAATAAATGCTTAATGAAATCTTCTTTTTTTTTAATTGTTTGTTTAAATATAGGCCTTGTCCTGTCATTTCAATAGTCTCTATGCAGTCATATGCGGACCCTGGATTTGAGGTTAGGGGCGCAACTTTTGACAAAAAAAACACCTTTGAGTAAATATCAAGGTCATAGCTGATATCAGGGTATATATATATGTAGGGTTATGCAACGTCCTCTTTAAAGGTAATAAATGTTTTACCTGATGTTACATTT
Source organism: Cyrtodaria siliqua (assembly GCA_037043455.1). Lineage (NCBI taxonomy): Eukaryota > Metazoa > Mollusca > Bivalvia > Adapedonta > Hiatellidae > Cyrtodaria > Cyrtodaria siliqua. The sequence continues at coordinate 59,745 of JAWPHD010002331.1, forward strand.
TAAGGATTTGAATTATAAGCACAAAAACTTATACAAAACAAGTATTTTGTTTGGTTGTTTATCCTTTTCTTATCCGTGCATACATAAACCCTGTTGATAAGTAATCTTAAGATTAGTATATTAGGATAGTATATTCGTTCTAGACTATAAAATATCTATACCCAGTTTAAAGGCCTATTATTTTTTAAATTGTTCATTTGCATCTTTTTCTGAATTAAAGAATGCATTGATAATGCGCTTCAAGCTACAAGGAAATACCTATGACTGAATTTACCCATCTCTCAAATTCATAGACAGGGTAAATTCGGTCACTCTTTTGTGTGTAAATAACAGTTTATGTTTTATTTATTAACACAAAATATGTACTATAATACAAGGTTGATTATCAATATATACAGCTTCAAATGTTAAAAATGCAATTTTAATTAAATATATATATGTTGTCAGTGGATCTAATTGATCTAGCGTGAACTGCAATTTTAGAACATACGCAAAAAAACTTTTAAACCAAAAGGCTGCTTTCAAAATTCGCGGTAAAATAGCATGTGAGTATATACACTATTTATAGATGGTGTACCAGTCTATGTTTGATGTAGGGATCTATTTATAGAAACAACAACACCCAGTGAGACCGATTTTCCGCTTTATTAAAATAAATCTAGGAACGTGACCGAATTTATCCGTCTGACCGAGTTTACCCGAATTTCCCCCTACTTACTATTTGGTAGAACGGGTACTGTGTACATCCCACCATCCATGAGAATCAATACCTTCTTACAAGTTGAGCTCCAAGTGGGATTAAAACCCGCAACGGTGATATGCGAGAAAGATCACTGCGCAACATCGTTAACCCTTGACCACAGGGGCTTTGTCCGTCCGTCCTGTCCTGTCGGTACGAAAACAAATTTTACATTCAAGTTTTTTTTTTCTCAGACAGCTTAACAAATGTTCACAACTACATGACAGCAGTATGCTCATTATAATCATACCAAGTGTAGAATTTGTTTATTGAAGTTTTACGTTCCAAGTTAGCTCAGAATATTACTACAATTGTAAAGCTTCCAAACTTCAATCATACACACTTACATCTACATGACAGTAACATGTTACAACATAAGTAGTTCAGTGTGAATGACCTTGACCTAAACATTTTACTCAGTTAGTTTTAATTGAATTCTTGCATATTGATTTTCTCACAACAACAGCCATACAGCTAACATCAACAGGACAGCAACATATTCCTACTAAATGAAGGTCCATGATAATGACCTTGACATAAAGGTCCATAATAATGACCTTGACATGAAGGTCCATGATAATGACCTTGACATACTTTTAAACACACTTTAATTATTTTTTTTATCTGGTCTTATGTTTTCATGGAACTGCCTCACTTGGAATTTGGAAATTTGGGACGTTTTGTTTGCACGTATGAAAAAATAAACTAAAATGGTTTTATCTTTTGTATTAATAAAAAAATAGCTGTATTAAATGCAATAAATATGACTATCTCTGTTTTATTCAACAGATTACGTTAGATTTAGGCGGTCATATGTTACTAAACTTGACTTCAACGATCGAACAGATTATGCTAAACTTGGACAAGGGCTGCCAGATATTGCTTAGCTTGACCGCGGCCTCTGCTGTAAAGCTCTGGGCAGTATGGTGGTTGAGAGAGCAACGCCAGGAGCGGTTTGAGCTGGTCGGCACAGTCGGTGAGGTGTGGATATATCCCGTCAAATCTTGTAGAGGGATAGCGCTGGAAGAAGCAGAATGTTCCAAGTTTGGAATGAAGGTTAACGGTGTCACAGATAGGTAAAACATTGAATTTTTTATCAATCAAATTTTCGTTATGTCTCACTGCTTATCTGGTTGGTGTAGAAAAGGATTTACTTTTTTTTTTAATTTCAAAGTTTTCCCCAGATATAATGAGTTAGGTCGACATGTAGACAGTATGTTGGTTAATATCTAAAATACTTACCGTATCTAACTGTATATCGCATTTCCCCTAATTTCCCCTAATAACTGCACCTCCCCTAATAGAAATGCCCACCCACCTTAAAAAGTGTTTTAATAATAATTAAAAAAAAATCAAAGTTCAATACATTTTCAGTCTTTTCGATATAAGCTTGATTGCCAACTTGGAACTGAGCATTCATTGATGTTGTTTTATTTTCTCTCCTTATAGACACTGGATGCTCACACGAGGAAAAGGACGTTTTCTCACCCAGAGACAAAGTCCAAAGATGGCCTTGATTTCTATAACAATACAGGAGGACGTGATACGGTTAGATGCCCCCGGAAAACAACCTTTCTTACTGCCGAAACACCCAGTCACTGACAGATCAAAAGTGAACAAGTGCATGTAAGAAGTTTGTGTAACAACGGTTTTGAAAACTGTACTTAAAAATTCACAGTATTGTTCTTCTTAAAAGATAATTTCTTTGAGAAGAACTATATTTTGTAATAGCTTCCTTGCTTTATAACGTTCAGCATATAAAGAGTAGTTCTAGGACTGGTCAGCCTGGTGTCAGTATAATATGACTTGGTGGGGTATCATGTCATGTGTCTACGGCATGGTATGCCAGTGTGCAGCACTATAACGTTGAGCATTGAGCTCACTGCTACAAGTAGCCACCGTCATGATATGACTGAACAAGAGGCCCAAGAGGGCCTGTGGATGCTCTACTTGCTAAAGATAAAATTTATGTATAAGGGGCCATAACTGTCAAAAATCATTCAACTGGAACATGGTGATGATATATGAAACTAGGCTTGGTACTGATCATCCCTGCCAAGTTTTGTTGAAATCTGGCCAGAAGTTCAAGAGAACTAGTCTGTACAAAGTTAGTGTATTAAAACCTTTAAGGGACAAAACTTTTAGAACCATAACTCTACCAAAACATTTTCAACTGGAACACGGCAATGAAATGCGCAACTAGCCATTGGATCACGACAATTAGTCGGGACAAAGTTTATGAATTAAATAACTGTTCCAAAATTCATTCAACCTGAACACGGCAATGAAAGGTGCAATAAGGCTTATAATTCATCATCCCCATCAAGGGTCGCTGGCCAGGAGTTCAGAAGAGATAAGTCCGGACAAAGTTTGTGTATTCAACCTTTAAAGGGCCATAATTCTGCCAAAAATGATTCAATCGGAATACGGCGATGATATGCACAACTAAGTTTGATACTGATCATCCCTAAAAAGTTTCCTTTAAATCCGGCCAGGGGTTCAGGAGAACTAGTCCAAAGTTTGTGTATGAAACCCTTTAAAGGGCCTTAACTCCGCCAAAATTATTCAATGGAACATGGTGACGATATGTACAACTATGCTTGGTACTGATCATCCCTGCAAAGTTTCATTAAAATCCGGCCAAATGAAGGCCATTTCATCTTAATGAGGCCAAATACAGCATTTTTTAACTAAATCAAAGCCTAGGGTCATAACTCCAGTGTTACTAATCTGATTTTGTTAGTTTTCAAACTTTTCCAAGCTTTCATTGATGTTTAACAATCTGTTAAAGTTTACTAAAGATCGGATGAAAAATGATGGCCCTATCGTCTTAACGAGGCAAAATATAGCATTTTTTTAACTAAATCAAGGGTCATAACTCCCCTGTTACTGGTTCGATCTGGCTGGTTTTTGAACTTTTCCGAGCTTTCATTTATAGTAACAATCTGGTAAAGTTTGGTAAAGAATGAGACTTTAATCCCTTTAACACGTTAGGTCATATTTTGATAGCCAGAGAGATGAAGGATGAAGTTTCCCGTCAGTTGCCATCGCCAGGGAGTGAACCCAGAGGTCTGCAACTCTAAGCACAATGTCTTATCTACTGAGATATCCGGTCGCTACACAGTTTATGTAAAACATTATATAGTTTATCCATGGGAAATATTATAGTGTCGTGAGATCATGGCTGTATAGTATATCCATGCGAAATACTACAGAGTTATTAGATCATTAGCTGTATATTATATCTATGGGAAATATACAGTTGTGAGACCATTAGTTATATAGTATATCCATGGGAAATATCGTAGTGTTGTGGGACCATTAGCATAGTTCATTCATGGGAAATATAATGTTGTCAGACCGTTAGCTACACAGCTCATTCATAGGAAGTGTCATAGAATTGTGATACCATTAGCTATAGACAGTAGTACTATTATGGACAATATCATAGTGTTGTGAGATCATTAGCTACATAGTGTTTTGTGACTGTAAGCTGTATAGTATATACATAGAAAATATCATAGTGTTGTGAGATCATTAGCTACATAGTGTTTTGAAACCGTAAGCTGTATAGTACTATATACATAGAAAATTTCATAGTGTTGTGATACAGTTAGCTATAGCTAGTACTTTCATGGAAAATATAGTGTTGTGAAATCATTACCAACATAGTGTTGAGATTGTTAGCTATATAGTTTGTCCAAAGGAAATATAGTGTTACCTAAGTGCAGTGGTGTAGTGGTAAGAGTGTCTGACCTGCAATCGGGGATGTCATTGGTTCGAGTCCCCTGGCCGTGTCATACCAAAGACGTTAAACATGTTAGTAGATGTAGTTACTTGTAACACATGCTTTACCCAAATAATGAGTAGTACTTTGTCCGGTTGGTTAAGTGTCAGAAAAAAAAATGGTTTGGGTATCATGTACTCTCGTGGTATTCCAGTGTGGCGGCACTATATCTGCTTCAAGTAGACTGTAGATAGGTACTACACACAGTCACTCACATGCCGAGTCAATGAGGATTCTTCTCAGGGCTCAAATGGTAGAGGGACTATAATCCTTAGGCCAAAAAAAAAGAGGTATTTTTCTGGTCTTTTTCCCCAAAAAATTAGGGAAGGTCGGTAGGAAGTTTTTTTTTAAAAATTAATCCTTACTATACTAAATTCAAATAAAGAACATCAAAAGCATGTTTTCTTGAACATATAATATGGGTGTTCCACAACACTTACATGCCTTAAACACCTACAAAAGTCGGAGCCTTAAAAATAGGGTCGGTCGGAAGACCAGAAACAATCCTTTTTGTTTTGGTCTTAGAATTACGCACACATATCATAGTGTTATGAAATGGTTACACCAATAGGCAAGAATATATGAATGATGTAACATTGCAGTGTATGGTTCGCAGAAATGGAGTGTTTGGATTGTGGAGATGAGGTGGCCCACTGGGTCTCTGATTTCCTGGAGACTCCCGGGGTGAGGGTCGTTCACCACTCACATGAGCTGGCAAGACGGAATTTCATCAACGAGTTTAAACCTTGGGATACAAGCGTCGCAGCTGATGATGTGGTATGCTATTCTTTATATGACTAAAAGACAAGCTTTGGAGATAGTGGCGTCTTCAGTGAGACGTTTCATGTACTGGAAGTTGTAGCTCGTTAATATTTAAAATGATTTTATGACACTTGTTTGTGAAATGAAAAAAGGCCATAATCTGCCAAATGTTGCATAATTGACACTATTGTTGACACCAGAGATCTAAGAAGTAGATTGTGCATTTACTCAAATCTCACATAATCTCTTATGACTCTAGGTAAGACTGCAAAATCTCGTTTTTTATTTTCTCTTCCTATATTTAAGACAAAAAGAATATATAATAATATCACTACACACTGAGTATTATTCTCTTTAATTTGAGACCAGTTTCAGACTCCTGCTATAAAAAACGATGAAATCTATACAGTTCCGAATTTCAGCAAAACTACAACAACAACAGGAAATAGCGTCCGTCGGATGGGGACGTAAACCGGGCGGTCCCGTGTATCAGTCTATCCTCTGAGCACGTTAAAGAACCACAGGAATCTATTCGATAATAAGAGTAGGGCTGGTTCCCGGATTCCTATGTATCCTTCCCCTCTCTCTGGGGCGGCTCTAAATAACCTATACTGTGTTGATGAGCCGTTAAACAACATTCAAGATAACATTCATTGACATTTTTAGTAAACATAGACATATTTTAAAAAAACATTGCATTCCAAACATAAACGTCTTTAATCTGAGACCATTTGCAGACTGTTGGTTTAAAAAATAACAATTTCTGTACACTTACTATTGAAAGTGCATATGTGAAATTCCAAACTATCTGAAAGCATATGTTGCAAATCTCTGGTTTATTACATCTCTGTTTACACTGACTGTAAACTAACAGTCCAGGTATACATCTGAAGTAAACATGTTTTTTTCCAGTAAAATGTGTTTACCGTATAATCCCTAATAAACGCCTCTCCCCTAATAAATGTAATAAATGACCCCTCTACCCCCCACCATTTTTTTTTTCAGAAATATTTTTATTAAAATTTACCAAAAGATGCAAGTTAATCTGTTCCATTCACAATTATAACATACAAAATCACTAGAAAACTTAAAATCCAGATAAATTGGATTTCTTGGTAAAGAAAATCATTTAATAATATCTGATTTAAAAGTGAAATTATGTATTTTTGGTCTCAAATAAATGCCACCACCCCATTTTCAAAAATATTACACCCCGGGGGCACACATGTTCATTATCAGTACACAATGTTATATGACAAGAACTATAACTCATATATTTTACCTGAATTATCCTCCCTTTTTACTTAGATTTTTTATTTAAAATGTTGAATTCGCAATCCGGCATTCGCGCCACTGTTGGTGCTACACTTGTTTTGTTAAATTTGGACATTAGTTAATTAAAAACAAGCTAATATCTTATATAGAATCAAAATGTGTCATAATATCCGTATTTTATATGAAGTTGTGAAAATCTTAATTAATTTTCTGAATTTTCCTACAGACAGGGTTTTCAGATTGGGCGACATATTTATTTCTGACGTCATCCTCGCTAGAGAAATTAAACAAGCATCTGCCAAGACAGTTTACGATGCGATCGTTCCGGCCCAACATCGTCATTGATGGATCAGATGCATTTGACGAGGTGCTGTAATAACAGTCAATTGTTATATTATTATCATTATAAATGGAATATGACAGATAAGTATTTTGTCCTGTATTTCTCATAACTTTCTGCGGCCGCATTTGCATAGTTGTTAGCAAGTTTATGTCTGGGTTACTTCAGTGTGTCTTTAGGCAAGATTCTTTCCTTAGCCTCGTCCGTCGGATGTAAGAGTAGGGCAGGATTCCCGGTTTCCTATGTATGCTTCCCCTTAAGCTAGGTTGGCAATAGCCGTAGCAACGTGTTGATAAGCTGTTAAACAATTTAATTCTCGTAATTTTTGTCTTGCCTTTTCGTAGAAAAAAGAGACATAGTTGTTGTTTTTTTGATTGAAAATCCCAAGCTATAAATACCTTCGGCATATTTCATGAACTTTCGTTTGAAAAGGGCTATCAACTCCAGATAACAGTGGGTGGGGTGTGTGAGGGGAGCAGGGGAGAGTTCTGGACTATCCTAAGTATAACAAGGATGTATAAAAAATATTCTCGGAAAAATATATAAAGGATTTGTTTTTTGGGAAGAGGAATAAATCTGTAATAAATTCTTCTACCGGGCCTGTTAAACTCGTATGTGATTATTTGTCTAAAATGTTGATTTACATATGTTTATGTATTATTTACCTGTTGATTTACATGTTTATGTATTATTCACAGGATAACTGGGAAGAGATAAGAATTGGAGAAGATGTGCAAATGAGATGCCTTGATGGATGTTCCAGGTGAGTTTTCGTGTTGCCTTTTCGAAGAAAAATGCGATACATAAGGATCACTTGGTCGTTCGTCAGTCCGTCACGAAAACTTAACTTATTCATTTCTTGATATTTCTTCATCAAACTTTCACTATATACTCATCATGACAACATCAACATGACCATACTAAAATATGAAGGTCAAGGTCACACTGAAGGTCATTAAATAAGTTAGATACTCATTTTTTTCATCACAAAAACTTAACGTTGGCTATAACTTTCTCATTTCTTGTGATATTTCTTCATCAAAATTTCAATATATACTCTTCATGACAACATTGACATGACCATACTAAAATATAAAGGTCACGGTCACAGTGAAGGTCATTATATGAGTTAAATACTCATTTTTTTCTTCACCAAACCTTAACACTGGCTATAACTTTCTCATTTCTTGATATTTCTTCATCAATTTTCAATATATACTTATCATGACAACATCGACATGGCCATACTAAAATATAGGTCATTAGATGGGTTAAATACTTTTTTTCTTCACGAAAACTTGGTCAATAGGCCAGTTTGTCTAGGTAATTTATCTGGGTCCAAAAGACCTTGTTATACTGACAAAGTGCTGACAGGCGACACACGTGTTCTGCGGAACACCCGTCTAGTATTGCCTTTGATTTTTCAAGTAAAATTCGGTTATTAGATTGATGGGTGTTGTTGGGCAGCGGGCAAGCCGGCAGACGGTGTCAGCTTTTGGTTTATTTATTCGGTATATACATATAATATAAAAGCGTCTCCATGGCCAAGTGGTTAACAACGTTGCGTTGTAAACTGTTGCCTCTCACCACTGTGGGTTCGAATCCCACTGGGAGCTGGACTTGTGAGGAAATGACGATTCTTACGGATGGTGGGAGATGTACAGTACTGGTTCTACCCAGGAAAAGTGGGTGGTCTGCCTTCACCACAAAAAATTTGACCGTCATATAATATTATAACCTGATAAGTGTTGAAAATGACGTAAAACACCATATACACAAACAGACAAACATCATATAAAACAGTCATATGAAACATTTTATATGAGAATTTTGTGGCTCCTTTTATATATTATAAGAATACATGCAAATGTTTATTATACCTCCGCTTTCACAAAGTGATGTGGGGGCTATATAGGAATCACTCTGTCCGTGACGTCTTGACACGTAACACATTTTTGTCCTTATATCCCTGCTTTCACAAAGTGAAGTTAGGGCTATGTAGGAATTACATTATGTTGTCTGTAACGTCATGTCGCGTCGCGTAACACATTTTTGTCGCGTCGATTAACACATTTTCATTACATTACTCATACAGTTTTGAATGGGTTGTTCCCAAACTTCATATACACATAACAACTGAAGACCTTAATATGACCCTCTACATCACCCATCGTTGATTGCCTAATTTATTACAGAATTGTGGCCCTTTGTTTGATTTCAAACTTAAGCGTTCATCACCTTCAGTGATAGTTCTAGCTATATATGGCAACACTGCCTATATATACTGTCAGCTTGTCTGTCGTGATATTTAACTTACTTTATAGTTTTGCAAAACCAAAATTCAGACTCAATGCTAAATATGTACTTACCTGTACTTACCTGTATTACCGCTATTTTTCTCTGGAGCCTCAAGTCAACTAGCATGCCGTATTGTTACCAAACCAGTTTGTGTTGATAGGTCATCCATGACGGCTGTGGTTCAAGATCACGTTACCTCAACATATGACCATATTTGTTGTTTCCCTGAGCAAGACACTTTATCTGCAATTGCTTAGTACTGGTTCTACACAGGAAGACATCCAGAGTGATTGAAATAAGTTCAAAGAGCTTTCGTTACAATCGATAAAAAATAAATAAGTTTAAACTAACATATCAGACAGAGTTCCATCTTTGAAAATAAAGTAGAATTGATTGTATACACATACAGTATACATGTATAGCCTATATATATAATTACCAGGTGTGTAATGACCACAGTGGCCCCAGACACGGGTACCAGAAGTGAGGACGGGGAACCACTCAAGACAATCCAAAGGTATGAGTAACACTCAAACAACTTCGGTCCCTGTCATAGAAGGGAAAAAAGCCCTGAGTTGTGATACCCACCCAGTTAGAGATACATGATTACTTGATGCAAAATACAAAACTTCATTCTCTAGTATTATAAAACAAAAGGCCCAAGAGGGACTGTGGACGCTCTACTGGCTAACATGGCTCTTATAACATCAATGAAGCGAGTGACTGCAATTTACGTTCTTTTTGAAAGATTTGGGGAAAATACAGCATATTTAACTAAATCAATGGCCATAACTAAAGAATCTGGTAAAGTTTGGTAAAGATCAGATGAAAAATGAAGGCCCTATAATACTGACGAGGCAAAATATAACATTTTTAACTAAACAAGAGCCATAACTCCTCCGTTACTGGTCCGATCTGGCTGGTTTTCGAACTTGGTCAATAGAGCTAAAATAAAATATATAAAAAAATCAAAAAAATCAACAACAAAAACAAATTAACAAAAAAAAAAAAAAAAAAATATTAAAAAAGATTCACAAAAAAAAATCAAAAAAAATCCAATGTTCAACAAAAAATTAAAAAAAAAAGATTCACAAAAAAAAAAAAAAAAAAAAAATAAAAAAAAATTAAAAAATCAAAAAAAAAAAATCAAAAAAAAGGGAAACAAATGGATTTTTTTTTTCATAAAATCTGGGAAAGTCTGGTAAGATCAGTAAGATCAGATGCAAAATGAAGGACCTATCGTACTAAAGAGGCATATTATAGCATTTTTAACGAATCAAGGGCCATAACTCCGCTATTACTGATCCGATCTGGCTGGTTTTCAAACTTGTTCGAGCTTTCATTGACACTAACAATCTGATAAAGTTTGGTAAAGATCGGATGAAAAATGAAGGCCCTATCGTCTTAATGAGGCAAAATATAGCATTTTTAACTAAATCAAGGGTCATATCTCCGCTGTTACTGGTCCGATTTCGCTGGTTTTCGAACTTGTCCAAGCTTTCATTGACATTAACAATCTGATCAAGTTCGATAAAGTTCGGATGAACAATAAAGCCCTTATCGTCTTAACAAAACAAAATATAGCATTTTTAACTAAATCAAGGGCCATAACTCCGCTGTAACTGATCCGATATGGCTGGTTTTCGAACTTGTTCGAGCTTTCATTGTTATTAATAATCTGGTAAAGTTTGGTAAAGATAGGATAAAAAATTAAGGCCCTATTGTCTTAACGAGGCAAAATATAGCAATAATGCATTTTTAACTAAATCAAGGGCCATAACTCCGCTGTTACTGGTCCGATCTGGCCGGTTTTTGAACTTGTCTGAGCTTTCATTGATATTAACAATCCGATAAAGTTTGGTAAAGATCGGATGAAAAATGAAGGCCCTATCGTCTTAACGAGGCAAAATATAGCATTTTTAACTAAATCAAGGGCCATAACTCCGCTGTTATTGGTCCAATCTGGCTGGTTTTCGAACTTCTCCGAGCTTTCATTGATATTAACAATATATTAAAGTTTGGTAAAGATCGGATGAAAAATGAAGGCCCTATCATCTTAACGAGGTAAAAGTTAACGGACGGACGACGGACACCACACCAGCCCTTGGCCAGCAGAGCTAAAAAATCAGCTCAACTGACCGATGCTTGATTAAATCTACTAATCAGAACAACACCGATGACCAGTCAACTGTTTCTTACATTTAGAACATTAAATTAATTCTATATTCTCATCCAAGCTCCAGGTCTTCGAAATTCCTCCTTTTAACAGTTTTATTTTTTAAACTTGAAGAACAAAATAATAAACAATTTTCAGTAAATATATTTTGGTTTAAACATATTTCATTTCCATATTACATGTATTAAACAACATATGTAAATAGTACGAGGTTAATAAGATTGGAACGAAAGACAGCAATCTTATTAAGTTCTTCTCCTTGGTATTTAACAAATGCAATTGATGTTGGCGGTTAATACATTGAAATTCCGATTTTTTTTTTTTATTATTAAATATATTTTAAACGAATATTATAAATATATGCAGAGTTTTTCTGTCTCCACCATATGTATAAATGGAAGCAACTTCTCTCACAGGCCTGTCATTAACTTTATAAGTAAGCAGAGCAGAACAGCCGAGTATTTCGATTGATACTTGTATACTAGTAAAAGTATTCATAGTAGCCGGGTAGACCAGTCAAAATAGGAGGAGTAAATCCCCACCTAAAGCCTTTTAAAATGACAGCCCTGCTGTTATGGAGCAGTGTTCATCACCACTTAAGATTACATACTGGAACTTGACCTAAGTGGTCCAAATGACAACCTAAATTGTGTTTAATCTTAATCCAAAATGGCCGCCTGGCTGAAACCTTGTTTGGAGATCATTATCCTTACGCCTTTACCATATTTTCACAGACTACGAAGCATTCCACCGTACGACAAATACAGTGAAGCTGTATTTGGGATCAACACGGCACCAGATGTGTGTGGAGTGATAAAAGTCGGAGATCCAGTCTATGCAATAAGAAAAAGAGAACGTTGAACCAGTCTAGCATTGATGAAATGAATCAACACTGAATTTCGCCATCTGCTCGACAAGTACAAATACAAGATACAAAGCTTTTACAGTTGGAATGACTACCAACAAATATCATAAGCCTTAATGAGCTGTTCACCGATATTTATACCCCCGCTTTCACAAACTTAAGTGGGGGCTATATAGGAATCACATTGTCCGTAACATCCTGTACTGTCGCGTTGCGTCCCGTCATGTAACACATTTTTGTCCTGTCGCGTAACACATTTTTATTACTTGCATTCCTCAAATAGTTTGTAATGGGTAGTTCACAAACTTCATATACACATAACAACTGATGACCTTATGTCCCTCTACATCACCCATTGTTGATTGCCTAATGTATTACAGAATTATGACCCTTTGTGTAACTTGGAATTTAAGCAAGGGGTATCATCACCTTCAGTGATAGTTTTAGTTACATCTGTTTTGCAGCAAAAACTCAATAATGAAACTGGGGTTATTACTAATGTTGTGAAGTTGTGGTCGGACACATTTGGTTACTTTGTAAAATATAAATTATGTGAACCAAATATATGCATAATGTTTGAAGAATGCTTGTCACAAAGTAAACTGGGGCTATATAGGAATCACGTTCTCCTTAATGTCCCACACATTTTTATCCCATCTTGTAACACACTTTTATTACTTGCATTCTTCAAACATTTTTAAATAGGTTGTTCCTAAACTTCATATACACATAACAACTGATCAAAAAGCGGAGGTATTTATCACCTTCAGTGATAGTTCTAGTATATATCCTGGGAAAGAATAGGGATTATTATGACATATGAAGTTCCTGGGAAAGAATAGGGATTATTATGACCCGTGTGGTTCCTGGGCAAGAATAGGGATTATTATGACCTGTGTAGTTCCTGGGAAAGAATAGGGATTATTATGACCCGTGTGGTTCCTGGGCAAGAATAGGGATTATTATGACCAGTGTAGTTCCTGGGAAAGAATAGGGATTATTATGACATGTGTAGTTCCTGGGCAAGAATAGGGATTATTATGACGTGTAGTTCCTGGGAAAGAATAGGAAGTGTTATGACCCATGTGGTTCCTGGGCAAGAATAGGGTCTCTGCCAATCCAGTGGGAATTTCCCCACAATTCATGTTCATTATAGAATTGGGGCATCCGTGGCCGAGTGGTTAAAGTCATGTACTTGAAATCACTTGATCTTCACCGCTGTGGGTTCGATCCCTCAGGGGCCTAGGAATCTTTATGTGAGGAAGCTGGCTTGCGGAACGTCGGTGGTTCTACCCAGGTGCCCACCCGTGCACGAAAATTGTTCCTGGGGTCTTCCTCCACCAATGGAAGCTGGAAAGTCGCCATATGACCTTATCTGTTGGTGCGACTATAAATATCCAATTCAATTCATTATAGAATTTTTTGTTGTGCTCAGTTCACCATGAGCCCATTGTGGCTCCAGCCTCCAGCTTAAATGGAATTTGCACCAAAATCGTTGCCTTTCGTCTCCCATTTAGTTTCAGTACAAATAACATCCTGTGTAAAATGACATCAGAAGGATTGTATAGGATTTTTAAGCCCTCCCCAATAACCAATCTTAATAAAGCATGTTAGATTTTGTAGTCTGTATATTGTAGACTTGTTTTACTTTCATATGATCATACATTTTAACTGGATTATCATTGATAATTATTTAACTTATTTTTAAACACATTTTAACGCACAATTCGACATCACAGCTTCCCAGAAATAGAAAGTCATGACTGTTGGATGAACTTTCTGGTATGACAGGGTCCTGGGGAGACTGTTATAGGTCACTGTCACCTGCAAACTTTTGTTGTTATTTGCTATTTTTGTTGTTCGGGACACTGAATTTGTAGTTTTTCTATATTGAATTTTGAGTAAGAATACAAAAAAAACAAGCACCATTTGACGATTATACAGATACCCTCCATTGTTTTCCCTGTGACATACATTACCGAAGATAATCAGCATGTCATGAGTGCGTGCGTGTGACATTTGTCTATATACAGAAATCTGGTTAAACTATACTAAATTTTATCAATTTGTATATATTAAAATAAAAATTGCCGATGAAACATTTGATAAAATTGAAGAGAACGTAGAATATACGTGTGCGAGTGTGATTTAACGCCAAAAATGTGTGTCTCTTGCCCAGTGTGTGGAACTCGACAGTTATGAATATAAGTAATTATGTTTATGTTAATAAATAAAATATCTATTTAGATCCTTTTTATAAACTAATCGTATAATTAAATGAACAAAGCCTAGTTTGATTCATTTTATTCAAATGAAACAGAGAAACTGTAGTGGTCAACAAGGGGGCTAGGAAATCCCTACCTACAGCAACATACGCTTTTGGATCACCATTGCATTTTCTTAATGATCAAAATATCAGTTCACCATTTTTGTTTTTGTTTAAGAAATGGGCATTATAACATGTGTTCTTTATTGTTGTATACTTTGAATATTGATTTTGTTATGTTAAAAACATTTTATTATACAAACAAACATATACTTAAAGGTGATGAGCCGAGAATTTGTCTTTGATTTTTGTCATTAACAAGTGAGTGACTTCTTTATATTTAAATATCCCTATACATTGCATGTTCTGTATTCTAAGGGCTATTCCATTAAAATATACCCAGGACCTCTGGAAGGTAATTTAATAAATATCTATAGGTGATATACAGTCGATTCCGTTTAATCGCATATCGGTTAATTGCATATTTCGGTTAATTGCATAAAGTTTTGAAACACAAAACCATTCGTATTCTTTTGCATGTAAAAAATCCCGTATAATCGCATAGGTTTTTGTCACATTCCTGATAATTGCATAACGAATATCTGTCTAATTGCATACTGAAAGTCAAATTTACCTGTATTTTGCAACTGTTAATTGATTGACACGGTCTCAGAGATAAGCCCGAGACAAATTGATTGACAAAAGGTGCTAATTGGCTTGCCGAGAGAGTTTGCCATTTTGTGCGGTTTCCGTAAAGCTTCTACGCCATGACGATCGCTCACCAATAAGCATATGCAATTTAATAATAAGTTTGTACGCAATGTAAAGCATAGTGTTAATTATTTACTGCTCTCAGTTTGCTAGTGTCGGTAGAGATGCATATGACATTGAGTAGCTCATAGAGGTTACTTAATAAATGAAAAATAAAATAAGCTTTTGTGTTATTATGATGGCTGTGTAATTCACACTACAAACAATAGCAAAGCGACGCAGTTGAAAGAAAACAAATATGCATAAAAATTGCGTAAAATCTATCAAATAACGGTAAATACAAAATGGATATTCACAATAATAATCCTATCAAACTTCTTACATAGAATTAACTCGCTTTTATGGAGTTTCTATGTAAGTATTAACAGAACAGTAAAACGAAAGTAGAAACGTGCACCGCTACATGTACAAAATGTTCAGTTTCGGTTATTCGAATACTCCGGTTAATCGCATATATTTTCTTGACAAATCGGCTATGCTAATAACCGAAATCGACTGTATATATATTTTTCTTTTCTCTGAAATTTGGTTCTTAAACACAATACTGCATCAATGGGTGGGTGTTCAATTTCAAAAAGTGTCTTCCTGGGGTCCCATGTATGTTTTAATGGAATAGCCCAAACTATATTGCACATTTATTGCTCAGAAATCTCAAGTTCAGGTAACTCACTCTTGAAAATTAATATCTGCTTTAATACCTTACAATCCGTACATTGCAACATGTTTTAGTCTTACTTTGAGTATATGAATCCCTGAGAAGTACAATATTATCACGGGAGTTAATTAAATGATTAAAAATTGAAATATATTTCAGATTTTTTATATGCAAATTAAAAATGTTAGTAAAATATAATTAAAATAGGACAAATAATGCATTTTTAAGTGTTAATTTGAACTCCAAATCATAGAATTTATCATATTTTGGAGGAATTATTGTTCAGCCAATATATTGTATCTGTTTATATTATAAGGTTGTTAGCATGTTTATTTCAGTTTCAGAATTTTACCTTGTTAAAATGTAGTTCGAGCAGACTTTGTGTAGACTTTTTGTCTCGTGCTAATTGTGAATACTTTGCTCCTGTGTAGACTTACTGTCACGTGCTTATTGCGACAACTTAGTTTTCATTCAAAATGAGGCATTATCATGAGAAATTATTCAGGGAAGTCCAGAAAAAAACACAATATTGTATGCTTAAATACTTTGCTAACACATTACCATTTATACATTCTCTTGTAGTATTTCATAACGTCCCCTAAAACCATATATAGTGTCACCTTTTCTGTTTAAATTTCCCATTCGAAATATTAAACAAAAAAAAACATGTTCGTTTTTGTCCAGAATTAATATACTGAGCAAAATAAATTTAGCACAAAAAATGCATGTCATTTCCATAGTCCAGGTATAAAGTTTGTTCGGGGTCAATGATAAAGTGACATAGATATGACAAATAATAATGCTACAAAGTCATTTGTAAACAAAGTCCGTGATACAAATAAATGAAATATGATGGGAACATACTTTTATAGGTTATCGAAAAATGTTCTCATTTCATTGAAAAGGGATTTTAGAATAACGAAATTTGGAATGTTTTTTTAAGAATAACAACCATTTGTGAACACATTTTCAACAGTCTATTAAATCATTTTATGATTCTTGGTTTCAAGAAACTCATTACTCTTTCTGAGATAGAAACAGAGAAACAGTCTTAGTCTGTTTCTCACAGCAATTTAAATGATCAGTTCTCAGAACACTGAGTTGCATCATAATAGCATGACGTGATGTCATAATACCAGGATGTTATGTCATAATACCAGAAAGTGATGTCATGATAGAAACAACCAAATGAAAAGATGAAGGATGAATTCTAATTGGTTCAGTGATAAAAATCGGACCAATGAAACCAGTTAATTTAAAACTCATTACATTCTCAGAACACATTGAGGTTTTACTTGACATTGAGTAATGAGGTTCAGTTCTTGAAATGCAGAAACACAACATTCAAATAATAAAATAATAATAAAATGATTTAACTGTTTTTAGCGTTTTTTAAACAATGACAGACTGTGCAAATTATTTTTGCTTGTATAATGAAATACATTATTTTTTAATGCTTTGGAGGTTATTCCGATACTTTGCTATGAAAATAATGAAATAACAAAATGTTTTGAAAATCACATCCTTACCTAGCATTTCTAATATCTTCAAATTATTACATCAATGTTCATATGTTTATGTCCCTAAAAAGTCGTGCTAAACTTTTTTTGTTCAGTATATAATGGTATCAATATAATCTGGCTAGGCCCTCTTAGCAGGGGCCAAGGAGGGTGCCAAATGTAGTTTCCCACAGGAGGAAGAAGAACTGGAAAATGACTAACATGAACGGGGATGAAGAACATGATGTTTATTTTTGATAGTCATCTCCATAAACGTTTTTAATTTAGTTTTACCTTCATTTGAGAAATATGTATTTTTTATCAGAATTAATACTAGAGAAAATTGTATTGATTTGTTTGAGAAACATTGATTTTATATATCTATTACTCGAGAAATATTGATTTTATATATCTAATTACTCGAGAAACATTGATTTTATATATCTAATTACTCGAGAAACATTGGTTTTATATATCTAATTACTCGAGAAACATTGATTTTATATATCTAATTACTCGAGAAACATTGGTTTTATATATCTAATTACTCGAGAAACATTGGTTTTATATATCTAATTACTCGAGAAACATTGGTTTTATATATCTAATTGCTCGAGAAACATTGATTTTATATATCTAATTACTCGAGAAACATTGATTTTATTTATCTAATTATTCGAGAAACATTGATTTTATTTATCTAATTACTCGAGAAACATTGATTTTATGTATCTAATTACTCGAGAAACATTGACTTTATTTATCTAATTACTCGAGAAACATTGGTTTTATCTAATATATATTTTTTCTGAACAATCAGCATGTATTGAATGTAATATATTCTTGACATCATTACTGTAATGAACTGAGTGAACAAAAGGTTTCATAAGATGTAATTCAATGTATCCATTTACTGGAGAAATATGTATTTTATTTTTCAGTCGGCGTAAATTCAGTGTATCCATTTACATTTTATTTTTTCAGTCAGTGTTAATTCAATGTTTCCATTTACTCGAGAAATATAAATTTTACTTTACAGAATTAGTTCAATTTAAAGGGACAATTTTGATTTGTTTAAAACTCACGGCATTTTGTTTTCTATATAAATTGCATTTTGTTCAGTCATTAACCCTTAGCCCGCTATGAATGTATAATGGACGGTCCTTTCTTTAAATTTAGACCATTCCATTTATGCTACAAATGGATGTTTTGGGGAAATGACTGATGAGCAGCTGGACATTGCCTGATCAGTCTGCGAGTTACTTGCAGGCTGATCATGGTTTACGATGGACGCAAAGGCTATTGTATGCGCCTTTAGCAGGCTAAGGGTTAATATGAATTAGAAGAATAGTATAATGGAAATTGGTTTTGCATATAACTGTCTGTTGATTATATTTCACCAATAATATATTCAAACCTATGGAAAAATAACGAAGAAAAGTTGGAATTGTATTTAAATATATGCAAGCAGGTTTCAAGTCAAAATGATACTGGATTAAATTGTAATGCTTGATAAAAACTTAAAGATTGCCGAGTGTCCCTTTAATGTATCAAGTTGGACATGCAGGGATTATTCCAGTTTAATCTTTACAAGGTTGTATAATCAAACGTTTTTGTTTGTGATGTTTATGACTAAGTGGATGCAGCTACATTGAACATTATAAAGAAATATAAATATTTTCGATCTTCTACTCTCCTGTTGTTCTTGAAAACTGGTGGGGTATAGTGTGTTATGGGTATGAACTATGCACCACTTGTGGCAGATTTTTTTTTATTTTGCTATGAAAGAGATTTCATGTTGAGTCTTTCAGCAGACACCCAGGCAGATGTTATTGAAGCTTTTCATTTCACCTCTCGGTATCTGGAGGACATACTGAACATTGACAACCCTTTCTTTCCAACTATGGTTGATAATATTTATCCTAAAGAACTTTAGCTTAACAAAGCTAATATATCTGATATCTTTTCTTGATTTAGATCTCTCGATTGAAAATGGTGAAATAATTAGCAAAATCTATGACAAGAGAGATGATTTTAATTTTGACATTGTAACTTACCCCCACTTGGATGGGGATGTTCCCCGAGCAACTTCTTATGGGGTGTATGTGTCTCAACTTATTCGTTTTTCAAGAGCTTGTACTCGAGTTCAGGACTTTAATATTCGTAATCTTTGTATAACTAAAAAGCTACTCAATCAGTGTTACGCCCCGTGTGGTTCTCAGGAGCTCCGTTTGGTCACGGGGCAAAGAATAGGGTCACTGCAGATCCCTTTGGAGGGATAGGCAGAGGGGTAGAATCCCCCCAAATTCATGTTCATTTTATCATTTTTTGTTCATGTTCATTAAAGGTCTTCATCATGATCCCTGCATTGTTTCAAGTGCTATCTGGCTCGCATCAAAAGAGCAGTGGCAGAAAAACAATAACGTGGCTCCAGCGTAAATGGAGTTTCTACGATAGAATTTGCAGCAACTCTGCAGTTCAGGGTGAGAAGGTTCTAGGCCCATTTTCCATATTTTATATCGATGTACATGGAAGATGAGCCTGGCATGTTTATGCCTGTTAGGCGCCATATAACCTTTTCATGTGTTGGTGCGCCTTAAACCCTCAATTCACTTCAATTCAATCAGTGTTACCGTTACCATAAACTTCGTAAAACCTTTGCAAAATTTTATTATCGTAACCCTGATCTTCTTTCCAAATATAAAGGTAATTTAAGGACTCTTCTGCGACAAGGACTATCACAACCTGACTTCTATGGTGATGTGATTTATAAACTTCGTAAGATTCTTGGTCATGATCATTTTCATACTATCTTTGTTAAACTTGTTAAAAAGTTTATCAAAAGAGGTTGTGACCCTATCATTTTGCAACGTACTGCATGCTTGGTGGTGGACCCTTTTACAGTTCGCCACTATGCTTTCCTCTTTGATTGTACGATGACCGGACAGGCTGTGGACCCTATGATGACGCCTACCTAAAGCCCATTGGGACGGTGGCGTTTGATGTTTGTCTATGACTTTTCTTGTCGTGCCCTTAATGGTTTATTCTCTTGTTGCTCTGGCTTCTGCCAAGTCATTGAGTACCTTCACTGTGGCTTTCTAGGCTATTGTTTTTTTTGTATTATATTTACACGAGCATATTTGTGTTTTACTTATATTGCCTATTGATGCTGCCTTGTTGGTTAGAGATTAGATCATGGTGGGGATTTCTTTATTTACACCGTCCTGTTTTAATGGGTTGACAGTAGGGTAAGTGTGAGGTTTGGTGCACCCTAGAACCGGTTTAAACACCCAGTGGCCTTTGTTGCCACTGACCGTTCCAAGGCGGTAGCCCTATTATCAACCCTTTTGTGTTTGTGAAGTCGTCTGCATTTTTATTACTTTTGCCTTCTCGTTTGTCTGTTTGCGTGTTTGTTTTTGTGTTTTTTGTGGTTGACTGTCGTCCTTGAATGCTGCTTTCCCTGTCCGATATTTTTATCTTTCTTTTTAAGCTCTACTGATCGAAGATACTAGCAGGCAGAATTTCACAGAACTTCACAGAAATATTCTTTATCTCAAATTGTGTGCATATGTTGTGATGGGTATTCTCCGTGTGTGTGTGTGTGTGTGTGTGTGTGTGTGTGAGTGTGCTTTAAAGGACTTGGTCCAAAATGAACTAGCGCCGTCGGGGTGACATTTCCCGCACTACCTACTGTTTCGTTAAAGATAAATCGTCAATTGGGAATAGATGTTTTTTTCTGAAACATGTCAACCATATTTTATGCTATTAACCCAACAATTAAATAGAGGTGTCCTTTCATCATGCGGATTCCACCTTTGAAGTTTCGTGAGACTTGCTTCATTGGGGGAGGAGTTACGGAATGGACAAGGCTGTTCATGATCAGGCCAACATGACCTCGAAATCAATAGGGGTCATCCTCTCATCACAAGCAGTCCACACATGAAGTTTCAAGAGATTTGCTTCAGGGGGAGAGGAGTCACAGAGTACAGATGAACGGGCAGACAGACAAGCCAGTAGTCTTATAAACTTAGTTTTGCGGGGGATGGGGGGTCTAATGATACACAACTATTTTCATTAAGTGTATAATGCAAAGTGAACAGATTTCATGAAGAAATTAATGTTTTAGGGAATAATAAGTTCTCATGATATGAAATTATCTTCATATAGTGATGTGGTCTCGTGACTGTTATCATCAGGTGTATATATACTGAACTAAACAGCTAACACATCACTAGACAATACTTTTAATATCTCAGTAATAACAATCAATAAATCAAAACAAATTTCAGGTCAATAACGGCTGTAAATTAAAAACAAGAGGTCAATGACCTTGAAGCTCTACCGATTGATTATGATTTCAAGAAGTAGCCGCTACAAACTTGTTTTCTGAAAATTTATTTTTAGCCGTGGCGGCCATCTTGGATTTCCAGCCGACCTGAAATTTAGCTAGGATCAATTAGACATCAAGAGCAACATTCCTATGATGTTTCATGAAAATCCGTCAAGTAGTTTCAGAGGAGTAAGTAGTCGCTACAAGTTTTCATTATATAACTCTTTATGTAAACAAAGATAACCGCTGACAGCCATGGTTTAACATCGATTCAAAACGATTTTTGACAAGGACCAACATCATGTCATGCTGATCATTTTAGAAAAAGTCCCATATCAATACCACTTATAGTTTTCAAGAAGTAGTCGCTACAAACTTGTATTTTGAAAATCTATTTTTAGTCATGGCGGCAATCTTGAATTTCCGGCCGACCTGAAATTTTGCTAGGATCAATAAGAAATCAAGAGCAACATTCGTGTGAAGTTTCATGAAAATCCGTCCAGTAGTTTCAGAGGAGTAATCGCTACAAGTTTTCATTATATAACTCTATGTAAACAAAGATGGCCACTGGCAGCCATGTTTAACGTATCAAAATATTGTTCGACTCGGATAACCATCATGTCATGCTGATCATTTTAGAAAAAGTATCGTATCAATATCACTTATAGTTTTCAATAAGTATTCGCTACAAACTTAAAATTTATTTATTTTAAATCTATTTTTAGCCTCGGTGGCCATTTTGAACTTCCGGCCAGGCTGAAAATTTTCTAGGATCAACTAGACACCAAGAGCAACATTCCTGTGAAGTTTCATGAACATCCGTCAAGTAGTTTCAGAGGAGTAGTCGCTACAAGTTTTTACTATGTAAACAAAGATGGCCACTGGCAGCCATGTTTAACGTCGAATCAAAACGATTTTTGACAAGGACAAACATCATGTCATGCTGATCATTTTAGAAAAAGTCCCATCTCAATATCACTTATAGTTTTCAAGAAGTAGTCGCTACAAACTTATTTTTTAAAAATCTATTTTTAGCTGTGGCGGCCATCTTGAATTTCTGGCCGATCTGAAATTTTGCTAGGATCAATAAGACATCAAGAGCAACATTCCTGTGAAGTTTCATGAAAATCTGCCAAGTATTTTCAGAGGAGTAGTCGCTATAAGTTTTTACTCTATAACTCTATGTAAACAAAGATGGCCGCTTGCAGCCATGTTTAACGTTGAATCAAAATGATTTTTGACAAGGACACACATCATGTCATGCTGATCATTTCAGAAAAAGTCCCATATCAATATCACTTATAGTTTTCAAGAAGTAGTCTCTACAAACTTGTATTTTAAAACTCTATTTTTAGCTTTGGCGGACATCTTTGATTTCACATCAACATGAATTTTTGCTAGGATCAACTAGACTTCATGGGCAACATTTCTGTAAAGTTTCATGAATATCCATCCAGTAGTTTCAGAGGAGTAGTCGCTACAAATAAAAGTTTACGGACGGACAGACGGACGCCGCACCACGGCATAAGCTCTGCTGATCTCTGATCAGTAGAGCTAAAAATCATTCAAATCACCGTCCCGAACGGTACTAGTTGGCATATAAGTTCATATATTAAAAATATTGTCTACTGGTGTGTTAGCTGTTTGGTTCAGTATAGTCTGATGTCAGAATATGAACCAACAAAACTTATACTCAACAAAAATTGCCTTTAGCTCATGGATAAATGCTGGACTGCGACATTTGAACACAGGAAAGGACTGGCGTGGCTCAGTGGATAGTCTGGCACCACTGGGATTCATAGGTGTTCTTGTGCAAGACGCTTTCCTTTAGCCCTTCCATCAGATGGGAATGTAAACCAGAATACCGTGGCATGGTCGAGTGTCTGCAATGCATGTGGGCGGTCGTGGTGGCCGAGTCACACCAGACATCATAAAACTTGTACTAGTAGCTCCCGTGCTAGACGTTCAGCATATAAAGGGTTTGTAGGATTGGTGGTTGGTATAATGGACTGGGTGGGGCATTATGTTGTGCGTCCATGGCTATTCCAGTGTAGTTGTAGGACTGGTGTTGGTATATGTCCATGGCTATTGCAGTGTGGTAACAGTATAAAGTCCAGCATTGAGTTCATGCTACAAGTAGACAATGTTGTGAAAAGACTGAAAGATTGTTAAAAACCGCAAGTAAGTAAAGCAGGCGGTCTTGTGTATCGAAGTCTGTCCTCCGAGCATTATAAAGAACCATAGGAAATCTATTTGTTAGTAAGAGTATGGCACGTTCCCGGATTCATGTGTATCCTTCCCCACTAGGGGGAAACCTATACTGTTGATGAGCCGTTAACAACATTCAATTTGACCGTCACTCTTGATTATATATCGTAGTGTCACGCGACTATTGCTACGA
Organism: Cyrtodaria siliqua; assembly: GCA_037043455.1. Classification (NCBI taxonomy): domain Eukaryota; kingdom Metazoa; phylum Mollusca; class Bivalvia; order Adapedonta; family Hiatellidae; genus Cyrtodaria; species Cyrtodaria siliqua. The sequence goes on from JAWPHD010002331.1 coordinate 83,909, forward strand.
GTTGTAGATATTGAAAATTTGATGAAAGAAATGAGAAAGTTACTCCCGATGTTAAGTTTTCGTTACCAAAAAGTGACCTTTAGAAGTGACTCAGAATTTGACCTTTACCAATATATATTGGACGACATGAGTTAATGACAAATTTCTGTGCAATATTGGTTTGCACAGGTGTACAATATATATTGGTTTCCAGTATTGGTATTGCACAGCTATGCGCTGGGTTCTTTGCGACTGGTAATACATAACCCAACATAAATTCGGTACACCTACAATATAACACGGAAATCACCTAGTGATATCTGAATTTACCTTACTAAATGTTTTACTGTTCACTTGGGAACAGAATAGAATTCCAGGTGTATGATATTGGTTCACAGTACAGTATTAGCCAGGCTCAAGTCTTGAATGTACAGGAACTACTATTGCAGTGTTATGGTAAATGAAACTAGAACTATCACTGTAGGTGATAAATACTAAGTCAAACAAAGGGCCATAATTCTGTAATAAATTCAACAATGGGTGATGTAGAGGGACATAAGGTCATCAGTTGTTAACTTATGTGTAAATGACGTTTGGGAACAACCCATTCAAAACTGTTTGAGGAATGCAAGGAATAACTAGGGTTTTTTTGAGAAAAATTGATGTTTAGTACCGGGTTGTGGTTGGAACATAATAATTTCGTCCAACATATGGTTTAGGAAGGGTAGGGGCGACAACAAATTTAAAGTTAAATGTCAAAGGGCCATAACTCTTGTCACAAATTATTGAACTGAAACACAGAAGAGGTATGCAGAACTAGACATCATGAACATAGGTCATATACAAGTTATGGCCAAGGTCAGGCTGCAGGTTAAAGTGTGACGGATGAAGGACGGATGGTGGACAAAGTGATCCCTAAGTGTCTGCCATGCTCCGCAGGCGACAGGAAAATGTGTTACGGACATCGTGATTCCTATATAGTCACCATTTCACTTGCGAAAGCGGGAGTATATGACAATATGAACATGACATGAGGATTTAAATTATTTATTGATACATAGTATGAACATTTTAAGAAGTGTTTTATTTCATATTACTAAATATTCGTATAAAATACAAATGCACCTTTTCCACTGCAGTAATAATCATAAAAACAAAGTTTTCTACCATGGTTTATTATACAGCCTTCACAGTATATTTCTCTAGTATATATCTATCAACTGAGAATTCCATCAATGGCCTTCTGAATAACAAAAAAGGATTGCATAAAATCACTGGCGTCGAGACTTAAGAGTACATAAATAATCTATACATGTTTTATTCTGGTTATGACGCCGGCACATGGCAGAATATCATACAGCAAAATTAGATCGATTCATCCCTAATTCATAATTTCTATCTTTATCTTGTGCATCCGTTTACCATTATTATCAAGAAACCTAGCTTGAAAATTGTTTGTTGTAGCAAGTTAACCCTGCTGTGCCCTAAATGTGACAGACGTGAAACCTCAGCACTGCACAATTGTTTATTGAACACAGTATTTCATAACAATTACCTAGTAACCCTTAACCTGCTAAACGCGACTATAATAGCCTTTGTGTCCAGTAACTCGCAGGCTGATCAGGGTTTACAATGGCCGACTGCTGATCAGTCATTTCCCCCAAAACACCCCTTTATCACATAAATGGAATGGTCTTAATTCAAAGACAGAACAGTCCATTATATATATGTAGGGGGTTAAGGGTTAAACAATGTTCTATCTGAATAAGAAGCATTTCCTGATAAACATTTCAATATTGTAGACTTGATAAAGATTATAAGAATCTTTCATGGGTATCCGGCTCAGATAGGGAATTCCAACACGAGGTATAAATGTTTTTATAGCCTCGGTTCCGATTAAGACTTATACCGAGTGTTGGAATTTCTAAACCGGATACCCATGATTGATCCTTTTCTTGCATATCATTTACATTCCGCACGTTGTCGCCAACTAAGTACTAATCTTTTTGTGTACACTGCTTCACTGCGCAATGTCACGTTTTACAAACTCAAACAAGCTGTATTCTATTTATAAAACTGGAAATCTGCACTGGCCAATCGCTGTGCGGCTAAAATAAACGATAATGACAACGTTCTACAGTCGTTTGTATTTAAACGCTGTGGAGCAGTCTACGTTTTACATGTTTATTTACATAATATCAAGCAACTATCATTGTTGATATCAGCACGCGACTTTTTATCTCCCCCATGTGTAAGATAAGGTCTAGCACCTATATAAAAAGCGGATTACCTTATCCAGTATGTAAGACAAAAGCACGTTTTGAAACTATAGTTATTGTTTGTACCATACAGTACGGTACGAAGTTATTGAATACACATACAGGTCCAGGCCATTTTTATTTGTTTCAATGTGTATTATACATGAAAGTTACTTTTCCCCCCAACTACACGGGAAACTTCCATTGTGAAATGCTCTTCCACTTAAAGATGACTATTTTTGAAGACAATCCTGTCTGAACAACTGAACCACAGAGATGTTGTGTCGTCTGGAATGTTTTCCTGAACTGTGCTCAGAATTCTTTTTTCAAATCTGAAATATATGGATATTTAAAAGCATTTAGTAAAGATTTCTTCACTATGCAAAAATAATGTATTTAAAACAATAGTTTTGGGGGGTTTCCGTGGCCTAGTGATGATAGGAAGCTATCCAGTTGACTTGCGGGATGTCGGTGGTTTTACCCAGGTGCCCGCCTGTACATGAAAATTGCCCGGAGGGGTACCTGGGGTCTTCCTCCACCAATGGAAGCTGGAAAGTCGCCATATGACCTTAGCTGTTGGTGCAATTATAAAATCCAATTCAATTCAATTCAAAACACTAGTTAACATGAAACAAGACACCCAAGAAGGCATGTGAACTCTGCTTGTTAAAATGGCTCATATGCAGGGCTTCTAAAATTTTAAAATGCAAATCGGTCCAGGTTTTTAACTGCCGTAAGAAACGCACTTATTTTGAAAAAATCATTAAAATCGCCATACCCCACCCACCATGTCAGCAGCACCATGAATTTCTAACACATACGATTTTACATAAATTTGAGTAATATCGTTTTTCATCAATTAGCTTTATTAATACCAAATGTTACGACTAACACAAATAATTTCGGTCCAACTTAAAAAAAAAACGGTGACAGGTTTGATCACTTTCCTTAATTAATGTCATTAATATTATACTTAAAGTTATTTTTTAAAAAAAAATCAAAAACAAACAATTAACACATCTCGGTATTTTAATGACGCAAACAAATTTCAGTGCCAGCTTTGGCCACTTAAAAAAACAAACCGACACAAGCAAACAGGCTAACACCTTACGGTATATCAAAGAAATTACAGACGGTAACACTCGCTTCAGTGAACCGACAGAACGCGTGATATACTTTCACTGATCAAACATCAAAGGCGTGCTACATGGCTGTAGACTCTTCCTGAAAACTCCCTACTATCGGTAATGGTTTAGTCCAAATTGACCAAATTGACCTACTTTCGCACAGCGAGTGACAAACAATCGTGTTATGGATCAAAGAATATTGCCGCAAGGCATATTTTAGGTGTGAAGGGCAACTGTAGATTTTTTAACGACCAATAGATACAATATCTGGGACCGATTTAAACAGAGATTTTGAAAAGAAATGAGGTTGCTGAAAATAAACCATACATCATGCAAAGTAGTATGAGAGAAGAATAGTTAGGATCTTCTATATTTGTTCATGTTTAACGTCATTCTTCCAGAACGTTTAAATTTCTGGACTGGATATGTTTTTACACGACCTCAGTTTTGGTTTCGCGTCAGTATATATACATACTATGTTCTATTTCATTTTATTATATAACCTATAAATAGACGCGTTTTCATTGGCTAAAAAGTAATTTTTTAGAAAAAATATCTAGCGATATTGACCTGTTTTTTTCTGATATTGACCAGTTTTATAAATAGTAACAGGGGAAGACCGGGGAATCCCACGAGCCGCCTATTAATATCATATTAATTAATATTTTATAATATAATAAAACAGTTATGGACTTTTCAGCTGTTATACATGATGTTGATATGTACCAAAAAATCATTATTGACCTCGGCTATCGCCTCGGTCAATAATGATTTTTTTGGTGCATATCACATCATGTATAACAGCTGAAAAGTCCATAATTGTATAATATTAGTTCAAGCGATTCAGAAATAACGTGCACATCTTCCAACAAATTTAGTGTGCGACATGTATTTGATGTAAATAATACATAAACATTCCATTCTCTAAGAGCTGGCGTGGCGCAGTCTGTAGCGCGTGTATTGGTCTATCCCCTGAGCACGTTAAAGAACCATAGGAATCTATTCAATAATAAGAGTAGGGCACGGTTCCCGGGTTCCTATGTATCCTTCCCCTCTCCCTGGGGAGACTCTAAATAACCTATACTGGTTGATGAGCCGTTAAACAACATTCAGTTCAGTTCTAAAACAGTTAATTGGCATCAACAGAAAATTGCCTTACTAAACATGCAAATATAACTTTGGTGTTCAACACATCTGTCGATGATACAAACACACACGAGTTTCATCCTAATAGCTAAAGCAGTTTAGAAGTTATGGAGACAGGACTTGAAAACTGCATGACCTTGACCTTTAGATATAACATCTATTGATGAGACACATCAAGTTTCGCCACATAAACTGAAGTGGTTTACCTTTATAGGCCGGATATAACGAATTTATCAGCAATGTACTTAACAGACTAAACAATTTTATTTACTTAATCAAGGGAAATAACTCTGCAACACATGTCAACCTGCTGAACTCATCTGTTAAACAAATCTTTATCAAATTCGGTGAAATCAGCAGCCGTTATCTATATTTATCGTGTGAATTTTTCTTATATTGATGTAATAAAGAGCAATAATTGCATAATAAAATTGAGATTTCGTTTGTTGTAGAACCCTATTACAATGATTGTTCATTGAAGAAGTCATACTGCCCCACCCATCGCAAAATTTGAGATTTTCTTTCAGTTTTAATTCACGATGACAGGGATAACCATTCCACACTGGGCCGTTTTTGGAGAAATTGTAGTTTTATTTCATTAAGAAAAGATATGATTGAATAAGGTACCAACCACTTTGTTCCAACAGCTTTCCTTTCCAAGATTTCTCAAGGTCCGAGAGGAACTTGTCGAACACCAGCATACTGGCCTTTAATGATGTTCTCTTGTAATCTGAAATTGTAACTCACCCATTAGATTTTGCACCTAATATTTTAAATCTGCCTCCCAAATTTAAGCCTATTATTTTATTTGTTTCATCTACCGTATTTTACCTTGTATAATACCAGGGAGTAAGTATACGGGGAGGAGAAGTGGATTGTTTTGCCGTTTTGTTGCATGTGTGTTTTACTACTGCGTGAAAATGACTACTTCCGGTTGTTTCGCGCGTGTGTAGACAGCAAATTCTTATAAATTATTACACTTACAAACTCAATAAAGGTGCGAAATGTAAACATAAGTATATTATTTATTGACATTGTGTCCTCTGATACAGAGCGTGTATTTGTTTGCATGTATAAAAGCACATTTTACCAGACGGTTCCGTGTAACAAAGACGGCACCACTCTGTGCCAAATAAAAAATGGTGACAGTGTATAGCTATTGCAAACGAGATACGAGACTACGGGTTATTTAGGCATTAATAATAACAAAAAGTGAATAGTAGACATATTTATCTTTGTCAAGAAGGTAATTTCGTGATGTTGATTATAACAGAAAGCCGTAAAAAAGAGGCTGTAAAAACTGCCTAATTTGAGATGTTGGCTGAAATTTTAACTTTCACATGTAACGCGCTTACGATCGATTTACCTGTATCGATAAAACAGTAAATGGCGGCGTTCTAGCGCGACAACATAAATCGATAAACTAGAGCGTTTATGAAACCATTTCTCCTCCCCGTATACTTACTCCCTGATAATACGCAGTTTTTTTACCTCGTTTCTGGTTTTCGAAAGGGAGGTGCATATAATATAACGGGTCAATGACCTTGAAGCTCTACTGATAGATTTTGATAGCTAGATCAGCATTCCTGTGAAGGTTCATAAAAATCTGTCAAGTAGTTTCAGAGGAGTAGTCGCTACAAGTTGACGGTTTTACTATATAACTCCTTGTAAACAAAGATGGCCACTCGCAGCCATGTTTAATGTCTAATCAAAATAATTTTCGACAAGGATCAACATCTTGTCATGCTCATCATTTCAGAAAAAGCCCCATATCAATATCACTTACAGTTTTCAAGAATAGTCGCTACAAACTTGTTTTTAAAAATCTATGATTAGCCGTGGTGGCCATCTTGAAGTTACGGCCAAACTAAAAAAATTCTGGGATCAATTAGACATCAAGAGCAACATTCCTGTGAAGTTTCATAACAATTTGTCAAGTAGTTTCAGAGGAGTATTCGCTACAAGTTTTTACTATATAAATCTATGTAAACAAAGATGGCCGGCGGCCATGTTTAAAGTCGCATCAAAATAAATTTCGACAAGGATCAACATCATGTCATGTTGATCATTTTAGAAAAAGTTCCATATCAATATCACGTACAGTTTTCAAGAAGTAGTCGCTACACATTTATTTATTTTAAATCTATTTTTAGCCATGGTGGCCATCTTGAATTCCGGCCTGCCTGAAATTTTGCTAGGATCAACTAGACATCAAGAGCAACATTCCTGTTAAGTTTCATGAAAATCCATCAAGTAGTTTCAGAGGAGAAGTCGCTACAAGTTTTCATTATATAACTAAACAAAGGTGGCCGCTGGCTGCCATGTTTAACGTCGTATCAAAATAATTTTCGACAAGGATCAACATCTTGTCATGCTCATCATTTCAGAAAAAGCCCCATATCAATATCACTTACAGTTTTCAAGAAGTAGTCGCTACAAACTTGTTTTTAAAAATCTATTTTTAGCTGTGGCAGCCATCTTGAATTTCCGACCAACCTGAAATGTTGCTAGGATCATTTTGACATCAAAAGCAACATTCCTGTGAAGTTTCATAGAAATCCGTTAGTAGTTTCAGAGGAGTAGTTGCTACAAGTTTTTACTAAATAACTGTATATAAACAATGAATGAATGAATGGTGTTTTACGGCACGTCGACACATAAATAGGTCATATTGTGCGCTATAAACAAAGATGGCCGCTGGCAGCCATGTTTAACGTCGAATCAAAACGATTTTCTACAAGGACTAACATCATGCCATGCTGATCATTTTAGAAAAAGTCCCATATCAATATCACTTGTGTTTTCAAGAAGTAGTCGCTTCAAACTTGTTTTTCAAAAACCTATTTTTAGATTTGGTGGCCATCTTGGATTTCACATCAAAATGAATTTTTGCTAGGATCATGTAAAGTTTCATGAAAATCCATTCAGAAGTTTCAGAGGAGTAGTCGCTACAAAAAAAAGTTTACGGACAGACAGACGACGGACACCGCACATGCTCTGCTGATCTCTGATCAGTAGAGCTAAAAAACATGTGGACCGAACCACCCATATATAATATATATAGATTTATACAAAACATCCAAAATTATTGAGCATCTCCATTGCCGAATGGTTGACGACGTTGCGTTGTAAACCTTCGCTTCTCACCGCTGCGCATTCGAATCCCACTAGGAGTTCGACTTGTAAGTGAGGAAGTGTCGAATCTTAAGGATGGCGGGAGGTGTACATTACTGGTTCTACCCAGGCAAAGTTGGTGGTCCGCCCCCACCACAAAAAAATCGACCATCATATATAACCTTACTTTACCTTACTTGTGTTGAAAATGACGTAAAACATCATACAAACAAACAAACATCAACAATTATTGAATTTTGAAAAAATATCAGAAATACCCCTGCCCAGATAGCATTTAAAAAAGAAAAAGAAGAAAAAACAATGATTTTTTTCCTGTTTTTATTTCACTGTACAGCCTTTGAATGTAAAGCCAAGATCAAGGTAAGATGTGGGGTGGGGCTTGGTATGAAGGGTAAAAGTAGCCCCAATGAATGTTTACATTAACGAAGCAATACATTCACAAAATTGAAGAAGTAGTCGCTACAAACTTATTTATTTTAAATCTATTTTTAGCTGTGGCGGCCATCTTGAATTTCCGGCCGACCTGAAATTTTCTAGGATCAACTAGACATCAAGAGCAACATTCCTGTGAAGTTTCATGAACATCCGTCAAGTAGTTTCAGAGGAGTAGTCGCTACAAGTTTTTACTATATAACTCTATGTAACCAAAGATGGCCACTGGCAGCCATGTTTAACGTTGAATCAAAATAATTTTCGACAAGGATCAACACTATGTCATGCTGATCATTTTAGAAAAAGTCCCATATCAATATCACTTATAGTTTTCAAGAAGTAGTTGCTACAAACTTGTATTTTAAAACTCTATTTTTAGCTTTGGCGGCCATCTTGGATTTCATATCAACATGAATTTTTGCTAGGATCAACTAGACTTTATGGGCAACATTTCTGTAAAGTTTCATGAATATTCATTCAGTAGTTTCAGAGAATTTGTCGCTATAAATAAAAGTTTACGGACGGACAGACGGACGACGGACGCCGCACCACGGCATAAGCTCTGCTGATCTCTGATCAGTCGAGCTAAAAATGACGATGCCGCCCAACCCCACCACCCATATGGTTAATTCTGGAATCGCCCTAAGCAGCTCAACAACATAATTTTTATTTAAAGACAAATGAAGCAGCAAGGACAGTGAATAAAGATGGCAACATACCTTTAACTTTCTTTCCGGAGTCGTCTGTACTGCCATCAGCTTTGTTAAGTTCTTCTACTATAGCACTGGAAATAAACAAATGCTTTCATGAAACGATGTACTTTACATATTTCATGATAATTTAATTTTGTTTATTGTTTGCTTAATGGTCACTGACGTACCACAATATGAGGCTGGAGGTCTTGGTTGCCTTTTTCTAATACAACTTCTTGGTTTGACTCCTGTCCATGTGCACGCATGTAAAGGTGTACAGTGACCAACAAATAAGACATGGTTTTCCCCCTATATACTGCCCAATCAAGACATAAATCATACGTGCCAGTGTGTGATTATAATCTTATGTAGCTTATTGTTTGGTGAAAAAATGAAATTTATTCTATTTTTAAATGCTACTTGAGAATTTTTCTGTTGGTAATCAACATGAAACTAAATAGTATAGCCATACTGGTGGTAAATAGACTATACAAAATTTTCAGTTATGAAACAAACATTGCTAATAACATACCTTATGGTGGGTACTTCAAACGGGTCAAAGTCGTCCACATTGTCATGATCTATGGGAACACACACTCGACCTGCAAACATACACCGTGAATTCACAATAGGCAACATAAACCGAGCAATAAGCCCTTACACGCAGGGCTTCTAAAATCGCCGGTTTATCGGTTCCCAGACCGAAATCTGTTTCTCTGGACCGTTTTTCTTTTCAAAATCTCTGTTTAAATCGGTCCCAGATATTTTATCTATCGGTCGTTAAAAAATCTACAATTGCCTGTTCACACTCCTTCCAATATCCTAAAATATGCCTTGCGGCAATATTCTTTGATCCATAACACGATTGTTTGTCACTCGCTGTGCGAAAGTAGGTCAATTTGGTCAATTTGGACTAAACCATTGCAGATAGTAGGGAGTTTTCCGGAAGAGTCTATAGCCAGGTAGCATATGCCTTTGATGTGTGATCAGTGAAAGTATATCACACGTTCTGTCGGTTCACTGAAGCGAGTGTTACCGTCTGTAATTTCTTTGATATACCGTTAGTCGTAAGGTGTTAGCCTGTTTGCTTGTGTTGGTTTGTTTTTATAAGTGGCCAAAGCTGGGACTGAAATTTGTTTGCGTCATTAATTTTTTTTAAAATACCGAGATGTGTTAATTGCTTGTTTGATTTTTGTTTTACAATAACTTTTAGTATAATATTAATGACATTAATTAAGGTAAGTGATCAAACCTGACACGGTTTTTTTTTTTAAGTCGGACCGAAATTGTTTGCGTTAGTCGTAACATTTGGTATTAATTAAGCTAATTGATGAAAAACGATATTACTCAAATTTATGTAAAATCGCGCGTGTTAGTTCGCGTTTTATACCTACCCGGTTTATTAGACACCTCTGGTTCAATTCCTCAAATGATCAACAATTTTAATATTGAGTGAAAATTATTCATTCAGTAAAGCGAAGACATGATGTCAGTCATTAAAATGTACAAATTGTGATAAAGTAAGTTATAAATAATACAAATATAATACAAACATACATTTTAACTAGTTCTCTATATCAATGACTAAACGGAAAAATGCAAGGTGGGTGGGGTACGGCGATTTTAGTGATTTTTTCAAAATAAGTGCGATTCTTACGGCAGTAAAAAAGCTGGACCGATTTGCATTTTAAAATTTTAGAAGCCCTGCTTACACGTATATACATTTTGACATTAAACCTTCTTACTTTCTTGTTAAGGTGTAGTAAGAGCTGTACCTGCACAAAATTCATTCAATAGTTTTTCACATACATGTAATTAAATTCCCTATCCCGCCATCAAAAGGCAAATTTTACAACAGATGTAAACCGCTTCTAAACCTACAAACGAGGAGGAATATATATAACTTACATATTTTGAGAATCCAAACTCTACAGACACAATATATACAGCTTTAACAAGCCAGGACAAACCCAAAACTGTAGTTACCAACTCCTTATTCATTTTACGCATATTCAATCATGGTACTTTAAAAACCTGTAAATAAACCTATACTTTTAATCAGCACATGCATTATTATGACCTGAACACCTGGATAGGAGTGTTGATAACGGTTTTGTAGTGTAACTTTGCCGTTATTGGCGGGTTAGTTTCTTTAAACATTGAGTGGGGGTGCTTGTTTCAGCCATAGGTTTTTCGACTTTTCAGACAAAATTCAACTTTAAATTAAATAAGTAGTATCACAGTAAACTTACATTTCAAAATCGGTTGAGAAATAAAAATTGCATGTGCGCAAGTTGTTTTTGGGTTCTTTCTTTAAACATTGAACTATTGTTTGGGGTGCTTGTTTCAGCCAAAGATTTTTCAGTCTTCAGACTTTTCAGACAAAATTCAACTTTGAACTATTACTAAATAAGTGGTTTATCAGTAAAACATCTTTAGTGGTAAAAAAAACACTTTACTTTTCAAAATCGGTTGAGAAATAAAAATTGCATGTGCGCAAGTCGTTTTTGATAGGGCATTTCTATGCAAAATTCTGCTGCAGCAAAAATTAGAAGATTTTTTTTTATCGACAAATGATTTTATTGTGTTGGACAAATGTAAATGAAGACATTCTGAAAGTTTTTATAACAAACTATTGCGGCAAACTGAAGTTATCTCTTAATTTTCTGCTGTCCCTGCAACAGGAAGTTTACATGGGAAAAAGCCAATCAAAAATGCATTTTGGCTGTAAAATATTTATTTCAACCAATTTTCAAAATTAAGGCAGTTTCAATTACCACTAAAAATGCCAATTCAAATGATATGTAATTCATGTGCATATTTTAAAATTGACCATGTTATTGCTGAAAAATCTTTGGCTGAAACAAGCACCCCGAATAATAGTAAATTTAAGTAATCAAACTACTGTCTTGTAGTGATGGGCAATCGGTTGAAATTTACAACTGATCATCGGTTACAATCGGTTGCGTGTTACCGATCAATCATTGGTTATAATCGGTTGGTCAACATAAGTGTTACATGTCCATATTAATATGTGTTTCAGGCCTTGAACTTAGAATAATTCTGATTAAGCATGTGTTCTTTCCTGTCTCGTTTCTTATGCCATTGTTACTTCATGTTAATCAGCAAAATTAATTCTAATTTATACAAATGTGTTTGTGTATACGATCATTTTCAAAAGTGTAATTCATAACTGCTATCTTCTGGAAAATCGGGTTTGTTTCTATTTTTAACATTAATTAAAGTGCATTTTTACATTTTACCAATGATCAATTACAGACTTTCATAATCGGATGCCTAAGTAACCGATGTTCGGTTACAATCGATTAACAGGTACATTACTACTGTCTTGTATCACCAGTATCCTCTTTCAGCTTGTCGTGCCTTTCGTCCTCTAACCGTGCCTCTCCTCAGCTTACAACGACACATGGCAGTCGGGCTTTACAAAGCAAGCCTCTTTCCATGCATTTTTTTAAAAGTTATTTAAAGCGACATGTGTGTTTAAACTCACCTGTTTTAGGATGTATACAGAAAGGACTCTTCAACAAGTGATTGACACCTTTACTGACGTTAACGTCCAGTCTGGGATAGCAGTACTGCAGCATTATCTCCTCCACCATATTGTGGCACTTCTTGAAATCACCCTGCAGTCAAGAAATAAGTATGGATATTCCGGAAGTATAAATAGCGCCAAACCTCTGCTCATCTTGCCTGCCAAGTGTATTGTCTTCAACGAATAAATAGTGATCAATAGGATGACAATAGTTTTTTTTTTTTCAAGAACGAGCTGATGCAAGTGAGTGAAAAAAACAACATGCATATCTATTTATTACTTTAAACATGTAAGATCATAATTATTGGGACAGCAAAATCTGAGAGAGAGATGAGAGATGCTGACTCAGACATGGCACCGCCAATCGTGAACCCATGCGTAGCAGACATCTGCAGTTCCAAACGCACTAGGTCTTATCTTATGAGCCACACAGGCAGATATGTATATATTTAGTCAAACATTCAAGTTGAATGCAAACGAGAGCAATATGCTTCACCTGGTGGAGCATTTGTTATGAAAGCGCAATATTGAAAACATTAAGTTTCACTTACAGAATCCCTGATCTGCTTTTCACGTTCCTCCAGAGCTTTCCATCGTTTGGACGAGGTATCAAACGCGTCAAAATCTTCCACCAACTGTATCCGCAGTTGTATTGAAGGTTAAGGATTGCTACACCATGGATTGTAATAAATGTACAAGTGAAGGCCAGGAGAACCAAATGTACAAGTGAAGGCCAGGAGAACCAAATGTACAAGTGAAGGCCAGGAGAACCAAGAGAAGAGCAACAGATTATGGAACTGAATGTTATTTAATGGCTCATCAACACAACTAGGTTATTTCGAGTCGCCCCAGATAGACGGAAAGGATTCATAGGAATCCAGGAACCAGCCCTACTCTTACTAACAAATAGATTCTTATGATACTTTAATGTGCTCGGAAGATAGACTCAGTTTACAGTGTTCTTTAAGGCTGTTTTTATAGCCGATATTGGGCCATATTCCCAATGCCAAAACATATATTTTTTCCCCAATTTTGAGACAAAAATTCCCAACTGAAAGAAGGAAGATAAAAACACACATAAAAATATCAAAAGTTTGACAAGAATTGAGTATGAAATGCTTTTAAATGCTGCTGTTGATCATGTCTTACAGTAAACAGTATGAAAGATACAATTACAAAATGAACGTTTTATTGTTTTGTTTCCCAATTTTATGAAAAATCATGCTGTAATTCCCGGATTTGACGGTACTGGCTATGATTCCAAAATATAGAAAAAAACACTGGTTTATACCCCCAAACGACGAAAAAGGCTAAGTGAAAGTGTCATGCCCAACAACAAAATTGTATGACTAAAAGATTGTTAAAAGGGGCATTAAACCTCACACATATATGGCCTATATATATATATACAGGGATGAGAATGAGAAATTTCATTGTCAGAGGAAAATAGCCGGGGTCCAGGGGCCGCAGGTCCCTTGCCAGGTGCAGGGCAGAGCCCTGCTCAGGGCCAGAGCATTTTTAGCATTACAAACCTGCTAGATTGCACTAAAATGTGCTTTGCACTCAGTCTTTAGCAATGTTTTTAGTCATGCAGTTATGTACAAAAAAGCCATAGAACAGTCATCAAAGTTCACACATCTGTCTTGTCATGACCATTTGCCTAAATGTACTACTGACGTGTGTACACCATGTATTGTGTGTCTATTGACAAAGCTTTCTTTTCTTTGCCAATGCCTCTGTTTTATTTTGCAAGTAATTTCTAGTATTTTTGTTTTCAAAATATTGACAAGCTTTGAAGTAAACAAACTACCTTCATTTCTTCTTTTTTTTTTCTTCAAATGACCAGATATTATCCCAAAATTGCTATTTATTTTATTTATTAAGGCACAAACTTAAATCAAATGATAATCAAAACAATTATACTTACTTACGCAAAACAAACAAACTCTTTTGTCATGATGAGAACATCGCATCTTTCATTTCCGTCTTGAACAATACACGTAAGCCGATACACAAACTACCAATATTAACAAACTTTCCAGTTCAACTGCTTTAAGTTACATTCTCCCATCCCAATTATCTCCCAATTACTGATTAATCCACAACAACCCGACATAATCCAATCAACTCGTAATAATTGCAATTTGTTGTCAACAACCAACTTATCACACAGCATGTTATCGCAACTTCTGCATACTGCATAGATCAGTCACGTGTTACTTGTGTGTATTGTTTAATGCGAGTTTATGAATTTGTGTACGGTGCGCATAAGGGTTTTTAAAGGCGGTGTTTGCCTTCAGATCAAAGCACTGCGCTCTGGTTTTTAAGCATAGCGGCGCAGTTTAGGCACCGCGGGACTATAGCGACTCCCCAGTCAGAACAGGTGCTCCGACAGTGTATTACGTGCGGTGAAAGAACAGATTTTGCATCCTTACGTCATGAATTGATGTCATGATATTACTCCGCGCTGTCGCCAAAGGAGTGACAGAAGAAGGAATACTTGTGTCGAAAGACGATTGGAAAGATATTCATCAGAGAATATACATTATATAGTTTAATTAACATTTTTGTCGTGATACGGAAAATAATTCACTCATGAGAAATAGTCTTGCGATATAGAAACTCGTGCGAAAACGCACTCGTTTCTATATCGCAAGAATCTTTCTCACTCGGGAATTATTTCCCGTATCACTTCAACAATGTTAATTAAACTCAATATATATATATATATAGGAAACTAAAACTACCACTGAAGGTGATGAATACACCCGCTTTGCAAGCTTTTGGAGTGAAAGCCACATGAAGTTCATTAATATACAATATTAGAGCGGAACATTTTAAGTCAAATAAAGGGCCATAATTCTGTAATAAATTAGGCAATCAACAATGTGTGATGTAGAGGAACATTAGGTTATCAGTTGTTATGTGTATATGAAGTTTGGGAACAACCCTTTGGAAACAACTACGAGAAATTCACGTAATATGGACAATTTACGCGACGTTACGGACAGTGTGATTCCTATATAGCCCTCACATCCCTCTGCAAAGCGGGGGTATATATATATCAAAAGCTACAATTGCCCATAATTCGTTGTTAAATCAAAAACTTTTTCCGTTAAATAAAGGATATTTTCCTCAGGAACCAGTTGTAGAACTTTGTTGTATTTGTCCTCGTCTCCCAAGATGTCCTGTTTCTTCAAGGCGTAGTCCTTAAACCTCGACTTCACAATCTCTATAGAGCACCTGTAAAACAAAAATATGATGGAGCTTCAAATGTTGACTTTCATTAGTGTAATTAGATAAAAATATACCATATTTAAGCATTGCCTGGCCTTTTTAACTTTCTTAAGTGGAGTTAAAATTGGGCGGCTTTCCAATTGTAACTAGAACTTTCACTAGAGGGGATGAATACCCCCACTTAAATTCCAAGTCAAACAAAGGGCCATAATTCTGTAATAAATTAGGCAGGCAATCAACACTGGGTGATGAAGAGGGACATAATGTCATCAGTTGTTATGTGTATATGAAGTTTGGGAACAACCCATTCAAAGTATTAATATGTGTTATGCGACAGGACAATACGTGACGCGACAAAAATGTGAATGTGGGGGTATAAAAAGCTATATTTTCCCAATTCTGGAAAAACAATTCCCAATCATAATTTTGTTTAAATAATTTTGGGGCTTACCCCTAAAAATATGGGAGATTTATATCCATTTGGGTGAGTTGACAGATATGCAATGTGTAGCAGTACTAGGACTGAAATATTCAACACGATCTATTGTGACGGCGACCTCAGAGAGAGATGAGACGAATGAAGATTCTCATCTGACGTGAAACTCCAGGGCTTGAACTCCTGCAAGAAAGAGTTCCGCAGCTCTAAAGTGCCAGACCATATTGCCCGTGCTATTGATGCAGTTATTAAATTCCAACCCTTAAATGTAACATATATTTTCTGAATAGTTTTGAATCCCACTGAGAGCTCGACTTACAAATGAAAATGTGTCGATTTTTGCAGATGGTGGGAGGTATACAGTACCGGTTCTACCCAGGAATAAGTGGGTGATCTGCCTCCACCACCATCACTGTCATCCAAAGCCTAAAATGTGCTGAAAAATCATGTTAAAAACCATTCAACCATATTTTGTTGTTGTTCTACTCATCAACTTACTGTATAGAAGGGTGTGGTCTGTCATCCAATGCTACTTTTTTAGTTTGATTCTCTCCGCCCTGCAAATAGACAGTACAGCAAATTATTTATAACAGAAAGACATGGATTCAATCTTCCACAGAGTCCAAAACGAAACCGCTTATTATTAGAGATGGTACCCATACCATATACTGGTCCCCAAAGTGAACAGCGGTCTTCCGCTCAACACTGACCGTGTATCTGTAAAATCTGATACCATATAAAGAATAAAGAATATCTGCCAAAAATTAACATGCAATTAAAGAAAGTTACAATGAGGGCCAGCCAAAGGAATTATTGGTCCATAAAATTATATGGTAAAGAGTATTCTTGCGGATAAGGTTTTTCATGATTGGGTCATGGTGGCCTTGACCTTTGGCCTACTGATTCCTTCTTGTCATCTTGCCAGTCTGTCCATGTAGTTATATGAAAGTGGCAACAGGGGTTAATTATCGTGCAGATAAGGTTTTTCAGGATCGGGTTATAGCTACCTTGGCCTTTGACCTACTGCCCCATTGTGGACAAGTTTTTCATTGAATTTGACCATTGACCCAAAATGAATAGTGGTCATCCGCTAACTGTGAAACCATTAAACTTTTATGACTATGGCTACAGTTTTCATGTGGATAAGGTATTCCGTAATTTGATAATGCCGACCATGAACCTCAAAATTAATAGCGGTCATTCTCTCAACGTGGACGGTCAACCAATTAAGTTTGATTACCCTGGTATCGATAGTGTCAAAGTTATGGAACAAACAGAGATTACTATATACCAAGAATCCATGTAACTAAAAATATGTCCAAGGACACAGATGTCCCCATAAAAATGAATGAGACAATCAGCATGAAAAAACTGTGTTTTCATGTGAACCATTCTGCCCATTATTTTTTTGATCCAAATATTCATGGCAAAGTTATGTCATGGACACAAGTTTGACCTTGGTTGTGACCACAACCTTGATGCTAGGTTGGCGAGAGTAATATGTGACACGCAATCTTCATGTGAAACTTTCTGCGAAATATTGTTTGCATCCAATCAATTCATGAAATCAATTATTCATTGCAGAGTTGTGGCCTGGACATGCGTATGTTGACCTTCGCTGTGACCTTGACACTGGGTTGGTAGGTGTTGTATGCGACACATTGTCTTCATGTAGTGAAACTTTCAGCCCAATATCCTTTTGATATAATCATTCACTGCTAAGTTATGATGTGACCACAAGCTTTCCCTTTGACCTCAGTGCAACCTTGACCTTGATCTGAGGGTAGGAGTTGTACACAACACATTGTCTCCATTTGGTGAACCTTTCATCCAAATATCTTTTTGATCCAATCATTCATTGCTGAAATATGGCCTGGACAAAGTTTGATCTTTTACCTTCACTGTGACCTTGACCCAAGGAGGATGGGAGTTATATGCGAAACATCCTGTTTGTGTGCTGTATATATATATATATTTCTCATGAATATTTTTAAAAAATTGAACCATTCATTACAACCCGGACACGAATGAGCAACGGATGGATTGACGGGAGAGACAACTCTTATGCTTTATGCTCCCACCTCCCCTTTCAGCGGCGTGGTCACAACAATAGCTGTCTGATCTATCCAATAAGAGTACTAGATCAGTTTCAAAACAAGCTTGTCAATTCTGCTGTAGTATTTCTCCAAGTTATGATACTTTTTTAAATCTCATCACTGCTATGCTAAAATATCAAACACTGGAACACATTTTCATTTCTAATAAATATTTCTGCTGACTTATATTGCATTTTTTACCTGTAATTTTTAAATTTAGAAGAGTACCCGGTACCTATTTATAAACTGAAAATATTGAATGTGTCCTTAATGCATAAAATTGTCATAGCTAGTGGAGTAGGTACTTAAAACATTAAGTCAGCATAAACTTTAAAATAACCTACAAAGGAAGTACAGATCTTTTGAAATCATTGAATGAACGATTGATATATCTGGTAACATAATCTAAAAATGGCACGAATATGAATATTGAATAGTTAATAGAATTTGTAAAATCTGATTTAATCAGTATCGTTAATAATAAAATCAATATTGTTCATCTTGATTACCGTATTTACCGTATAAGTTGGGACACCGTAAGGATTGGGAATTTTAGAAAAATAATTATTTTTAGTTTGGGACACATCAAAATTTCATAAAAATTCCATAATTTTAATATAATTTAAATTGGGACAGAAAAATTATCAAATTTAATGTGCAAAATGCATTGGTAAATCCCGTAATTATACAAAACAATTTTTTTTCAAAAAAACAAGAGGTCAATGACCTTGAAGCTCTACTGGTTTTTGATAGATCAGCATTCCTGTGAAGTTTCATGAAAATCTGTCAAGTAGTTTCAGAGGAGCAGTCGCTACAAGTTTTCATTATATAACTCTTATGTAAACAAAGATGCCGCTGGCGGCCATATTTAACGTCAAATCAAAATAATTTTTGACAAGGATCAACATCATGTCATACAGATCATTTTAGAAAAAGTCCCATATCAATATCACTTATAGTTTTCAAGAAGTAGTCGCTACAAACCTGTATTTTGAAAATCTATTTTTAGCCATGGTGGCCATTTTGAATGTTTTTACTAGATAACTCTATGTAAACAAAGATGGCTGCTGACAGCCATGTTTTGGCTGCTGACAGCCATGTTTAACATCGAATCAAAACGATTTTCGACAAGGACAAACATCATGTCATGCTGATCATTTTAGAAAAAGTCATATCAATATCAATTATAGTTTTCAAGAAGTAGTCGCTACAAACTTGTTTTTTAAAAATCTATTTTTAGCTGTGGCGGCCATCTTGAATTTCCGACCAACCTGAAATGTTGCTAGGATCATTAAGACATCAAGAGCAACATTCCTGTGAAGTTTCATGGAAATCCATGTCGTAGCTTCAGAGGAGTAGTCGCTACAAGTTTTTACTAAATAATTCTATGTAAACAAAGATGGGGCAGCCATGTTTAACGTCGAATCAAGGACCAACACCATGTCATGCTGATCATTTTAGAAAAAGTCCCATATCAATATCACTTAGAGTTTTCAAGTAGTAGTCGCTACAAACTTGTCTTTTAAAAATCTATTTTTAAATTTGGCGGCCATCTTGGATTTCACATTAACATGATTTTTTGCTAGGATCAACTAACTTCATTGGCAACATTTCTGTAAAATTTCATGAAAATCCATTCAGTAGTTTCAGAGGAGTCGTCGCTACAAAAAAAAGTTTACGGACAGACGGACGGACGGAGGACACCGCACCACAGCATAAGCTCTGCTGATCTCTGATCAGTAGAGCTAAAAAAAAATAAAAAAAATCCATGTTATTTTTTCGAAAACAGACATATTTTAAGTTTTCAGGCTAATTTATCAACATTTTAGCGTCAAAACAGACCTGTAATTTCTAGAGGGTATTTGGGCAATGGTCTCTCAGTTTTATCTATACGTATATAAAAGAAAATAACAAACTTTAATTTAAATGGCGCATAGTATATATAAAAGCCCGCATTCTATCGAGTTTGCAGGTGCTTTTTTTTAGGAATAAACATTTAGGCAAAACGTTATTCTGAATGTTATTCCACCCACCCTAACCCTACTACCTTCAACACCCTTTCCATTTTTGTGCTCTTTTAGATTTTTTAGAATGTTCGTACTTGTGAAAAAGTTGTAGGATATTAGTTATAACTGGGTGGATGAATACAAAAGCAAATATGCACTTATAATAACTTATTTCACCCACGATGGGTGGGACAGCAATGGGAGTACCCAGAGAAACAGAAAAATGTTTAATTCCTAACCTAGGAGCAACATTTTACAGGGTAGTCCCATTGTTGGTATTATATACCGGGTTCTGTCGTAAGTCAGTACCCCAAGTGTCAACAGTGTTGGTCTAACTGCGCTCTTCACGCAATATTCATTCCCACCTGTTACCGGTAAACAGTAACAAGAAAGTGCAAAACCAGCAACAACTATTTTTATTCAAATTGTACAATGAAAAATATTTACTTGCAGAATACACATACATTAAGATCCCGTATTTCTTTAAAATCCGATTTTAGAATAAAGTCCAAATAATATTAATTTGAAAATGTCCCTTTAATTTAAATTGTATAATGTCCCTTTAATCCAATTTTATTTTAAATCATGTCGACATCATCATTATAAACACTCATAAGTAACACCACCCAGTAAGGAATGAAAAAAAATTGAAAGGTGATGTTGGGGGAAGTGGAGGTGTATTACTATTAGGCCATATAGGTCTATACATCAATTTGAAAAATGAAAAAAATAAAATAATGAAGACAAACAGGGTAATACAGTAATACAGTTGTACATTCCATTTCTCTTTTTTATAATCAATTACACTTCACAATAAATCAAACTTAGTTTTTGATATGTCAGCTTCAACAGATTCAATCTCAAATAAATTACGCATACACAATCTATTAATAGACGAAAACAAATTGGATGATGGGTCTCGTCCGATCATGTTTCACCAATGAATGCCTTCCAGTTTGGTCACGTGTAGTGACTACTGACAGTTGTCCATTTTAATGACGGCTGTGGAGCAGTCTATATTTCATAATGCATTTATAAATCATTACCTTATAATAACCTCCCTTAGGCTTATGTTATTTAATCCACACTAAGTCAGTTCACCCAACACTGATTACAGCTGATTTCAAGGCAATTCCTCCCTTTAGGCTATTTCAGAAATTTGTGTTTTCTATCAGTAGGAAGGTGTTAACTATTGGCTGGCTGGTTTATTATTGTTTTATTATGTAAACATGTATATATAAAACACTATTTTGACAAAAAAATTCTGATTCAGATTGTCAGTGATTTAATATTATAATAAGTCGAAATAAACATGATAAATCCATTTTTAGACACCATTGCAAAGGTATCAACTTGAAAGATATAGGCTGAGTTTTTTTTACAACATCAGCTCAAAAGTCCAGACTCTATTGTGCCCATCGCGTCAGGTATACCTTGACGTGTTCGTTGGAATAAACCTTAGAACTACACACACACAACATCAGCTAACTTCTCCTGCTCTTCACAGCGTGCAAGTCGCGGAGAGGGCACTGATGAGACGCATGTTTGTATAGGGGTCGCCTTGCCAGCCCTATATAACATTACTGGTGTTGTGAAGCACTATATTTGGTATAGTGACCACCACACACTGGTACTACTGAACTGGTTTGTCTCGGTTCAGTAGCCTGAGTGTCATTTGACTGATAGTGAAGAAGTCCCCCTGCGCCCCCATCAAGGCACTCATCATCGGATGGAAGTAGAGAACTTGAAAGTTGTCGGACAGAAGTCCGCGGGCCAGAGCTGAGATCAACCAACACAGAGTAACAGTAGCAGCAGAAGTATATAGTTAGTGATAATTAGGGATCGACGCCGAGGCCTACATTCGACTGTCTGACAACAGAAGAGGGATTCATGAAAAATACAGCCATCTGATAATGCGTGCAGCGCAGGGGCCACAATGTGATGGGTGTGGCCCCAAACATAAGGACCCCCGACCACTAGCGGCTGTAGGACACCACACTAGCGGATGCAGGCCACCTCGACCACCAGACCACCACTTCACCGCCACAGCGACAACTACACAGAGCAGCAGCGACACAACACTACACATTTACAAGAGAAACGACTACACTACACAGCAGCACCAGATCAACTAACACATTCAGCTAGAACAGTCCAGACTCTATTGTGCCCGTCACGGCAGGGAAACTTGTCGTGTTTGTTGGTGGAGGGACTATAAACCTCAGAACTACACACACACACACACACACAACATCAGCTATGAGCTGGTCTTATCTTCAACTTTCGGAGAATACCCTGGATTGCAAACAGGGTATCTTTGATAGTCCTAGATAGGTCTTTTATTTGTCTTCAACTAATGGAGAATAACTCTGCTTCAATACAGAGGATTTTCCGTTGTTACTGCAATGGTGGCACTTTAATCTTATTTCTTGTTTTGCACTTGTAATTGTCGTAGTTGTATTATATAGGAGTATTTTGTAATTAATCTATCTTGCCCCAACTTATAGGGTAAATATGGTATGTTATTATGGGTAATTTGGGTAATTTTTAACTTTTCTAGAACCAGGTACCCGGTTGGCAGGTTTAATAAATAAATGCCATGTTTTAAATACTAGTATAGACAAAGAAAACAACAAATATGACTTGGACAGTTAGTGTTGGAATAATTTAAAGTAGTTTACTTCACAATGCTGGAATTGACACTAAAATCAACAACTATGGGTTGGTATAGTAGTATTGTTGTTCTATTTTGTTTAAGAATCTATTAAGTTGAGGAAAATGTGAAAACTCTATAATAGTTGCTTGATTTTATAAATGCTTTCTTGAAGAAAATATAATACTTTTGAACACTTTTAAACATGTCAGCTTTATCTCCAACAAGAGCTGTCAAGGGCCTCGTTTATTTATTGGGAAACTAAGTTTGGTTGTTTGGGTTGTATATATATATATACGAGGAGCGTTCATTATATAATGCAACTAGCCATCGTATTCACGTTGTGCGAGGTTTACATACGAAATTTGAAAATGATCTTATAGAATGAACCTTTAGTGATACTTTCTGAAAATGTTTTTAAAATCAGTGAAGATGTAAGTCTATAACGACCGTTTGTTTGGGACCTATTCATATACACTGTCTTAAAAGCGGCAGAAATTTTAATGAATTTGCATAGGTCGTAATGTTGGGTTCATAAAAAAATGCATTTTGCAGCAAAGTAATTTATTCAAACTTTTGTTGTAACTAGAAATATGTGTAAATATTACGTAAACGATGTTTTCAATACAAAACATCAATATAGTCCAAGGCAAGAAATGCCATTTTCTTGGAAATATTCAAGTCCTGAAAATATCAAAATTCCAATAAAAATAATAGTCAAAATCAGTTTGAAGATATGACGGAAAATGGTTTTAAATATATGGGTACCGAAGTGAAGGGATACTCTAAATATTTAGTATAAAATCAACAATTTTAGTTACACCGCTCCAAAAGCATAAAATTTAGTCGCACTGACAATATTTAAGGAGCAATAAACCCCCAAAAAAAACACATTACAAATAAAAACTACTAACATTTTCATAAAGTTTGTGGTTTAGGCAAAAAAAGCCCATATTGGCCGTCGAAACTAGATTTTTAGTCAAAATAGTGTTTTTCCGTTTTTGGCGTGTTCAGTATCATTTACATGTCTTAAAAAAATGCTCTCAAAACACATGTTTTATTGAATGGAAATATCTGAAACTTGACAAATTAATGGGGAAAAGTTCATTTTAACATAATCCGTATCAATAACTGCAACAAAGGACCATGATTAAATTTTAGGACCATAGTTGCATTATATAATGAAGGCCCCTCGTATATATATATATTTATTATATAACCTATAAATAGACACGTTTTCATTGGCTAAAAAGTAATTTTTTAGAAAAAATATCTAGCGATATTGACCTGTTTTTTTGATATTGACCTGTTTTTTTGATATTGACCTGTTTTATATAATTGTTTTTTTGATATTGACCTGTTTTATATAATTGTAAATTGAGGGTTATATAATAAAACAGTTATGGACTTTTCAGCTGTTATACATGATGTTGATATGTACCAAAAAATCATTATTGACCTCGGCTATCGCCTCGGTCAATAATGATTTTTTTGGTGCATATCACATCATGTATAACAGCTGAAAAGTCCATAATTGTATAATATTATACTATTATTAAGAACAAAGATTATTTTTATTTTTTATTTTTTATTATTTAACCTAGCTTGGTTCGTAAGCACTTCATACCACACGTGTTCCAAATGTGATTGTTACCTTTGCTTAAATTATTGATATTTATCTACATGTATATTTCTATGTTTTACACAGTTACCATAGAACTATTACTTTTACAATTCAATTTATGAAGCTGTTTATGCAAGTATTTAACCCTTAGGTCGCTAAGGACGACTACAATAGCCTTTGAGTCCATTGTAAACCCAGATCACCCTGCGAGTAACTCACAGGCTGATCATGGTTTTCAATGTCTGGCTGCTCATCAGTCATTTCTCTAAAAAATCCCTTTGAAACATAAAAGGAATGGTCTAAATTTAAAGAAAGGACAGCCCATAATACATTCATAGCGAGCTAAGCATTAAGTTGTTGATACTTGTTTCTAGATGATCAATTTAATAGCAGCAATATTCTTTTCTATAGACTTTCTTGAAATTGTCAATCTTTTAGATGGTGCTGGACTTGAACTTCCTTGACCGATTTGACGGACTTATGATGGTGCCATATTGTCCTTGTAACGATTGTCTGCCCATGAAAGAAGTATTAGAGGCTCCTCCTACTTGCTCTGTCCTCAGGCAGGATCCCAATGTACACTATGGTGAGTGTTAGTTGGATGTGTTCATGCTCTCATCAAACCAGCTCTAATCACAAGGAATTAGAGCAGGTTTGATCGTGCTTTGTTACTTGTTGTTTCAGAGTTGTTCAAATTCTGGTTCTCATAACAGGTTACATAATCCCACCCCAACTCTTTTGATAAAGTCGCAATTTTAATTTTGTCGTAAGTTATCAATAGACCAATATGCTAAATTTGTTTCAATTTTATTCTATTATACTTAATACAACATTATACAGGGTTTGACATTAACAGTTGTCCCCTGTCCTGTGCCATGTAGATTCCACTGGGGACAAATTAATTGTCCCAGGGGACCTGTCCTACGGACAACTAAATTTTATAACAAGAAATGAATTTTACATCTTTAAAACGTGTGACTGAAAAAATGTCAAAACATTGGTGAGCACATTGTAAATGACAAATAAAAACAATCTTGTTTTCATTGGTGGAATGCAACTGAGGGAATGTAATGTCACTTTCATGTAAATGGTGTAAGTTACTTGTCCTATGGACAAGTTGCTGGAAAAAGGTAATGTCAAACCCTGTTATACTACCCACTCCTCCTTAAATTTAGGACTTATTTGCAGATGAGGAGGTAACTCTTGTTCTGAGTCTGTATGCCCGGTGCTAGTAGGTAACTGGCGGCTCTCTTGGTACCGAGAAAGGGATTTGGGGAAGTTTTTTCCATTCATGGATTAAGGCAAGTTGAGTTATTGCAATTGTAATGTTGATATTAAAGTGTAATAGACAAATACTAAAATTGAAACAAATTTAGCATATTTCTAAGACCAATCACTCTACTTGAAACCTCAAAAGTTGGCAGGTACTTAGTACATGTTAGGACCTGAAGCAAAGTGAGCATTATATACAACAAAGCTGAGTGGTTAACAGACATGCTTCATATTTCTCTGTACATATACTAGGTGCTTGATAATTTTTAACTTGCACTAATTCGTGCTTAGGACTAGAGGCAAAAATAGCAGCATTTCTCAATGCATAAACTATATGCTTGATAGTTTTACAACTGCCACCAGGCTGTGGTTAGGACCAGAGCAAGCAGCACTACAGTGCAAGAAGGATTTTCTATGCCAGGGCAGGTATATTGTTTTAACGGAGACCAGTTTTACGACAACTTACAACACAGTGATATATATATGCTTTCATGTTAAACAATTTCTTATATTGTGGAGCGAGGTATAAAAAAAAAAGACAATCACAGATCATTTTTGCCATTATGATAATTATTTGCATGCACATAAAGCAAGAAGCTTTCACGCTTTCAAGGACATGTTTACAAAATAAAAAAAATGATGTATTGATTTATAGGTAATGTATTGAAACATAAATTATAAAATATTGAATAATGGTTAAAAAAAATAAAAATAAACAAAGTAAACCCAACCTGCAAAACACATTCATTGATATCGCCGGTGCGTTTTCTGTTATCGTAAATAATACGTTGTGGGAAAAGTTCTACTGCTTCGTCATAAACTGTATTATTTCTCAGAAGGTAAGAAGGTAAGAATATACATAAAATGCAGTATATCTTTTAGAGAAATGAAAGCTTAAAACCCTTACATTTCATATCTGCAGATGAGGTAATGTTATGAGAAACTGATGTTAATAAACAACACATTTTATAAGGTCAAGTGTATGTAAGGCAGTTACAGTTCCCCTAAACACAATTAAACAGCAATCTCCACCCCAATATTATTGGGTAACAACGTGGTTTTGTTTCTTTATATGATGTGTAAGTCATTTTTAACCAGTTAGGTTATATATGACAGTACATTTTTGTGATGGAGGCAGACCACCAATTTTCCTGGGTAGAACCAGTACTGTATACCTCCCGCCATCTGTAAGAATTGACACTTCCTCACTTACAAGTCGAGCTCCCAGTGGGATCGAACCTGCAGTGGTGAGAGGCGAGAAGGTTTATAACGCAACGTCGTTAACCACTCGTCCACGGAAAGTGGTAAAACAGCCTTGTATTTGGTAAAAGCAGCCTTGTATTCATATTTTGGCATTTCATGTTTTTTGTGGCAGAGAGATTTGCCTTTTTACCTCCTGGATTTGGAAGCATTTCATATTTGCTGTATTTTATCTTTTTACCAGAACGTACATTCAAAAGCTCCAGAATCTGGCAAAAGGCCTGGCAAAAGGATATTGGCAACAAAACGGTGTCACTGTCCAGGCTTTCAACAAATACCCTGTCAATCCATTTAGCCGAGGTTATAATGAAAGGTACATTTTGCTTGGAGATACTTTCTGTTTATTGGCCTTTATATATGTATCAATAATTAAATTGTTATTGCCGTGAAGAATGTGAGAATGGTCTTGGCAATATCCAACTGAAAGTAATCACAAATTATGAAAGAAAGAGGCTCTCTATGGTTGGATCTCACATACATGGTATGTAAAGATTCCCTTTATTTAAGCTTTAACCATTGGTATTTGAAATTAATGAGAAACAATAATGTTAAAGTCTCCAAGTCTCTAGCTGTTAGAATCATAGCTTTTATGGTTTTGTATTCTATAGACTATACAGCTAGGACTCCTTCAGTTTGAAATATCAGGGATACCTGGAAACTGTCACGGGTATGCACGAGTTGGGCGGAGCTACTGATCCAAATCAGGAGTCTCGCTTCCGACGAGAATGCGCTATTTCAAGATGAAAACATGGATTGAAGAAGAAAATGACCTAAAATATACAGCTGTTACAAAAGACATGTTTTATCTAAGCAACTTACTATATACAAAGGACTTGAAAATTTGAATATTATATGCACATATATTTTTCTTTCTTCAGGTTTGATGTTTATTGCAAGGATTGCTTAAACAAGAGGGCCATAATGGCCCTATATCGCTCACCTAAGTTAATTTTGAACCAATACAAGAGGGCCAAGATGGCCCTAAAGCGATCACCTGAGTACTGGCACATTATCGAACTTCTTCGAAATCTTATGGTCATATATAATCTGTGCAAGTTTGGTTAAGATTGTTCAAGAAATGTGGGCTCTGTTGTGTATAATAACATTGATATAGACAGTTTAAAACACTGACAAAGTTTGGTATAAAAGATCAAATACAAAATGAAGGTGCTAGAGAGTAACACCTTGGGCAGAGCCAAATGTGACCGCAGGGCTACATGTAACATATGAGAGGTGTGCTTTGTGGTTTTAGAGAAGATGAGTTTTTAAGTTTTTCCCTATAAAAGTCTATGTAAAACGTGACCCCTGGGGTGGGGCCAAATGTGAACCCAGGGTCACCATTTGAACAAACTGGGTAAAGGACCAAAAGAGTATAGTAAATGCAAAATATTAAACCTCTGGCTCTTTTAGTTCCAGAGAAGAAGACTTTAATGTGTTTCCTATATAAGTCTATGTAAAACTGTGACCCACGGAGTGGGGTCAAATTTTACCCCAGGGTCACCATTTGAACAAACTTGGTAGAGGACCATAATCTAATAGTAAATGCAACATACTAAACCTCTGGCTCTTGCAGGCTCAGAGAAGATTATTTTTTTCCTATATATATGTCTATATAAAACTGACCCCCGGGGCACGACCAAGTTTGACACCAGGGTCACCATTTGAACAAACTTGGTAGAGGACCATAAGCTTATAACAAATGCAAAATATTAAACCTCTGGCTCATGCAATTCCAGAGAAGAAGATTTTTTTCAGTTTTTCCCTATACAGGCCTATGTAAAACTGTGAACCCCGGGGCGGGGCCAAATGTGACCCAGGATCACCATTTGAACAAAATTGGTAGAGGACCATGAGCTTATAGCAAAAGCAAAATATTAAACCTCTGGCTCTTGCAGTTTCAGAGAAGATGATTTTTTAAGTTTTCCCCTATACATGTCTATGTAAAACATGTGACCCTTGGGGCGGGGCCAAATGTGACCCAAGGGTCACCATTTGAACAAACTTGGTAAAAGACCATAAGCTTATAGTAAATGCAAAATATCAAACCTCTGGCTCTTGTAGTTTCCGAGAAGATTTTTTTATTTTTTTCCCTATATAAGTCTATGTAAAACTGTGACCCCCAGGCCGGCGACAAATTTGACCCCAGGGTCACCATTTGAACAAACTACGTAGAGGACCATAAGCTGATGCTACATGTTATACATGAGAGCTCCGTGCCATATCGTTCCAGAGACAAGTGGCATTGACATGTTACTCGTCCTTATAGGATGTTTACTCGTCCTGCTCTGATTGTAAAAGTTCATAAGTCAAAGCAGTCAGATACCATCATTTAACACTATTATATATAAATAAAACAAAGGGAAACATCATAATGTTTTTTTTTTCTTTATATAAATCAATGAAAATTATGAAACTTTGACCAGTATTATAGATGACTATATTCATATTCTATAGTTCACTACAGCCTGATCATGGCCATTACAGTTACTCTGGCATGGTATACATGGTATATATTTCCCCCTTTTCCTGTAATTTTTTTTAAAAAAAACAACACCTTTTTTATTAGAAAACGTTAAACTCCAATACAGGAAAACAGCATACTCTTGCAATTCCCCTTCCTAAAGGCTCTGGTCCCAGTCACCTAAAAGCTGACAAATTCCCTTAAAGATTTCCCGGGTGAAAATGTTATTTGTATAACATCAAATACCGTAACGTGCGCGCTCCGTGAAATTAGAACGGGAGCCGCATTTTAGTATGTCCCAAAACGGAAATGGGTCATTTCCCAATATCCGGTTGACTTAAATTGCAATATATCGGTGAATAAACAGAGTTGCGACTATTTACTGCATTTAATCGCTGAATAAACTATTTAAGAACTATTTTCTTTGTTGTTGTTTTCTACTGAAATGTTACTCGTCCTCTCGGACGACCGATTCATGGGTTTCACTCGTCCGGATTCGAATTTCACTCGTCAATACGAGCGGACGAGTGGAATTTTCGTGCCCTGCCCTGGGGCGGAGCCAAATGTGACCTCTGGGTCACCATTTGAACAAACTTGGTAGAGGACCATAAGCTTAAAGCAAATGCAAAATATTAAACCTCTGGCTCTTGCAGTTTCAGAGAAGACGATTTTTTAAGTTTTTCCCTATACATGTCTATGTAAAACATGTGACCCTTTGGGCGGGCCAAATGTGACCCCAGGGTCACCATTTGAACAAACTTGGTAAAGGACCATAAGCTTATAGTGACTGCAAAATATCAAACCTGTGACTCTTGCAGTTTATGAGAAGAAGATTTTTTAAAGTTTTTTCCTATATAAGTCTATGAAAAACATGCAAAATCTCAATATACAGACTTTGGACCCCCGAGGCATAGCCATTTTTGACCCCGGGGACTTCATTTGAACAAACTTGATAGATTAGCCGTTGGCGGTCATATTAAAAGAAAAACTGTCGAAATCTGTCTGGAGGTTCTTGAGAAGAAGATTTGTTAAGGTTTTGACCATATATGGTAATGGCGGCCATCTTGGTTGCCGTGCTGACCTAATTTTAACAAATCTAAAAGGCATTCATCTAAGGATCATCCATGTGAAGTGTGGTTTCTGAGGAGAAGTCGTTTGAAGCAAAAGTTAAC
Source organism: Cyrtodaria siliqua (assembly GCA_037043455.1). Taxonomy (NCBI): domain Eukaryota; kingdom Metazoa; phylum Mollusca; class Bivalvia; order Adapedonta; family Hiatellidae; genus Cyrtodaria; species Cyrtodaria siliqua. The sequence continues at coordinate 114,448 of JAWPHD010002331.1, forward strand.
GACGGACAACGACGGACGACGGATGACGGACGAAGAGTGATCCCAATAGCTCACCTTTGAGCCTTCGGCTCAGGTGAGCTAAAAAGCATGGCATCTGTGAATGCAAAAAAAGGTTGGTTCTTTTACATATGTACCGACGTATGTTCCATTTGGCTTTCTGTCATCTCTGTCAGGACCTTTCTTCAGAAATTGGGGAAGGGGCCCTAGCCTCTTTTGTGGGGAAAAAATATGTGATTTTCCAAGTTTTGGGGGAAATTAGTTGCAATAAACTGTTGGTAAAAAAGGTTATATCTACCTTTCTTATGTATAAATTTATGACAAACATTTAAAGAAGAGAAAAACAGTAAAGGGAAACAGTCATTTTTATTCATTTTAATCAGGGCCCTATACAGTCAAACTTGTATTAAGAGGCCACTGAAGGGAGTGTCTAAAAATGGTCGCTTAATAAAACGGTTGCTGAATAGAACGAATATAAAACAGTATCCAAAAATAGCGCTGTCCGAATTTGAGCTACTTATAACATACCGTGACGAAAGTGGAAGTAAATATTCAGCTGAAAATTACATCGTAAATGCATGTTTTATGATACAGTTGTTGGAGAAAATCAATTTTGTTTCAAACGTTAATTTCTCGTAAGATTGTGTAGATCTTATCTAATTGAACTGTCAACTGTTGCCTATTTTTCGGTAATTTTGCGTCAGTGAAGGAAATTGAATGTTTGTTCCTCTACAAAAGTCAGGGTCAATATTATCTCGAATCTCGCGAGACCGATGAACAAGAACACTTGGCTAATATGCTTTAATAATAATCGTTATCATTTAATCAGAAACAACTGAGTTGCGATTGATCCAATTGTTTTGCAACAAAAACTGTTGTTCGCACCTTTGTGACTTCAATTGTAAACAACAAATAAATAAAGGTGTGATTATTTGTCTAATTTGGACACAATAAGCCGATAATTTATGATGTGATAGTCCACTTATCTCATTAGTGGTCGCTTAATGATGGAAATTATTGATATTTGCGAAAACCGGCAGTCGGTTGCATTAGGCAAAAGTCGCTTAATGCACTTAAAATATAGAAGGAAAATGATCGGGGGTTGGGGTGATATTTGTTGTGAAAACCGCCGGTCGTTGGTTGTGTTAGGCAAACGTCGCTTAATGCACTTAAAATATAGAAGGAAAATGATCGTGGGGTGGGTTGGGGACTCAAAAGTGGTCGCATAAGAGACAATTTGTCGCTGAATGCACGTGGTCGCATGCCAGAGCAAGTTTGACTGTATTTCAATTTTCATGCCAGTTTTAATTTACAATTTCTTAACTTTCTTTTTGCTTGTGCATACTTTTGTATTTCTTTAACCTGCGATTATTACCACGTCATTTGACATCAACTGGAAATAAGGCAATTTTGAAATGTGCTTCAAGTTTTAAAATAATGACCTTGAGTTATTATTAATCCAGTATCAATTTAGCTTCAAACTTGTATACATATTAAACAAGATAATACAATTGGGAGTTTAAATAACTTGTGAAATATAATCAACAATTAGTAATATGCAAACACAATTTGTCTGCACAATTGAAATAATTATTTTTAATAATGTTTTGCAAAATATGCAAGTTATGAAGAAAAACAGGCAAGGCCAGACAGTAAATTTAACATTCCTGTTTAGCATTCATGTCCATTCTCAACGTAAGTTGCAGCTAGTTACTTTAAGTTTGTGTGTTTTGTCTCACCGGAGTTAACAAATGCATAAATTAACTGGTTTTTAAAGGGAAAATCACTGCAAAGGTATGAAAAATAAGTATAATAAAGTGTTCTAGTTCATTATAATTATGGCCACTAAAGGAATTTGCATTAATTTCCAGTGATTTTCTTTGCTTTAAATGATATTTACCAATATGCCATATATTGCAATTTCGAATTATGTCATAGTTTTCAAAATAGTTTTTCCAATATTATTGGGTAACAACGTGGTTTTGTTTCTTTATATGATGTTTAAGTCATTTTCAACACGTTAGGTTATACGACGGTAAATTTTTTGGGATGGAGGCAGACCACTCGTTTTCCTGGGTAGAACCAGTGCTGTATACCTCCCGCCATCTGTAAGAATCGTCACTTCCTCACTTACAAGTCGAGCTCCCAGTAGGATCGAACCTGCAGTGGTGAGAGGCGAGAAGGTTTACAACGCAACGTCGTTAACCACTCGGCCACGGAAAGTGGTAAAACAGCCTTGTATTTGGTAAAAGCAGTTTGTATTCATATTTTGGCATTTCATGTTTTTTGTTGTTTTTATATATCCAAGCATCCACCAATGATAAACAGATATTTTATGAGGTAGAGAGACGTGCCTTTTTACCTGCTAGATTTGGAAGTATTTCATATTTGCTGTATTTTATCTTTTTACCAGAATGTACATTCAAAAGCTCCAGAATCTGGCAAAAGGAGTTTCGCAACAAAACGGTGTCACTGTCCAGGCTTTCAACAAATACCCTGTCAATCCATTTAGCAGAGGTTATAATGAAAGGTACATTTTGCTTGGAGATACTTTCTGTTTATTGGCCTTTATATATGTATCAATAATTAAATTGTCATTGCCGTGAAGAATGTGAGAATGGTCTTGGCAATATCCAACTGAAAGTAATCACAAATTATGAAAGAAAGAGGCTCTCTATGGTTGGATCTCACATACATGGTATGTAAAGATTCCCTTTATTTAAGCTTTAACCATTGGTATTTGAAATTAATGAGAAACAATAATGTTAAAGTCTCCCAGTCTCTAGCTGTTAGAATCATAGCTTTTATGGTTTTGTATTCTATAGACTATACAGCTAGGACTCCTTCAGTTTGAAATATCAGGGATACCTGGAAACTGTCACGGGTATGCACGAGTTGGGCGGAGCTACTGATCCAAATCAGGAGTCTCGCTTCCGACGAGAATGCGCTATTTCAAGATGAAAACATGGATTGAAGAAGAATATGACCTAAAATAAACAGTTGTTACAAAAGACATGTTTTATCTAAGCAACTTGCTATATACAGAGGACTTGAAAAATTGAATATTATATGCACATATATTTTTTTTCTTCGGATACGAGGTTTATTGCCATGTTTGTTTAAAGAAGCATTGTATCGAAGAATGTAAAAAAAGGTTGGTTCTTTTCCATATGTACCGACATATGTTGTTCCGACATATGTTCCATTTGACTTTCTGTCATCTCTGTCAGCCTTTTTTCAGGAATTGGGGAAGGTGCCCTAGCCTTTTTTGTGGGGAAAAATATGTGATTTTCCAAGTTTTGGGGGAAATTAGTCGCAATAAATTGTTGGTAAAAAAGGTTATATCTACCTTTCTTGTATAAATTTATTACAAACATTTAAAGAAGAGAAAAACAGTAAAGGGAAACAGTCATTTTTATTCATTTTAATCAGGGCCCTATACAGTCAAACTTGTATTAAGAGGCCACTCAAGGGAGTGTCTGAAAATGATCACTTAATAAAACGGTCGTTGAATAGAACGAATATAAAACAGTATCCAAAAATAGCGCTGTCCGAATTTGAGCTACTTATAACATACTGTGACGAAAGTGGAAGTAAATATTCAGCTGAAAATTACATCGTAAATGCATGTTTTATGATACAGTTGTTGGAGAAAATCAATTTTGTTTCAAATGTTAATTTCTCGTTAGATTGTGTAGATCTTATCTAATTGAACTGTCAACTGTTGCCTATTTTTCGGTAATTTTGCGTCAGTGAAGGAAATTGAATGTTTGTTTCTCTACAAAAGTCAGGGTCAATATTATCTCGAATCTCGCGAGACCGATGAACAAGAACACTTGGCTAATATGCTTTAATAATAATCGTTTTTGTTTTTGTTGAATAAAAGTATTGTTTCTTATTTTGATATGTTATATGTGAAAAAGGAATCTTGTTATAAAGCTTTATCTATTACGAAAACTATAATTTACAGCAGATACCATGTTTATTATTTTTTATTTCAGAACTGATCAGTAGAGATAACAAGAGAGCCATGACGTTTTTTATACAGTTGAATTGTTGAGGGGGTTTGCAAGCATCTGGCCAAAGCAGACGGCCCAACTGACCTCAACACGAAGAAAGATGATCTAAATTGTATCATTTTCACATTTATCTGTATAAATAAACTGCCCAAGAGATACTAACTTGGGACAATTTGGCTCTTAGCTTGTGTTAGCAAGTTATTTACACACCCTGTTTGCAGATTTGCACACCCAAGTCTTGAATTTCTGCCTAATACATTGATACCTCTTTAATGGTCCTGTAAGATACTCAACATGAGAAATTATTCATTGAAAAAAACAACAGTAGGGCATGTTTAGCTAAAAGTTGGGGAAAATAGGGAGGGAAGGGCCAGCAGAGCTTATGGGATGGCGAGTTGTCCGTCGTCCGTCCGTTGTCCGTCTGTCGTTAACTTTTGTCTCGTTAAGACGATAGGGCCTTCATTTTTCATCCGATCTTTACCAATCTTTAACAGGTTGTTAATATTAATGAAAGCTTGGACAAGTTCCAAAACCAGCCAGATCGGACCAGTAACAGCAGAGTTATGGCCCTTGATTTAGTTAAAAATGCTATATTATCTTATTTTGCCTCGTTAAGACGATAGGGCCTTCATTTTTCATCCTATCTTTACCAAACTTTACCACATTGTTAATATCAATGAAAGCTCGGACAAGTTCGCAAACTAGCCATATCGGACCAGTAACAGCGGAGTTACGGCTCTTGATTTAATTAAAAATGCTATATTTTTCCTCGTTAAGACGATAGGGGCTTCATCGTTCATCCGATCTTTACCAAACTTTACCACATTGTTAATATCAATGAAAGCTCGGACAAGTTCAAAAACCAGCCATATTGCACTAGTAACAGCAGAGTTATGGCCCTTGATTTAGTTAAAAATGCTATATTTTGCCTCGTTAAGACGATTGGGGCTTCGTTGTTCATCCTATCTTTACCAAACTTTATCAGATTGTTAATATCAATCAAAGCTTGGACAAGTTCGAAAACCATTCATATCGGACCAGTAACAGCGGAGTTATGGCCCTTGATTTAGTTAAAAATGCTATATTTTGCCTCATTAAGACGATCGGGGCTTCATTTTCCATCTGATCTTTGCCAAACTTTACCAGATTTTATGACTTTCTTTTATAGCTCTACTGGCCAAGGGCCAGCAGAGCTTATGGGATGGCGAGTTGTCCGTCGTCCGTCGTTAACTTTTGTCTCATTAAGACAATAGGGCCTTCATTTTTCATCCGATCTTTACCAAACTTTAACAGGTTGTTAATATCAATGAAAGCTCGGACAAGTTCGAAAACCAGCCAGATCAGACCAGTAAGCAGGGTTCGACACTAACTATTTTAAACGGGTAGTCGGCAGGACTAGTGACTTTAAAAATCTAGTAGTCCGCCTGAGAACTAGATGGTCCTTCCAAAAAAGTCCGCCTGAGAACTAGATGGTCCTTCCAAAAAACGGTGTATTTAGCAACAAAAGAAACAGGTGTATAACAGGAGACAAACTTCAAAGTGAACAGTGCCAAAAACCCTTTTCGTCTTGAAGATACCAACTGAAATCGTAAAACTTATTAATTCCAGGGTTCGACACTAACTATTTTAAACGGGTAGTCCGCAGGACTAGTGACTTTAAAAATCTAGTAGTCCGTCTGAGAACTAGATGGTCCTTCCAAAAAAGTCCGCCTGAGAACTAGAAGGTCCTTCCAAAAAACGGTGTATTTAGCAACAAAAGAAACAGGTGTATAACAGGAGATAAACTTCAAAGTGAACAGTGCCAAAAACCCTTTTCGTCTTGAAGATACCAACTGAAATCGTAAAACTTATTAATTCTTTTTCGGTTTCTCCCCAAGCAGACTTTCATCAGATTTAGATGCATTTTCAACCCTAAACAACTTGACAAATGTTGATCGAATGCAATATTATTCTGGTCTTCGTTTCATTTTTATTGAAAAATACTAATTATTCGACAATTACCCGAAACTTATTTTTCAGTCATACCCGCATTGAGTAACAAAACACAAAATCATTACCTTATCCCAGAGAGTAAGTATACAGGGAGGAGAAACGGGTTCATAAACGCTCTAGTTTATCGATTTATGCTGTCGCGCTTGAACGCCGCCATTTACTATTTTATCGATACAGGTAAATCGATCATAAGCGCGTTAAATTTGAAAAGTTAAAATTTCAGCCAACCTCGCAAATTAGGCAGTTTTTACAGCCTCTTTTTTACGGCTTTCTGTTATAATCAACATCACGAAATTACCTTCTTGACAAAGATAAATATGTCTACTATTCACTTTTTGTTATTATTAATGCCTAATATAACCCATACTTTGTATCTCGTTTGCAATAGCTCCATACCATTTTTAATTTTAACGGAACCGTCTGGTAATGTGCTTTTATACATGCAAACAAATACACGCTCTGTATCAGAGTTTGTAAGTGTAATGATTTATAAGAATTTGCTGTTTTTCACACGCGCGTGAAACAACCGGAAGTAGTCATTTTCACGCAGTAGTGAAACACGCGCGACAACATAAAACGGCAAAACAATCCGTTTCTCCTCCCTATATACTTACTCCCTGCTAGTCCATAGACATAGATAAGTTATTGATGGCTATGACTAATCGTAGGATTCAATACATTTCCGTTGATTTCTCTCGTCTATAGAGCAATCACAAACAAACTCGCTTTATACCAAACACATTTCTTTATTTCCTAATTAGCCATCGATAAAACACACAATAGAAGTTTGCGCTTTTGCTTATTGACGACCGCCGCAAAGATTCTTTACAACTCACTGTGTCGATGTCAATCATACAATTATAACCGCCTTTTAAATTTATTTATCGCTGGAGAAATCATTTTCAAAGTATCTCGTCTAATCATAACCCCGCCCTTGCGTAGTAGTTTGTAGTACGATTTTTAATATACACCAAACGGAAAAATACGACGGCTTTGATTGGTTTACTTAAATAGAATGCGCACATGATCCCCACATGTCAGTTATATTCACATCTCGCCTCAGGCACACCGATAATGATCGATAACTAGGCTATTGCCCTGATTAGATAAGAGTCGGGTTGTTATTTAATGGTAATGGGGTTAAATAAGGTACTTGTGAAACACGAGCTGATCCTGTAATTTAGAGGGTTTTGTTAATTATGAGGTTAATCACATTTGAAATTGCAGAAAATCACCCGAAAATGACGACGACTCAAATTTCGCCCCACATGGATAGAAAAGCGAAGTCAGCCAAATCATAGCGACGTTTTAAGCGACTTCGCCTAATCGAGTGACCCCGGCCCTATATTAGGAATGTGTATTTTACAGCCGTAATATCTATAATTGGGCTCGAAAAATTACTAGTCAAACGGACTAGCCAACTTTCACTTTAGGTAGTCCTCCTGAAAAACAGGTGGGCACAGGACTAGCGGACTAGCGTTAGTGTCGAACCCTGGTAAGAGGGGAGTTATTTTAGCTCTACTGGCCAAGGGCCAGCAGAGCTTATGGGATGGCGAGTTGTCCGTCGAACATTGTTAATTTTTGTCTCGTTACCACGATAGGGTCTTCATTTTTCATCCGATCTTTACCAAACTTTAACAGGTTGTTAATATCATGAAAGCTCGGACAAGTTTGAAAACCAGCCAGATCTGAATAATTTCATTGGAGTTATGGCCCTTGTTTTGCTGAAAAATGCCATATTAAGCCTTGTGAACACTCTAGCACCTTCATTTATTATTTGATCTTTACCAAACTTGGACAGATTGTTAATATCAATGAAAGCTCGGATAAGTTCGAAAATCAGTTGAATTGGGTCAGTAACACCAGAGTTATGGCCATTGTTTTTTCTGAAAAATGGCATTTTCTGCCTTGTGAACACTCTAGCACCTTCATTTAGTATTTGATCTTTACCAAACTTGCACAGATTGTTAATTTTATTGAAAGCTCGAACGTGTTTGAAAACCAGCTAAATCGGATCAGTAACACCGGAGTTATGGCCCTTGTTTTTTCTGGAAAATTCTATTTTCTGCCTTGTGAACACTCTAGGGCCTTCAATATTAATCGGATCTTTACTTATCTTTGCCAGTGCCTTTATATCAATGAAAGCTCGAACAAGTTCAAAAACCGGCAAGATGGAAATAATTTCAACGGAGTTATGGCCCTTGTTTTGCTGAAAAATGCCATATTTAACAATCTTTCAATCATATCACGACGTAGCAGCAAGACCAATGCTCAACTTTATAGTGGTGCCACACTGGAATACCATTCCAAAGACACGACATAATACCCCACACCCCACCCAGTCACATTATACTGATACCGAGCCAACCATGCCTGTATTTTTTTCGTCCACTTCTTTACTTTTTGTTTTCATACATTAGTAACTTTAAATAAAAGTCCAATCACTTACATAAAGAAATAATAAGACATTTTGATAGAATAAACTAAATCGCAGCAAATTTGCAAACATACTTGTACACTCGTTGTCCAAGACATCACAAGTAGAAATCATTGTTATAAAACCCATTTTAACATTGGTAGAATGATCCATACACCATATATATACATCCTAGTGTGACCATGCAGTATATTTAAGAAATAATAATTTCCATCAGGTGTATATTTTATGTGCCACCTGGTGGTGGGACTTGGAAGATCATCAATACCAAAGGCCATAGGCCCGCAGTTTCAATGTTTTTCAAGTCCCAACCACAAACTTATTATCTCTCACAAGATAAACACATTAGATTTGTTTTTTTCTAATCTGGCATGGATTTTAATGTATATTATACCAAAATTTTCGAGAGATTGAACAAAATACAAGTTTACACATTCTCACAACTTGCATTGTATGCCCATCTCTCAACATCAAACAAAGACAATACAAAGCTTCATCATGTTTTTAACAATTAAAATTAGCTGTTGGAATGTAGCGATGCTTTAAAAAAACAATCTTTGTTTTGTATTTTTCTGGTGTTTAAAATCTTTTAAAATCACAGCTTAATGGTTAACAGACAATATGTCAGAGATATTGATAGGAAATTTAATACCACCTCAATAACCAATGAGCACTCAATATTTTAACTAGAACTATCACTGAAGGTGATGAATACCCCTGCTTAAAGTCAAACAAAGGGCCATAATTCTGTAATAAATTAGGCAATCAACAATGGGTGCTGTAGAGGGTCATTACGCGACGGGATGGGATAATAATTTGTTTCGGGACGCTATGAGACGTTATGGACAGTGTGATTCCTATATAGCCCCTACTACACTTTGTGAAAGCGGGGGTATAATATGGCAATCAACACAGCGGCACGACACGTGTGACATGATGGGGCTTTACGAACATGATTCATATACAACCCCCACTTCACTTTGTGAAAGCGGGGGTATAATATTAGATACAAATCCTTCAACTTTATAGTGTTGCCACACTGGAATACCATTCCAAAGACACATGACATAATACCCCACACCCCACCCAGTCACATTATACTGATACCGAGCCAACCAGTCCTAAATCTAACCTTAAAAGGCTTTATATGCTGAACATCAAACAAGGTAGTACCATTTTTATGAAGTCTTTGGTATGACCTGGCCTGGAATTCACCAGCCATTCTTCAAACAATTCTGAGACTTGAGCTCAAGTACTGAAAATTCGTTCAAAAATATTTATATGACCTTCAAAGATAAACAATCATAAGAAGTTGCTATTTATTAGTATGCATCGTATCTATGCACAGCAGCTTCTTATGAACGTTTATACGTCAAACTTACAGAAATATTTGAGATTGAAATTTGCATACTTGGACTTAAGTCTAAGAATATTCTCAAGAATGGTCTTTGGTATGACCTGACCTGGGATCGAACCCACGACCTCCTGCATGTGATGTGGATGCTCTACCACTCGGCCACACACGATAGTTCAGTAATACCGTAATAGTGTCCAGGCTCTATGCAAAATGCAAAGGGGGGAAACTGTTCAACATGTTGTGAAGCTTTTCGAAAGTCCAACTGGTAGCTTTTGAGGAGTGATTATCAAACAAGTTTAGTGACCAGCAGAAGACAACGCCCCATGGTAGGAGGTAGAAAATGTCTCACCATCAACAACCAGCACTGTTATTTTTAAATAAAGCTGTAATTTTGCTGAATTTATTATATTTCCATGTTAACTGACAACTAATACTTCTGTACTTACTTTAACCACACTGAGGTACTCAGCTATGGCTGTCCTGCCAGTCTGCGACAGTTTTCTGGCAGCCTCGTCACACACCCAACAATGCACACCTCTACGACCGGAATACACCCACAACAGGTGCTCAAACCCAAAGTCATCTATGAAACACAAAACATAATACAGATGTTATATACATATAGGGACCCACAAAGCGTGCTCAAACCCAAGGTCATCTATAAAACACCCAACATAATATAGGTGCTATATACATATAAGGACCCCCAACAGGTGATCAAACCCAGTCATGTATAAACCCAGTCATGTATGAAACACAAAACATAATATAAAAGTTTATATATACATACAGGGATAAATAGCAATGCAATTCTAAGTCAGATTTTGGGTACCAGTCAACTTAAAGTGCATACCGGGTACCAAGTAACTGAGTATCAGTGTTTAATAATTCTGCAGAGCCCTAGAGAAGCTTTGTGTCAAGATGGGTTTTTACTAGACAACTTTTTTTATCTGGGAGTTGGCGAGGCTCAGTGACAGCATGATGAACTTGCAATACGGAGCAGGCGTGGCTCAATGGACAGCATGACAAACTTGCAATCCGGAGCAGGCATGGCTCAGTGACAGCAATCCGGAGCAGGCATGGCTCAGTGACATCATGATGAATTTGCAATCTGGAGCAGGCATGGCTCAGTGACAGCATGATGAACTTGCAATCCGGAGCAGGCGTGGCTCAGTGACATCATGATGAACTTTCAATCTGGAGCAGGCGTGGCCCAGTGACAGCATGATGAACTTGCAATCCGGAGCAGGCATGGCTCAGTGACATCATGATGAACTTGCAATCTGGAGCAGGCGTTGCTCAGTGACAGCATGATGAACTTGCAATCTGGAGCAGGCGTGGCTCAGTGACAGCATGATGAACTTGCAATCTGGAGCAGGCATGGCTCAGTGACATCATGATGAACTTGCAATCTGGAGCAGGCGTGGCTCAGTGACAACATGATGAACTTGCAATCTGGAGCAGGCGTGGCTCAGTGACATCATGATGAACTTGCAATCTGGAGCAGGCGTGGCTCAGTGACAGCATGATGAACTTGCAATCCGGAGACCACAGATTCAAGCCTCACTGGCACTCAGGGCTGTACAAATAAAAAATTTAGCCACTAGTCCGGGACTAGTCACCCTGTCAAAAGTGACTAGTCCCAAAAAAATTGTGACTAGTCCCAAAAAATGGACACAAGTCCTGAATTCTTTCGATTTCTCAATATGTTAAAACTGCGTCTTGCATACTCATTACAATTCATTATACACAGTAAAGGAAACAATCCTTATTTACTCTTCAGACAATTAATGTATGTTACAGTGGTATAGATTGTAGACTGCCATTGGGTGAAACAGTAGCAATAGTAAGAATGACATCTGTATTTTTAAATTTCAATATAGATATTGAGTTTCATATTACAGTTCAGATAATCATTTAATGGAGAGAAAAAAAAATCATAACTTTATATAGGACTAAAGTAAGGGGCTACAGATGAAATTCTTACATTTTACCTAATGCAAAAAAAAAAAATAACATGTGAATCAATATAAACATGTTATTTTTATGTTTTTGTCCACTACACCGGATGATTTTGACTTCTTGATTGCTGTCCTCTTTTTATTTTTACTTTCACTTTCACTCTGAATATTTTCCTTATTTTTAACACTGAAAAAGTTCAACAAACTCAATCTTGAAATGTAAACATTAGCACTGCCGAATACGAAATCAAACTGATTATGTATATCAGTTTGTTTTGACAACTCAATTCTTCGAACGTAATTAGTACACCAACTATGCACAAACCGTTACCCCACCTGCCTTTCATGTCTGTTACAATTACGCTCAACAATACACCGAGAAACAATAAAAAATTACACCTACCGTTTCATATCAAACATACTTCCATTATCAAACGTCCTTAGTTTCTTTACTCATCGAAAGATTGCCGACAAATCGGCCTGATTTCTAATTAATCAACATGTTGGTGTTATTGTTTCAGTGTATCGCCATTTTCAGCTCACCACGTGACGAACAGGTAATCACGTGACGAACATGTGATTTACCTGTAGTAGTCGTTTCATTGGCTAGCGGGTGATTAAAATAGATCGGGTCAATTGATTGGATAATGTCGACAATGCCGACTGTCAATTAAAGTAATTTGGAGGCGGGACTTCCGGCATGGTTGATACCATCGCCGCTGTGGCTGCTAATTGCATTACATAAGCGAGTGCAATTAAAGGATTACGTTGAGAAGTGTGCTGGGGTTGTTTTATCACAGGTGGCCGACATTGTTAATTGGAAAAATCTGGGACTATAATCTTTCAAACTGACACGCCCGACTTTCTCTTTTTTTAAAATTGGACTAGTCCGGGACTGAAATCTTTGAAAAAGTGACACGCCCGACTTTGGTTTTGGACTAGTCCCGGGCGTCGGGCTATAGGATTTGTACAGCCCTGGCACTGCTGGGTTACTCCAAGACACTCTTTTATAAGCGTTGTCAGTCAGATGGGGATATACACCGGGCTGTCCTCGGAGATGTTAAAGAACTGTAGAAATCTATTTCATAGTAAGAATTGGGAACGATTCCCAGTTTTAAACGCATCCTTCGCCCTCTCAGGGCTGCTCTAAATAACCTTCGAAACAATGGATATTTTTAACTTCAAGTATTTTTTTTCGTCCACTTCTTTACTTTTTGTTTTCATACATTAGTAACTTTAAATAAAAGTCCAATCACTTACATAAAGAAATTATAAGACATTTTGATAGAATAAACTAAATCGCAGCAAATTTGCAAACATACTTGTACATTGTTGTCCAAGACATCACAAGTAGAAATCATTGTTATAACACCCATTTTAACATTGGTAGAATGATCCATACACCATATATATACATCCTAGTGTGACCATGCAGTATATTTAAGAAATAATAATTTCCATCAGGTGTATATTTTATGTGCCACCTGGTGGTGGGACTTAGAAGATCATCAATACCAAAGGCCATAGGCCCGCAGTTTCAATGTTTTTCAAGTCCCAAACACCAGCTTATAATCTCTCACAAGATAAACACATTAGATTTGTTTTTTTCTTATCCAACATGGATTTTAATGTATATTATACCAAAATTTTCGAGAGATTGAACAAAATACAAGTTTACACATTCTCACAACTTGCATTGTATGCCCATCTCTCAACATCAAACAAAGACAATACAAAGCTTCATCATGTTTTTAACAATTAAAATTAGCTGTTGGAATGTAGCGATGCTTTAAAATAACAATCTTTGTTTTGTATTTTTCTGGTGTTTAAAATCTTTTAAAATCACAGCTTAATGGTTAACAGACAATATGTCAGAGATATTGATAGGAAATTTAATACCACCTCAATAACCAATCAGCACTCAATATTTTAACTAGAACTATCACTGAAGGTGATGAATACCCCTGCTTAAAGTCAAACAAAGGGCCATAATTCTGTAATAAATTAGGCAATCAACAATGGGTGCTGTAGAGGGCCATTACGCGACGCTATGGGACGTTACGGACAGTGTGATTCTTATATAGCCCCTAATACACTTTGTGAAAGCGGGGGTATAAAATGGCAATCAACACAGCGGCACGACACATGTGACATGACGGGGCTTTACGAACATGATTCATATACAACCCCCACTTCACTTTTTGAAAGCGGGGGTATAATATTAGATACAAATTCCATACCTCTGAGTGCCCTGTCAACAATCTTGATTGCTATCTGCATCAGTGGCCAGCACTTTCCACAGATATCTGCACCCCTGTAAACATATGTACAAATAATTTATACCTAATCAAGGGATGTAATTCTGACATGTTTTTTTCTGGCCTTTAGGAACAAATAAGAAGTGATTAGTAGTTGCTTTAAATATTAATTGAAGAAATTGTGAAAGAACTGCAATCTGAATCAAACTAAGGACTCTGGCATGTCAGGACCTTTTTTCTCAAAGCTGTGGAATGCGTTTGTGGCTTTGAATTTGGGGAAATTGCGTTTTCCTATGGAATTGTGGGGAAAGGCAGGATCTCGCTATTTAAGGGAATGTTTTCATAGGAAATACAAAATGATACAATATCTTTAGTCACCCTTTAGTTCTAGAAGTACTGACATTTTAGAAGCCTGACATTTTTAAAAAAAAAATGAATAAAAATATCAGAATCAAAATACCTTTTAAATTTCTGAAATCCATCTACAAAACAAAAGTTACAACCTTTTAAACTTTACATTAATGGAATTTTTTGAGCCAAGTTTTGTGTACTTGTAGAAACTATCTAATCAATGGCCCAATTTTTAAATACCGTATTTCCATTAAGGGAGGCGTTCTTATTAGGGGTAATAAGGTACACACTTTCCCCATTGAGTTCAATCAGATTTGAGGGAAACATCAGGGTGTTTTTACGTTTAAAACAATTACTTACGAGCAACAGTTTCTAACTTCATCGTAATCTGTCATGTCTATATCAAACACCAGTTCCTTCTCCTGGGCCTGGAATGCTGCAGCCTTTACCGTTTTGTGTTCCTTAGGCTGTAATATACATTTGAAAGTTTAAATTTAACAGCTAACAGTGTTTAGCTTAAACATATTTATTTTACATTGATTGCAAAACAAGTTATTGCAACTTAGATTAATCACTCTCGATGGCTTCCTGGTTAGAACAAGTATTAAGCAATGTGGATTAATTATCTTGCTCAAGGATAAATAATGTGGCCGTGGCGAGGATCGAACCCACGACCTCTCTTTCTGGAGTTCGGCGCCCTACCACTGGACCACGCACTCCACAGCTTACAGTGTATTAGACATCCATGTAGCCGGTTTTCAAACATCCAATTTTAAAATAGTATTTTGCACACTCAAGTAGTTTCTGACTAATACACAGACAGCTCATGATTCATGATGCTCTTGCAGAGTAAAACGGGATACAGAGCAGGCTTTTTTTCATTAAATTGGGAAGAGGCCGAGGCCTGTTCATTTAGGGAAAAATAAATGCCCTTATTTCTCATTTTGGGAAAGATATAAAATTTTGTCAATTTAGTAAAATGACAATACAGTTACAATATTTTATTTATATGTTCATGCATTATTTATTATAATTACTGACTTCTAGGTCAGAACGGAGACTGCTGCTTTCTGTTGGGGGAAAATGTCTGCCACAGTTGGGAAACAATCCAATTTTGGGTACGAATCGGTAATGTACGAAAAGACTGAGTATGAAACATGCGCTAAAACATGGCCGCCTCCATGGGCACGGCGCGTCCGTTTTGGCTTAATAGCCAAACTGGAAAATGCAGCCATGGGACAGAGCAGAAGTTTATGAAAAACATTAATCATGACATGCTGCCAGCACATTTGTTCTTCCAATACCACCCAGCCTCAGGAAAAGATAAAATTCAATCTTTCACAGCCACATGTCAGATGAAACTCTCAGGGTCGTAGCTATTGTGATCACTTTTTGCCTGTCACTCCGTCTGCCGTCCGTCAACAAATAAACTCATAATGGCAGAAAATATTTGTTTTCAATTTATTTTATTCAAAACAAACAAGTTAGATATCATGAGGTTATTTTCCTTCTCTCCTTGCAAAATCACTACAAATTAACTACTTGACAAAGTTAAAGATACCTTTAACACTGTCCAAACCACATGGGCAAAAAAAAGAAGAAAAAAAGGAAAAAAATACCTACCTACCCTAATTTTTTCAGCTGAGTAACCAGAAACACAGGGTTTTTTTCTGGCCTAAGGTGAAAAAGTCCTGCAGAGGAAACTGGTTCAAATCACAACCAGATAAGACATAGCAGTGAGCAGGTAAGACATAGCAGTGAACAGATAAGACATAGCAGTGAACAGATAAGACACAGCAGTGAACAGATGACACATAGCAGTGAGCTGATAAGACATCAGTGAGCAGATAAGACATAGTAGTGAGCAGATAAGACATAGTAGCGAGCTGATAAGACATAGCAGTGAACAGATAAGACATAGCAGTGAGCAGATAAGACATAGCAGTGAGCAGATAAGACATAGCAGTGAGCAGATCAGACATAGCAGTGAGCAGATAAGACATAGCAGTGAACAGATAAGACATAGCAGTGAGCAGATAAGACATAGCAGTGAGCAGATGACACATAGCAGTGAGCTGATAAGACATCAGTGAGCAGATAAGACATAGCAGTGAGCAGATAAGACATAGTAGCGAGCTGATAAGACACAGCAGTGAACAGATGACACATAGCAGTGAGCTGATAAGACATCAGTGAGCAGATAAGACATAGCAGTGAGCAGATAAGACATAGTAGCGAGCTGATAAGACACAGCAGTGAACAGATGACACATAGCAGTGAGCAGATCAGACATAGCAGTGAGCAGACAAGACATAGCAGTGAGCAGATAAGACATAGCAGTGAGCAGATAAGACATAGTAGCGAGCTGATAAGACATAGCAGTGAACAGATGACACATAGCAGTGAGCAGATCAGACATAGCAGTGAGCAGATAAGACATAGCAGTGAACAGATAAGACATAGCAGTGAACAGATAAGACATAGCAGTGAACAGATAAGACATAGCAGTGAGCAGATAAGACATAGTAGCGAGCTGATAAGACATAGCAGTGAACAGATGACACATAGCAGTGAGCAGATCAGACATAGCAGTGAGCAGATAAGACATAGCAGTGAGCAGGTAAGACATAGCAGTGAACAGATAAGACATCAGTGAGCAGATAAGACATAGCAGTGAGTAGACAAGACATAGCAGTGAGCAGGTAAGGCATAGCAGTGAACAGATAAGACATAGCAGTGAACAGATAAGACATAGCAGTGAGCAGGTAAGACATAGCAGTGAACAGATAAGACATATCAGTGAGCAGATAAGACATATCAGTGAGCAGATAAGACATAGTAGCGAGCAGATAAGACATAGCAGTGAACAGGTAAGACATATCAGTGAGCAGATAAGACATATCAGTGAGCAGATAAGACATAGCAGTGAGTAGACAAGACATAGCAGTGAGCAGGTAAGGCATAGCAGTGAACAGATAAGACATAGCAGTGAGCAGATAAGACATAGTAGCGAGCAGATAAGACATAGCAGTGAGCAGGTAAGACATAGCAGTGAACAGATAAGACATATCAGTGAGCAGGTAAGACATATCAGTGAACAGATAAGACATAGTAGCGAGCAGATAAGACATAGCAGTGAGCAGGTAAGACATAGCAGTGAACAGATAAGACATATCAGTGAGCAGATAAGACATATCAGTGAGCAGATAAGACATAGCAGTGAACAGATAAGACATAGCAGTGAACAGATAAGACATAGCAGTGAGCAGATAAGACATAGCAGCGAGCAGATAAGACATAGCAGTGAGCAGATAAGACATATCAGTGAGCAGATAAGACATAGTAGCGAGCAGATAAGACATAGCAGTGAACAGATAAGACATAGCAGTGAGCAGATAAGACATAGTAGCGAGCAGATAAGACATAGCAGTGAACAGATAAGACATAGCAGTGAACAGATAAGACATAGCAGTGAACAGATAAGACATAGCAGTGAGCAGGTAAGACATAGCAGTGAGCAGATAAGACATAGTAGCGAGCAGATAAGACATAGCAGTGAACAGATAAGACATAGTAGCGAGCAGATAAGACATAGCAGTGAGCAGATAAGACATAGCAGTGAACAGATAAGACATAGCAGTGAACAGATAAGACATATCAGTGAGCAGATAAGACATAGCAGTGAGCAGGTAAGACATAGCAGTGAACAGATAAGACATCAGTGAGCAGATAAGACATAGCAGTGAGCAGATAAGACATAGCAGTGAACAGATAAGACATATCAGTGAGCAGATAAGACATAGCAGTGAACAGGTAAGACATAGCAGTGAACAGATAAGACATAGCAGTGAGCAGATAAGACAGCAGTGAGCAGATAAGACATAGCAGTGAACAGATAAGACATAGCAGTGAGCAGATAAGACATAGCAGTGAACAGATAAGACATAGCAGTGAACAGATAAGACATATCAGTGAGCAGATAAGACATAGCAGTGAGCAGGTAAGACATATCAGTGAACAGATAAGACATAGTAGCGAGCAGATAAGACATAGCAGTGAGCAGGTAAGACATATCAGTGAACAGATAAGACATATCAGTGAGCAGATAAGACATATCAGTGAGCAGATAAGACATAGCAGTGAACAGATAAGACATAGCAGTGAGCAGATAAGACATCAGTGAGCAGATAAGACATAGCAGTAAGCAGATAAGACACAGCAGTGAGCAGGTAAGACATAGCAGTGAACAGATAAGACATAGCAGTGAGCAGATAAGACATAGCAGTGAACAGATAAGACATAGCAGTGAACAGATAAGACATATCAGTGAGCAGGTAAGACATAGCAGTGAACAGATAAGACATCAGTGAGCAGATAAGACATAGCAGTGAGCAGATAAGACATAGCAGTGAGCAGATAAGACATAGCAGTGAACAGGTAAGACATAGCAGTGAACAGATAAGACATAGCAGTGAGCAGATAAGACATAGTAGCGAGCAGATAAGACATAGCAGTTAGCAGGTAAGACATAGCAGTGAACAGGTAAGACATATCAGTGAGCAGATAAGACATATCAGTGAGCAGATAAGACAAATTAGCGAGCAGATAAGACATAGCAGTGAACAGATAAGACATAGCAGTGAACAGATAAGACATATCAGTGAGCAGATAAGACATAGCAGTGAGCAGGTAAGACATAGCAGTGAACAGATAAGACATCAGTGAGCAGATAAGACATAGCAGTGAGCAGATAAGACATATCAGTGAGCAGATAAGACATAGCAGTGAACAGATAAGACATAGCAGTGAGCAGATAAGACATCAGTGAGCAGATAAGACATAGCAGTGAGCAGATAAGACACAGCAGTTAGCAGGTAAGACATAGCAGTGAACAGATAAGACATAGCAGTGAGCAGATAAGACATAGCAGTGAACAGATAAGACATAGCAGTGAACAGATAAGACATATCAGTGAGCAGATAAGACATAGCAGTGAGCAGGTAAGACATAGCAGTGAACAGATAAGACATCAGTGAGCAGATAAGACATAGCAGTGAGCAGATAAGACATAGCAGTGAGCAGATAAGACATAGCAGTGAACAGGTAAGACATAGCAGTGAACAGATAAGACATAGCAGTGAGCAGATAAGACATAGAAGCGAGCAGATAAGACATAGCAGTTAGCAGGTAAGACATAGCAGTGAACAGATAAGACATATCAGTGAGCAGATAAGACATATCAGTGAGCAGATAAGACATAGTAGCGAGCAGATAAGACATAGCAGTGAACAGATAAGACATAGCAGTGAACAGATAAGACATATCAGTGAGCAGATAAGACATAGCAGTGAGCAGGTAAGACATAGCAGTGAACAGATAAGACATCAGTGAGCAGATAAGACATAGCAGTGAGCAGATAAGACATAGCAGTGAGCAGATAAGACATAGCAGTGAACAGGTAAGACATAGCAGTGAACAGATAAGACATAGCAGTGAGCAGATAAGACATAGTAGCGAGCAGATAAGACATAGCAGTTAGCAGGTAAGACATAGCAGTGAACAGATAAGACATATCAGTGAGCAGATAAGACATATCAGTGAGCAGATAAGACATAGTAGCGAGCAGATAAGACATAGCAGTGAACAGATAAGACATAGCAGTGAACAGATAAGACATATCAGTGAGCAGATAAGACATAGCAGTGAGCAGGTAAGACATAGCAGTGAACAGATAAGACATCAGTGAGCAGATAAGACATAGCAGTGAGCAGATAAGACACAGCAGTGAGCAGGTAAGACATAGCAGTGAACAGATAAGACATAGCAGTGAACAGATAAGACATCAGTGAGCAGGTAAGACATAGCAGTGAGCTGATAAGACATAGCAGTGAACAGATAAGACATAGCAGTGAACAGATAAGACATCAGTGAGCAGGTAAGACATAGCAGTGAGCTGATAAGACATAGCAGTGAACAGATAAGACATAGCAGTGAGCAGATAAGACATAGCAGTGAGCAGATCAGACATAGCAGTGAGCAGATAAGACATAGTAGCGAGCAGATAACACATAGCAGTGAGCAGATAAGACATAACAGTGAGCAGGTAACACATAGCAGTGAGACTAAAATAGGTTGTTGTACTATTCTGAAACAAACAAATTTTTAAAACAGCTCTAAAAAACTTAGAAATCATGGAAGTACATATCAAAATACCATAACAAATGAAGGAGATATACATGACTAAAAATGTGCAAAGAAACATAAATGGAGGTGGCAATCTTGGAATGACGCCACCAACAAGCCGTTAAACCAAATATGGCATATAATTATATTAATATCACTGCAAATGAATGTAAAATCCTAAAATTCATTGGTGTGTTCTTGTGCAAGACCCTTTCTCTTAGTGTTGTCCCTCAGACTGGGGCATAAACTAGGTGGTCCTGAGTATCACAGTCTAACATCTAAGCATGTTAAAGAACCATAGGAATCTATTGGATTGTAAGAGAAGGGCAGGTTCCCAGGCTACTATGCCCCCTCCCCACCCTATCTATGGCAGCTCTGAAAACGTATTTGTTGATGAACCATTAAACAACATTCAATTCATAAACAAACCAAAACTGTCAAACCATCACGCTTCCCTCCACTCCCTACACCCTCAATTTTAAAATGTAGGTTTGATAAAAAAATGACAACGCATAGCTCCAGAAAGCTTTAACGGTGATTTTTTCCCCACCCTTTTGGGAAGGTATCGGTACTCATTCAATAGGGAAAATTCGTGCCTTTTTGCCTTAAATTGGTAATTTTTCTCTATCAAACAAAAGCAATGTATGTTAAAATACTTTGCAAACACATTAACATACATGTATACATTCTCCATTTTTCTATAATTTTAAAGTTCCCCTCTAAAATATTTCCACTATATTGGATTGAGAATTTTTTCACTGCAATTGGGAAAAAACACTTTGCCATTGGGAATGGTACTGTTTTTTTGGTACACTTACATCAGGAAAAAATACACTGTTTAATGTCACAGAGTATTTTATCCCCTGTGATCAGCAGAGCTAAAAATAATTAATCCTTTACAAATGCAAAATTTAATACAAGGATCAGCTATGATATCTGTAAATACAACAGAAGAATGAAATACTAGTATTTAAACGAAAAAAAATCTACATTTGCAAGTGAAAATGATTTCGTCGGAAGAAGCATTTTGTCACACACCCTGTGAGAAAAGACAGCTCCTATATCTATCTTGTACGGGCACCGCTTCTGTATCTCCTGTTCCAGCTCTTGCTGACTGGAGAATGACTGGTACCTGATGTACACATCGTCCTTCAGGGTGAAGGAGAACTCACGCTGACTGAAGTAATGCTTCGGAACTGAAATAAACAAATCACCTTTGTCAAACACGTGGGACTCATATATACATGTCGTCCTTCAGAGTCAAGGAGAACTCACGCTGACTGAAGTAATGCTTCGGAACAGTTCAACTGAAATAAACAAATCACCAAGTCAAACACGTGGGACTCGTATATATGTTGTCCTTCGGAGTGAAGGAGAACCTACGTTGACTGAAGTAATGCTTCGGAACTGAAATAATCAAATCACCAAGTCAAACACGTGGGACTCATATATACATGTCGGCCTTTGGATTAGGCAAAAGAAAAAATAGGTGTGTTTCCTATTCTACATGTATTTATCGTATAAACCCCATACAAGTTGATGATACAACTGAAAGTTTCTCTGTGATGTCAGTTTAGCTCGATATATTGTGATAAATTGTTCAAAACAAATTATTTTTTTCATAAAAGGGTCGGCCCCTTAAAAATAGGGTCGGTCGGCCACCGAAAAATTTATTTTTTTTGGCCTTAAAGGAAAACTTGTGCTAGTCATCATTGTTTCACTCATTTTTTTGATCTCTTCATTTTTTTGGTGAATAAGATAATCTTACTCAAAACATTTCAGTAATTACGAACCAGTCACGGACATTGATGACCTTGAGTCGTTGACCTTTAAAAATGACTCAAAATTTGATGAGAGACAGTCTATTGATATGCACATACAGTTTCTGAAGTTACACGCAAAAACTGCTTACCACTACCAGTGACTGATTTGTCTGTTTGGTGTTTTACGCAAAAAAAAATTGTGGTGGAGGCAGACCACCGAATTGAAACATTGTCTTACCTAAATATATTCAGGGCATGAAAATTCCACTCCGGTCCTTATGATGAGTGCTTACTCATACATGTGATATTTTCAGGAGGGTTACCAGGGAGATTTGACAAAAACCAGGGAGGTTTTTATACTCAAATTTTTAACGCGTACCAGTAGATTTTTTTCTGATATAAACCTTAATAAAGGACTACAACTTATCCTAGGATATACACTTCGTCCAAGAAGAATTATAATATCAACGATTGAATATGCGTAAAATGAATTATGAGTTGGTAACTCTTAATTTGGACGCTACAGTTTTTGGGTTTGGCCTGGCTGGTTCAAGCCGTTTATATTGTGTATATAGGGTTTTGGATTTTCAGAATATGTAAGTTATATATATATATATATATATATAAAAAAATAAAGACTCTATGTTAAATTTTTTAACTCCGCCAGGCTTTCGGACTTACGTCCTTCATCATATATATACTCAGCTGAAAAAGAAAGTAGCCACTTTGAAAGTTTTGCTATACACCCTATCCTCTTTATCAAGCAACATTCCCTTAATGATTCAACCTATTGAAAAACAAAGGACAACATGAGATTGGAAATGGAATGATAAAAACTTTGGTACCAAACATGGCATATTCATTTTGGAATTTGTCAATTAATTCTAAAAAGACTTTATACAATTAAATGTAACAAAACTCAGTGGCTACTTTCTTTTGCAGCTGAGTATATATATAACTTCCATATTTTGAAAATCCAAACGCTATAGACACAATATATATATAACTTACATATATTTAATCGTAAAATGAGAAATGGTAAACGGGTCATGTCAAAGGCTGGGATACCTGCATAAACATGGTGTTTGCGTTAAAACATCTGGTATTATTTATTTTAGTACATTTCCCACTTGAAATGTGTCCTAAATTCTTGACAAGCAGGTGGCCATGTTATGAAAACAGCAGAAGACAATAATTTAAAGACTCCACAGTATTCATAATTTTGATAGAGCATCATCAAAAAAAACTGACCAATCAGTGACCAGAAATAAGACATAACAATACATTCTGGAATTTCTGGTAGGTGATAAACTCGGTCTTTATCCTTGATGTTCAACCAAGTTTACTGTTAAAATTAAGGTATTTTCAGTGTAATTATTTTGAAATCCTGCCTATTTCATACACATTTATGCAAATTGATTCAGAATATGTATCTTTCAAAATCTAAACTTGAAAATTATCATCTTTTTCCTCTGCCAAAGATTTTTATTTTACTATAGAACCCAAGGATAAAAACCGAGTAACACACTTTTTATCACCTAGTGAAAATAAGGTAAAATCTCAACATTTTGGCAATGCAAAATTATGAATTATGAATTGCAGAAGATAGATTTTAAGGTGATGAGGCTACTCATATTTTTCTTCCTGTTCAATTAAAAACATTAAAAAAAAGGGTTGATTTTGCTTCTTTTTTTTAGCACTGTCAGCCGCCAGTGTGAATTCAGGTCATACAATTTGCATAAAATTTCCCGTATAAAAATACTGCATCTCGGGAAAAAACAATAGTAAATAAAGTGATCGGAAACACATGCCATTTACTAGAAATAAACAATTTGAGCTCATACATTTAAAGATGTTATCGGATCGAAGATAAACACAATTTAATCAAAGTCGCGGTAGTTTCTGTTACAGTTTGAATTCTTTATTTAGCTAACATCATATTATGTCAAATATATAATGTTTTACTGATATAAAATTATGTAGCCAGCTGTCATTAAGTGGTCGTAAACTAAAAGGTCGAGGATACATGTATATCTAGTCAGATTTATTTGACGTCTTTGGGTGCTTTATTTACATACGGACGTTTATAGTTGCACCCTAGCCATCTTGCCGTTCGTAGAAATGTACTTTATGCACTAATGTATATCTGACTCGGTCATTAAGCGGAAATCAAATAGTAAAAGTACATTTTAAAAAATCATGGTGTGCATGTATTATGATTCTATATATTTCATATACTATAATGCTATCTCTTCTTCTCTCTATCCTTCTATACTATCGTAAATTATGCACAGGCTGTGGTAGAACTGGACGAAAAAGTAAACAGACGAAACATGACCAACCTCCTCCATAGTGAAGCCATCGGTAGTATGGGCCATAGGGAAACAATTTTTTGTAATAAATCGGAAGCAGATCTGGTAAACTTGCAGGGTCGTAGCTATTGGATTCTGCTGGCATTTTATGAATCTTCAATGGAATCTTTGTGAAATGTTGACAGGTCGAATTTGGCGCCAGTTGTTGTTGTTATATTCTTCACCGCCAGTATGCCCACTAACACGAATTACCGAAATGGACCGAAATGGAGAGGATTTACCGAAATGGAGTTGAATTTGACTAATTGTCGGTTAATATACGTATATTTTTTAAAATAAACATATGCTTTACTTATTTATGATACTAACTGATTACATCAATGCAAACTGCATTGACAGTTGGTCCCCCTGAACTAGATGGGTGCTGTATAGAGGCCTTTTCATGATATGATTTACAGAAATGGAGTTAATTTGGGATAGTTTTATGGTTATAAAGATAATTTCTTTTAAATAGCTGAATTACTAATCCCTGATAATAAAAAAGAGTACTTAATCAGATTTCTGCAAATGTATGTCGATCCACCTAAAGTGGATGGGTACTGTATAGGGCCGTTTTATTAAAAGAAATCGATTTACCGAAATGGAGTATTCTTGGCCAGTGTTAGGGATATAACCATCCTGTTGTCTTGTTGTTGTTTTTTAATCAAATAGCTGATTTACTAAGCCCTGCTAATAAAGAAGTACTTAATCAGATTACCACTAATGTACGTCAAATTAGGTCCTCCTAAAGTCGATGGGTGCTGTAAAGATGCGTTTTGAAGAAAAAAAACTAAACACACACGCGATTTACCGAAATGGTATTTGAATTTGTGTTGAACATACTATAAGGAGTTGTTTATTGATGTGTTAATTTTTAGAGTAAATACAAAATTGAATTGAGTTGCTTACATAGTCGCACCAACAGTTAAGGTCATGTGGCGACTTCCCAGCTTTAATTTTTGAGGAAGACCCCAGGTGCACCTGCGAGTAATTATCGTGCACGGGCAGGTACCTGGGTAGCTGAATTAATCCCATGAGGACTCGAACGATGTTTAGGTCAGTTTTGACTGGGAGTGTAGAACAAATTCCGCCTCCAGCCCTACCCCACGGACTTAAGCCCGACTGCCAAATCTCTCTCCCTCTCTCACGCACGCACGCAGCACGCACGCACGCACGCACCCACGCAGGCAAGTAGTATATAAACTGGCGGTTTTGGTCACAGACATATTAATAAACAGATAGGAAACTTTCTAGCTTAACCAATGAAGTAACCAAAATATCACGTGGCACCTTAACTTTTCCTTCTATCTTCTCTCTCATTTATTTCCGATTTTGATGAGAATACATTCAAAAGATTCATAGTGAATAGCAAAATAAGATTATAATAATTTATGTTTATTTTCAAAATAAGAAATTGTATAAAAAGATGTTTAAAGTTTAAAATGGCATCATTTTTCGCGTTTCTCTTAAAAATCAATGTTTTGACATAGTCAAAGTTTCCATCAAACTCCTTTTTTACTCTCAATGTAAGAGAAAACAAAATACTATCATTGGAAAGAATATTTAATTTGTGATGGCGTGAATGAAACTTGTATCTATAAAACTCTTCATGATATGTGTGTTTAAAGTTGGAAATATTTTGTGAAATTTTCGAACTGTGCCACTTGAAATTTACACAATTTTCATAGTGTCCAATCTATTTGTTATTAGGTCTGTGTTTTGGTGTAGTTTTTCATCGAGGAGTTTTATGCAATGAGTCAGTAAATGTGTTGGCCGGAAAGCCAACCAACACATTTAAAACTCATTGCAACCTAACCACCCCCCCCCCACCCCCCCCCACCCCACCCCTCACACACACACATCCCCACCCCCACACACCCCGATGAAAAAAACCCACCAAAACTGCCTGTTTATATACTACTTATAATTAATTGATAATATAACTTGCTACTTTTTTAATCAACCCCAAAGAAAACAACTGTAGATCAGGTAATCCATATCTTTCAAACCCAACACTGTAGTTGATTTCAGTCTCAGCTGTTAAACAAAGTCGGAAGGAACAGGCCCTAGTTTGTATACTACCCACAATTGATTGATAATATAACTTGCTACTTTTTTAGAAGGGTGCAACTATTTTATTTTCCGATTTTGGGTGAATCTACTTTCGGTAAAGTTTTTAAATCACACAACCCAAACCTCTTTAACGCACTTTTATGTCTTGAATATCCTTAAACGGTACCCAACTATTAAAATCCTCATTGTAACCCTTCCATTTGACTAATGCTTGTTTCTTTTTGTAATCACGTCGTATTACTTTTTCAATTCTGAATATTTCTTGATCAGCTTTTAATATTTCCAATTCATAGAAGCTTCCATCAATGTTTTGGTTGTTTAAATCTTTTATTTTGTACGTCACAGGATTTGTATATTGAATTTCATCAATAACAAATATTTTTTCGGTCCAATTTGGAGTATAACCTTTTTCAAACGTTCTTTAATATTTGCTAATTCTAACATTGTCTCCTATTTTGAACTTTAGCAAAGCTTTATTAATTTTCATCTTTCCGTACAAGTTGAAATACACTATTCCTTTATTTTTCTCATCCATGGTCTCATCCGGTGTCATTTTAATACTCCGGTGTTTTGCATTATTGTATTTATCAACCATCGCCTGTAGCACGGCTAAATATGTATTTGTATTGTTTGCTGTAAAATACATCCTCTCTTTAAATGTTTTATTAAATCATTCAATTACTTCAGCTTTTCCGAAATTAAATGTGTGATACATTTTAATATTATTATCATCAAGAAATTTCTTAATTGTTTTGTTATAAAACTCCACACCCTGATCAACCCAGAGCAATTTACAGCGTCTTCATGTACTTATAATCTTTTGGAAAGCTTTAGTAATTTCTATACCAGTTTTATTCGGAACTGGCATAACCCAAGCAAATTTACTAAATACATCAATAACAGTGAGCAGGTATTTGTCACCTTTATTATATTTTGAAAACGACTGCATATCAACCAAGTCAGCCGACCATATTTTATCTATTTCATTAACAATCATGCGGCGTTGAGTGAACTTTCTTCGTATAGGTTTATGAAGTTCATCGGCTAGCTTATCAGTCCATCTCAACGCCTGTTCTTGTTTTTTGGCTCTCCAAGTCCTAGTGTATATTTTGCACTAATTACAGGCTTGACTATCAAATTCTTAGCGATCTTTTCACCAAGTGATTTGGATTTGCTCGTTTTTAAACCGGTAGCATGTTTTTATCGCATATTGATTTATACTAGGACTTTCTTCATAACAGTAATCATAATCTTTACAAATAGCATATAATTCATTTGAAGGTTCTCCACTGTCGAGTGGATTACCAGGACCGCAATATTTATAACCAGGAATTGTTAGCACCTTTTTGGAGAGCAAAGTAAGCAAAGTTTTATTGATATTAATGTTTCCACCTTGTGTACTTTTAACAAATTGCGTTTTAGTAATACCACAAGAAGCGCATGTTGCTTTTAACATTATTCTACCATTTTCTTGTTAGAATATACTGAGGATTAACATTTTCAGTAATTATCTTTTCTTTCACGCAGTAACTCATATATAATATGATTAGACTAAACCTTGTTTTTCAAAATATGATCCTATTATGTTTTCATTTTCTATAGGTTTGTAAAGTTTTAATATTTTATAAAGAATATCATTCAAACTGTTTTCTTCTTGCAACTTTTTAACAAAGTACAGACAGAAATATCCACACAAGACACTTGTTTTATCTTGATACTGAATGGTGTTGTATTTTATGTTGGGTATGTAATTTAAAACTTCTTTTGGTGGACTCAAGCCAAACGGATCAAAATAATACACATTGCAGTAACAAGTCCAGTGTGTACCAGGTCCAGTATAATCATCAAGATTAATAATACCGCATTCGTGTTATTTTGTTTTGCTGGTAATTTGTTTTTGCTAAACATTCTCCTGAAGTTTTTAATGTCTAACCGCTTAACCCACTTTATTATGTCTAATACATACTGATAAAGGTGATCCTTTTGGAGCAACAAACACAATTAAGAGAATAAAGCAGCAGACTCGGTTTTTGTCTCGCCTTTTCGAAGAAAAAAAGAGACATAGGTGTTGCTTTTCCGGCGGCGGCGGCGTCAACATTCAAGTTTTGCGTTTAGGTCATTTTCTCACAAAGTGTATGCACTCTAGACCTTTCAAACTTTGCTTATAGTTGTATCATGGGTGGTACATCGCAACGTGACAAAGCAAATGTGGAAGTGACCTTGACCCTCCAAGCAAAGGGCAGATAACTTACTATTTTTTAGGTTCAACTTTTGCGTTTAGGTCACTTTTTCACAAACTGTATGCCCTAGACCTTTCAAACTTTGCTTATAGTTGTATCTTGGGTGGTACTTGGCAACGTGACAAAGCAAATGTGGAAGTGACCTTGACCCTCCAAGCAAAGGGCAGATAACCTAATCATTTTTAGGTTCAACTTTTGCGTTTAGGTCACTTTTACACAAACTGTATGCACTAGACCTTTAAAACTTTGCTTATAGTTTTATCTTGAGTGGTAAATCGCAACGTGACAAAGCAAATGTGGAAGTGACCTTGACCTCCAAGCAAGGGCAGATAACCTTATATTTTTTACCTTCAACTTTGGCGTTTAAGTCACTTTTTCACAAACTGTATGCACTAAGACCTTTCAAACTTTGCTTATAGTTGTATCTTGAGTGGTACATTGCAACGTGACAAAGTAAATGTGGATGTGACCTTCACCATTCAAGCAAAGGGCAGATACCTTTAATTGTTACATTTACACCACTTTCTCGTGAACTAGAATTATGCACTAGATGTTTTAAACCTAATTTATAGCTTAATCTTTGGAAGAAAGCATATTCTATTTTGACGTAGTTGTGTCTTCGTTTATAGTGCATATTTTTTTTGGATGCCTGGATTTCATGTGTGATATTGACCTACTTTTTGGAGCTGATGATTTTTAGCTCTACTGGCCAAAGGCCTTCATTTTTCATCCGATCTTTACCAAACTTTACCAGATTGTTAATATCAATGAAAGCTCGCACAAGTTCGAAAACCAGCCAGATCGGACCAATAATAGCGGAGTTATGGCGCTTGATTTAGTTAAAAATGCTATATTCAGCCTCGATAATACGATAGGGCTTTCATTTTTCATCTGATCTTTACCAAACTTTACCAGATGTTTTGCCCTTTTTTTTTTATTATTAGTAATTTATTTTTTTGTTTTAATTATTTTGTTTTAATTATTTCTTTTGTTTGAATTTTTTTTTTTTTTTTTTTTTTTTTTTAATTTTTTAATTTTTTTTTTAATTTTCTTATTTCATTATTATTATTTTTTAATTATTTTTATTTGGTGTTAACGCCTTGTTAGCAGGAAGCATTGCTGTGCCTATTGCATTTTTTCCCCCGGTTCATTGATTTTTGATGGAGTTGCAGCCCCTTGACATTTTATTTTTTAATTTCTTGATTTTTTTTTTTTTTTTTTTCTTATTTCATTTTTTTTTTAATTTTCTTATTTCAGTATTATTTTTTAATTTTTTTTTTGTTGTTAACACCGTGTTAGCAGGAAGCATTGCTGTGCTTATTGCATTTTTTTTCCGGTTCATTGATTTTTGATTGAGTTACAGCTCCTTGACATTTTTTTTTAATTTCTTGTCAGCGCTACTCCTCCTAAACGCCTTGTTGGATTTCGACGAAACTTGGCGGGAAGCATTGCTAAGATGTCTAGTTGTGCATGTTGCGCTTTTGTTCCAGTTTGCTGATTTATGCCGGAGTTATGGCACTTTGACATTTTTATTTTAAATTTCTTGTCGGCGCTACTCCTCCTAAGCGGCTTGTGGGATTTATACAAAATTTCGCAGGAAGCCTCAGTATGATGTGTAATTGTGCAAAGCATGGTATATCAATGAAATTTTGGACAAGTTCGAAAACCAGCTAGATCTAGTTAGTAACGACAGGTTATGGTTCTTGATTTGTTGAAAAATGCTATATTGTATTTTTGTATTTTCCTTTGTTAAATCTGTAGTTACTTCATTTTTTATCTGATCTTTACCATATTTGTTTAGAATGTTAATATAAACCCTCCCCCCACTCACCCCACCCATTTTTATGAAATTTCATTCATAGAAGAAAGTGGGACAAATTAAAAAATACCCATGCCAGACTAGACACAGCAGACATATTGCCCATGATTCCAGGTGAGCGATCTAAGGCTATCCTATCCCTGTTGTTTTTGCAATGTTTTAAAAAAACTACTGATGGGAATTTTATGTCGACAACCCTTGATATAAGAGCGGTTTTAGCCAGTAGAGCATCCACAGGCCCTCTTGGGCCTCTTGTTTTTAATAGAATGGCATTTTGTTTTTAAACAAATGCACTTAAATGTCATCTCAGCAGACCTTATTATTTTTAAGTCCAGCACCCGTTAGGCGAGACATGTGAATCCACGGATTTCTTGTATTGAGTCTGTTCATGAGAAGTAATGAAAGAAGCAACACCACTGACGCCCCCCAGCACCGGCTTCAGCGGTATTCTACTTCAAAGCCAACTATATTGGGCTCGTTGGTCATAAAGGACCAGTAAAAATAACACTACTGATTCGTAGCACGGGGAGACCCTTTACAGCCGCCACACTGCACTAAACGAACGCTAGTGTGAATGTTAATAAATACTGATAACGGTGATCCTTTGGGAGCAACAAACACAATTAAGAGAATAACGCAGCAGACTCGGTTTTATTGAGCCTGTTCATGAGAAGTAATGAAAGAAGCAACACCTCTCACGCACCCTAGCACCGGCTTAAGCGGTATTCTACTTCAAAGCCACCTATATTGGGCTCGTTGGTCCCAAAGGACCAGTTAAAATAACACTACTGATTCGTAGCACGGGGAGACCTTTTACAGCCGCCACACTGCACTAAACGAACGAGATTTTTTGAAAATTAACTTTTTTTACGAATGGGATACTTCGATATGGTCAAAATTGTGAGTCTACTTGTAAACCTTTGCCTACTCTCAATCCTTTCCCTTTCCTACCCACTTGCAAACCTTTTCCTGTCAAGCAGCTAATAAGAGATCCAATTAAAGGAATTCCTGGTGATGCAAGAAGTCCAAGAAATCCCAGATCTTGTTATTGATGT
This sequence comes from Cyrtodaria siliqua, assembly GCA_037043455.1. NCBI lineage: Eukaryota > Metazoa > Mollusca > Bivalvia > Adapedonta > Hiatellidae > Cyrtodaria > Cyrtodaria siliqua. The sequence continues at coordinate 146,304 of JAWPHD010002331.1, forward strand.
CTTGTCAGTTTAATAGGGAAGCAACCTTTTGACTTTATTATCTTTTGTCTTTGTGATGGTGTTAGCCCACTTGATTTAAGAAGTGCTTGTTTTTTACCGCTAGGGATAGTTACCATTCCATTTCCGAATAGTTTACCAATTCCAGTACTCGCCAGACCACTCAGTGCTCCTGTTGCTAGTGGTGCTAATACTTTCAGAGCGAGTCTAGCAACTGTCGGTAATATTGCTTTAGTCAACAAACCAACTAATGCCCCCAAAAAGCCTCCATTCTTGGACTGAGATCTCATCTGCGATTTTGATATATTCACATCAAATCCATATCCGTTGGATTTAGCTTTGTTAATATTGTTAATCTGAGTAGCTGTCAACAACAAAGGAAAATTCCCAGTTAGTTGATTATTCTTCACTTTTATTTTCATATGCTTTTGCCAGACTTCGTTTCTGGCCATCTGTTAAATCTATCGAATACTTTACGTAAGTCATTATCATATATATTATAAGTTAGATTAAACTATTACCAATTCATTTCCGACAGTATCAATAACTACATCTTCTTCATAGAGAACCAGAGCATAAACTTTATAAGGAGCCCCCGGGAGTATATTTAGCTTATATCTCAAACTTAGTTGTTTTGCATCAATACTGACCTCATTTCCCTTGTAACTTAAATCGAAATATATCATTCCGAAAAGACTTCTAAAATTACCCACATTGAGTAAAGTTCCAGTGTTTTTATCATTTTGTTTGTAAGAATAATTAATAACATCTCTAAATATCCGTATAATATTATCATAACTGTATTCAGTTTCTGGATAATAAACTCCATTTCCAACTTCTAGTCTAGCTGATTGTAAATAACAATTAGTATTAGCAGCATTTACCTTAAACGTATCCAAAAGACAAGGATTTTGTGCTTGAGAAGAACTCTTGTCTGATCTTTGCAAATACGCAAAAAACATGTTTTGGACTTTTAACACCAGCCGTTATTCTAAATACTGATTCCGTTGCTTGAGAACTTCCATTTTCTTGTATCATCTCACGGAGGTAAGTTCACTTTGTTGATGTCATGTGATGTGACATAACATAAGCTAGACCATCTGAGTTAAATATCATTTTAGGTATCCACAAAACTAATTTATTAATAACCACCCGGCCATCATCACCAGCAGCTTTGAAAATTAGCACATCATCAGCCGCCAGTTGCAAGTTAATCTGAATTTGACCTGGAGGCAGCATGTCTGTTTCCAAACCTTCAAAGAAGGTATATTTATTTAATGGAATTATAGAGTCAACTTTTTTATTAGTTATGATTAAAGCATGATGAATAGCAAAACCCTGATTATAGGTATCTCCTTCCTTTCGAGATTCTGCCACAGCCGTATTATCCAAATAAAAGTATTCATTTGTTCCGGTTGTTTTCGCATCATCGTCAGACATTTCAAGCAGGCTTTTGAGATTAACAAATCTGTGAAGATTATTTACATCATAAACTGTTTTTCCATTTTGTTTTACTTGCATTTGATCAATTAATGAAGCTGCATCATTAACTAGAGCAATTTCATCGGCGGCTGGAAAAGCTTGTTTATTTGAAAACTGATTTCAAAATATGCGTTATACCAATCAAAGTAAGAACTTCTATCGTTTAACGTAAATTGATAGCCACTTTTCATTTGTCTAGTATTAGGCCCAGGTCTAGTTATGGGGGTATCTAACTGAACAGGTACATCTTCATAACTAGTAGTATATTTATCACTTCGAAACATCTATGTATACTAGTAATTAGATTAAATTGATCGTTTAATTCTTGCATGAATTCCTCTTCCGGATAGTAATCTGTTAATTTTTGCATTTATATCTTCTTCAATTATATTATCAGGCATATTATCTTTTGTGGCGGCTTTTGTAAGTTCTTTAAAAATTATCTCACCTTTTGGTTAAGGTTTTATAACTGAAACTAATTTATCAGCAGCCATTTTTCCTACTTCATCTCCACGTTTTTCAGAACCACTCTCTATGATTTGTTTTCCAGCAGTTTCTAATGCTTTCTTGCCTGCTGTTTTTACAGACTCACTAAATATTTTTGATCCGACTTTTGAAAAAATGTCAAATATACCAGCTCCAGTTAATCGATCAACTTGGGTATATGTGCCCGTCCTGGTGTCATAAATTTGTTTAATCGCGTCATATAACATATGTTAGATAAAACATAAGTTATTCAAGAAAGATAAAAATATCGGACAGGGAAAGCAGCATTCAAGGACGACAGTCAACCACAAAACACAAAAACAAACACGCAAACAGACAAACGAGAAGGCAAAAGTAATAAAAATTGCAAACGACATCCCAAACACAAAAGGGTTGACAATAGGGCTACCGCCTTGGAACGGTCAGTGGCAACAAAGGCCACTGGGGGTTTAAACCGGTTCTAGGGTGCACCAAACCTCACACTTACCCTACTGTCATCCCATTAAAACAGGACAGTGTAAATAAAGAAATCCCCGCCATGATCTAATCTCTAACCAACAAGGCAGCATCAATAGGCAATATAAGTAAAACACAAATATGCTCGTGTAAATATAATACAAAAAAAAAACAATAGCCTAGAACGCCACAATGAAGGTACTCAATGACTTGGCAGGAGCCAGAGCAACAAGAGAATAAATCATTAAGGGCACGACAGGAAAGATCATAGACAAACATCAAACGCCACCGTCCCAATGGGCTTTAGGTAGGCGTCATCATAGGGTCCACAGCCTGTCCGGTCATCGTACAATTAAAGAGGAAAGCATAATGGCGAACTGTAAAAGGGTCCACCACCAAGCATGCAGTACGTTGCAAAATGATAGGGTCATAACCTCTTTTGATAAACAAGTTTAACAAAGATAGTATGAAAGTGATCATGACCAAGAATCTTACGAAGTTTATCAATCACATCACCATAGAAGTCAGGTTGTGATAGTCCTTGTCGCAGAAGAGTCTTTAAATTACTTCTATATTTGGATAGAAGATCAGGGTTACGATAATAAAACTTTGCAAAGGTTTTACGAAGTTTATGGTAACGGTAACCCTGATTGAGTAGCTTTTTAGTTATACAAATATTACGAATATTAAAGTCCTCAACTCGAGTACAAACTCTTGAAAAACGAATAAGTTTAGACACATATACCCCATAAGAAGTTGCTCGGGGAACATCCCCATTCAAGTGTAGGTAATTAACAATGTCAAAATTAAAATCATCTCTCTTGTCATAGATTTTGCTAATTATTTCACCATTTTCAATCGAGAGATCTAAATCAAGAAAAGAAGCGTTATTATCAGATATATTAGCTTTATTAAGCTGAAGTTCTTTAGGATAAATATTATCAACCATAGTTGGAAAGACAGGGTTGTCAATGTTCAGTATGTCATCCAGATACCGAGAGGTGTCATTAAAAGCTTCAATAACATCTGCCTAGGGATACCAACAATTTGTCTATACAAGGTGGTACCATACCTGACGAAAATATTATCTAATAGGAAGACGAGTGCTTCACAAACTTCATAGCAAGTCCACATAGTATAATTGTCTAAACTGCCGTTAGTAAAAAACGCTTTAGTTGGGGTAATGAATGCGTATTTAGTTCAGGCACCTCAAACTCTCGAGGGGTTGCCATATTATTCAGCAAAAACATAGAATATAAAATACATAGTCATATTCCAGATAATGAGGGTAATTTTCTGATTATGGACTTAACTGTAGATAACAACAGATTTACACTTAAAACGCTCTATGGGCCAAACAATGATTCACCCATCTTTTTTGATAATATTCTACATAAAACTAAGCAATTTAATAATAATACTTGCATCATATGTGGCGATTTTAATTTAGTGTTAGACAAAAAGCTTGATTACTGTAATTATAAACACGTTAACAATACAGATGCTAGAGAAAGCTTATTAGAAATTATTGCACAGAATAATCTTATAGATCCTTTTCGAGAATTACACCCTGATTTAAGAAGATATACATGGAGACGCAAAATACCTCTACAGCAAGCAAGACTTGATTTTTTTCTTGTATCCGAAACGCTTTTTCCGTCTGTAAGTAAATGCACAATTGGATCTAGCTATCACTCTGATCACTCGACGACAATTTTGAATATAAATTTTACGCATTTTATTCGAGGTAAACTTCGAATAAAATAGACTTCGAATTTTGGATGATGTGATAACATGGCTTATTTTATTCAGAAATGATGTCTCGTCTGCACTCGCTGGATAAATGGACTATTTTATGGACCAGTTTATTTCACATAAAATACAAAACAACTTTGAGTAAAACTGCACCGAACTTTTCGAATATAAAGCGCACAATTTCTGCCATATAAGTATTCTTTCTAATATTATATTCACATCAAAAGCGTTGAATTACTGTCATGTACTATATGGTTGACACTGCTCGTGCCTAAAATGCGTACATCGTTGAAAAATTCACTTGACCATATCTCATCGATTTTGGATTTTTTGGATCAAAGATGGCTGACCGATAGTCCTTAATTGTGGGTTCAATATAGGGGAATTATCTATAACCCAAAAAGAGGGTACAATTACTGTTATACCCAAAGAAAATAAATCCAGGCTTAACATTAAAAATTACAGACCAATTTCACTTCTTTATTGTGTATACAAAATTGCCTCGGGTGCCATAGCCAATAGATTTAAATCTACACTTGACAAATTAATTCATAGGGATCAATCTGGTTTTATTGCAGGTAGATATTTAGGTGAAAACACAAGATTTATATATGATATTATGCAATATGCAGAAGAAAAAAATCTAAATGGACGTGTTCTTCTAGTGGATTTCGATAAAGGTTTTAGCAACATGTGAACTAATGTGTTTGTCTTGCCAGATCCTGAATTACCGCATATAAGCGTTCTAAATCAACAGTCCGGCATGAAGTCCATATCTGTTTGAAATTACCGTTGTCTGTCTTCATATCGTAGTTTGGAATTTCCATTATAATAATATACTTGGATAATATTATCTAACCTACGAGTATAGTGTCTAAAGTTTATTGCGGAATAAAAACAATCCCATCTGGGAAAAAAATCGGAACTGAAGCAGAATGTTTCAAAACTAATCAAGTCAGATATTATGGTTTGGTTAAAGTAGTCAAGGATGTACAAAAACCAAAAGAGGCACCACCAAAACCTTTTACACCTAGAGAAAAATAGCCGGGAAGCATATCAGGAACCGACAAGCAAGCCATACAACTGTTTCACCTTGCAACAGGGTGGGAAATAAATGGTTTGAAAAAGCAACTAGCCAACAAAACAAGAACAGCACAAGAAAAGACAAAGCTTAGGGCTAAAATAGCACGTGCGGAAAAACAACAAACACTAGCCCTATCAAATATTGCCAAATTAAACAAAGCACCAGCCAAGAAAACAATTTATAAATAAATCATGCGTGGTTTACAACTTAACTTATTTTATTTTATTTTTATCTAACCTTATAGTATATATGTCTTTGTTAAAGTGGAAAGAATTAGCAGATAAAATGAAATCATCAAGTAATCTTGTTAAAGAATACGAGATAAAGTTATTCAGAAAAGACTAGAAAAAGGAGCTAGTCGTGAAATATACAAAGAAATATTTAAACCGGTAACTCGTGAAATAAAAGATCAGTCAGTTCAGTTAACTAAGCAGTTAGCTACTCTTCCAGAAATAGGTCAGCAGTTAGCTACTCTTTCGGAAATAAGTCAGCAATGAGCCACTCTTCCTAGAGCTATAGGCGAGGAAGTACAAGAAAGAGAAATGTATCAGGGAATACCTTAGTTATTTGCTGACGAGCCTCGTAAAATAATTACAGGTAATCTAGATGCTGGAATCAATAAAGAAGTGTTAGATCCTTCTTTAGATAGCCATAATTTACCCTTGCCAACCAGGGCAGCTGAAGATAAATTAAATTTTGGAGACATACTTGGGAGAGTTAATGATGTTATCTAATACAATGGTCACAATAAGGCAGTTCTCACAAGGCAAATTAAAAGTACAAGGGATACAGACACAAAAGCAGAATATAAACAAATCAGAGAACACGTCAAAAAAAGTCAAAAGCCTTAAAACATTACAAAGAACGAATTGATGCAATGCTTGTGCATAGTGAAGTCTTTTCGGGGGAAGAATTACAACAACAAAAAGAAATTCATACAAAGTTAATAAAGATGGCCGCTACGGTATGTTACAAATTGATATGCCTCTTTCTTGTTGGCCATCACAACAAGGAAAAACAGTTGTGCTAGATATGAAAGTGGATGATGATTTTATAGACTTGGTGACAAAGCGTTACAATAATGGAAAAGCATACTCGAAGCTATCTCAAAATGCATTCAAGAAACTGACAGAATTATCTAGTTTGCCAATTCATAACGATTCTTCAAAGTACAAGAAGATTTTAGGGGGTTGTGCTGAATATTATAATAGTCCCGATGATTTGGTTAACGATCTGGAGTTAGTATGTGGGATTATCGAATCAGGAAATAATAGTACACAGTTGACGAATAAAGGCATTAGCATAATCGACGAGTTATTAAACAAGAGGTCAATGACCTTGAAGCTCTACTGATTGAATTTGATTTCAGGAAGTAGTCGCTACAAACAGAAAACTGTTGTTGTTTTTTCATTTAGTTTAGCCATGGCGGCCATCTTGAATTTCCGGCAGACCTGAAATTTTGCTAGGATCAATTAGACATCAAGAGCAACATTCCTGTGAAGTTTCATGAAAATCCATCAAGTAGTTTCAGAGGAGTAGTCACTACAAGTTTTTATTATATATAACTCTATGTAAACAAAGATGGCCACTGGCAGCAATGTTTAACATCGAATCAAAATGATTTTTGACAAGGACCAACATCATGTCATGCTGATCATTTTAGAAAAAAGTCACATATCAATATCACTTACAGTTTTCAAGAAGTAGTCGCTACAAACTTGTATTTTGAAAATCTATTTTTAGCCATGGTGGCCATCTTGAATTTACGGCCGACCTGAAATTTTGCTAGGATCAATAAAACATCAAGAGCAACATTCGTGTGAAGTTTCATGAAAATCTGTCAAGTAGTTTCAGAGGAGTAGTCACTACAAGTTTTCATTATATAACTCTATGTAAACAAAGATGGCCACTGGCAGCCATGTTTAACGTCGAATCAAAATAATGTTTCATTCGGATAACCACCATGTCATGCTGATTATTTGAGAAGAAGTCCCATATCAATATCACTTATAGTTTTCAAGAAATAGTCGCTACAAACTTATTTTTTTTAAATCTATTTTTAGCTGTGGCGGCCATCTTGAATTTCTGGCCGATCTGAAATTTTGCTAGGATCAATTAGACATTAAGAGCAACATTCCTGTAAAGTTTCATGAAAATCCGCCAAGTAGTTTCAGAGGAGTAGTCGCTACAAGTTTTTACTATATAACTCTATGTAAACAAAGATGGCCGCTGGCAGCCACGTTTAACGTCGAATCAAAACGATTTTTGATAAGGACCAACATCATGTCATGCTGATCATTTTAGAAAAAGTCCCATATCAATATCACTTATAGTTTTCGAGAAGTAGTCGCTACAAACTTGTATTTTGAAAAATTATTTTTAGCCGTGGCGGCCATCTTGAATTTCCGGCCGACCTGAAATTTTGCTAGGATCATTTAGACATCAAGAGCAACATTCCTGTGAAGTTTCATGAAAATCCGTCAAGTAGTTTCAGAGGAGTAGTCGCTACAAGTTTTCATTATATAACTCTATGTAAACAAAGATGGCCGCTGCAGCCATGTTTAACGTCAAATCAAAACGATCTTCGACAAGGACCAACATCATGTCATGCTGATCATTTTAGAAAAAGTCCCATATCAATATCACTTATAGTTTTCAAGAAGTAGTCGCTACAAACTTGAATTTAAAACATCTATTTTTAGCATAGGCGGCCATCTTGGATTTCACATCAACATGATTTTTTGCTAGGATCAACTAGACTTCATGGGCAACATTTCTGTAAAGTTTTATGAATATCCATCCAGTAGTTTCAGAGGAGTAGTCGCTACAAATAAAAGTTAACGGACGGACGGACAGACGGACGGACGGACAGACGGACGACGGACGCCGCACCACGGCATAAGCTCTGCTGATCTCTGATCAGTAGAGCTAAAAATGGTAATATATCAGCCGAAGAACATGAGCAATTGTTTTCTAAATATTTCAATTAATCTAACAATTATAATGAAAGAAATTAAACGCAAGGAGGAATTAATTAGTTACTTGACTCGACAAGCGGCAGTATATAGACTTAGTTATAAATTATGCGGTAGAATTAACATGGGGTTACAAATCACAAGCGGGATAATTGGTTGCACTGCCGCATTGGTATTAATCACCGCAGTTCCTGTTTTCATAGCTATCGTTAGAGCAATTCCCCCAATAATTGCGGTTTTGATGAAAAAAACTAAAATAGCAGAGAAAAAGGTAAACTCTTGAGAAGTTCTTGACAAACTACGGTGTAAGCATTTTCATGCCTCTTCTCTAAGCACCTACGAGTTTTCTACACTGTATACTACACTACCACATAATCTTACCAAAGTAAAAATTGCTTCAGCTTATTCAGAAGATATTTGCTAGAGAAGGTACAACTTTTCTAGCTTGTAATAACGTCAGGGCTTTCTTTACTAACGCCCCCATTGATAAGTATAATTTGTGGACTTGTACTGATGTTTGCAGAGCCTTATCTTTTCTTCTGGATAACATCTTTATAAGATACGGTAAAACTATTTACCGCCAGGTTGTTGGTATTCCTATGGGTACTTACTGTGCGCCACGTGTTGCAGATTTGTTTTTGTACTGCTATGAAAGAGATTTTATGTTGAGTTTGTCACCTGCTAGCCAGGGTGAAATTATTGATGCCTTTAATAATACTTTTCGGTATCTTGATGACATACTCAATATTGATAATCCGTTCTTTGCTCATATGGTTACTAACATTTCTCCACCAGAGCTCACGTTGAATAAAGCCAACAGTTCTGATACAGTAGCAGTATTTCTCGATCTTCATCTCTCGATTTCAAATGATTGTATTCATAGTAAAATCTATGATAAGAGAGATGATTTCAATTTTAACATCGTTTACTATCCACACCTGGATGGAGATGTACCTCGTGCTACCTCATACGGGGTGTATATCTCCCAGCTCATTCGATTTGCTAGAGCGTGTAATGATGTTATAGACTTAAATGATCGAAATCAAGTTATTACAAGTATACTTCTTCAGCAGTGTTTTCGTTATCACAAACTACGTAGATCTTTCTCTAAATCCTACCGCCGTAACGAGGGCCTGCTGGAAAAGTACAATACCAACCTTAAGACACTTCTGCGACTAGGCATATCACAATCCTCATTTTATGGAGATGTGGTCTATAAACTTCGAAAGTTAAAGGGGTCTGACGGGTTTCCTGACCGCTTTACAAATGTAATCAGGAAGTTCGTCAGAAAAGGATATAACCCTTTGGTTTTATAGCGCACTGCATGTTTAGTGATTGACCCCTCTACAGTCAGTCATTACGCTTCACTTTTCACTTGTGCGATGACTGGACTACCTCTTGGGACTCTATGATTGTACCTACTGAAACCCCAACTAAGGGAGGTGGGTGCATGAGCTTTCGTCCCTCGGGTTTTCTGGTCGAACCCTAGATTGGTTTTCTCTTTAGCTGCAACTACTATGGTTGTTCAGTACGATTCTGGATACATCCTGAGATGTTTATTATTTTGTATGTGTTTCTTTAGTTAGTTTCTCAGGATGTGGACTTTATTGTTAGAGACTTCCTTTTGATGGGATGTAGTTTTGTTTACACTGTCTTGTCTATTTGGGCGTTGAAGACAGGATAATAGCGAGGATTGTGTGCATATAAAATCGATTCAAGCTAACCAGTAGGCCTTATTGCCTACTGACCGTTCCAAGTCGGTAACCCTGTCTTCACCACCCTTTCTGTTGTTTTTTGTCTCTTTCATTGTATGTTCAAGTCCTTTTTTGCAGTACAGTGTGGACCTACCATGCCATTTGCGCTCGGACGCTGTGGTTTCTATAGGACCCTATATCTCATTTTTTATTAAAATCATATCATAGGAGTTTTACTGAACCTCTAGAAAGGTATATTGAGAAGTATAAATTGAATGGTTACTAAACCAGTTCTTTTTCAACTTGTTTCTATATGGCGTCGTATTTGTCTCTAGTAGCTTTTGTCTTAATTGTCTTTGTTTCTTTTTTATTATTATTTATAATAGCTTAAATATCTTCTGGAAAATGTAATTAAATTAAGTACTCTTTTCCGGCCTCCTATCTTATCTAAATATTTTACAGTCTTGTAAAACAAATCCTCGCATCTCTGCTTGTCTATTGGGGATAAATTGTACCCTCCCAGAAGTTTTTCTAGATGATATCTTCTGTGATAAACGCTCTTCTTGCGAACTCCTCGACAATCTTCAACAAGATCATATCCATTGTGAGTCCCACATTCGAAACAAATACATTCTCCGTTAAAAACCCTGCAAGTACTATTACAATGTGCACATGCATACGTGCAGTTGTAACAAAGTCTATACCCAACACAATCTTTACAATATGTCTTTTTGTCGACTATGTTAAAAATAAGGAATATTATAATATTATATGTTATACATAGATGATATAGAAAGTCTCAGAAAAGATTGCTAGAAGGAGGCTTTGTTAGTTGATTTTGAGGGTACAAATAAAATTGACAGAGAACTATTAATTGTGCAAACTTCAAGGATTTGACTGAGAAGATTATAACTGACTCTCAAAAGATGAAACTGCCATGGAAAATAAGAAAACATGATATCAAAAGGGCAAGAATCTTGTGCAACAAAAAGATCTCACTAGCAACTAGAGGCTTAGCAGATATTAATTTCTTTAATTACCAATTTGCTGAGTTATTAAGGGAGGGAATTGATACTATTGTTTATGCTGGTTAAATTAATTATAGCTTAAAGATTATTTTCTATGCACTTATTATGTAATGAGTGTAAAAGAAATCGAAAAATCCCCCAAACAATATAGTAAGATCTTCTCTGTGGGTATGGTGTATATCAGATCCACTCGCTCAACTTCGCCTGATGCGAAAAACAGTCACAGAATTCCTCAAGGCGGAATTACAAAGAACTAAAGGATTTAAATTATTTGTTACTTTGAAAATGACTTTCTCTAAGACAGTTAAAAAGAAATATAAAAAGAACTAAAGGATTTAAATTATTTGTTACTTTGAAAATGACTTTCTCTAAGACAGTTAAAAAGAAATATAAAAAGATCGGACAGGGAAAGTAGCATTCAAGGAGGACAGTCAACCATAAAACACAGAAACAAACACGCAAACACACAAACAAGAAGGCAAAAGCAATAATAAATGCAAACGACATCACAAACACAAAAGGGTGGACAATAGGGCTACCGCCTTGGAACGGTCAGTGGCAAAGTAGGCCAATCTTACCCTACTGTCATCCTATTAAAACAGGACAGTGTAAATAAAGAAATCCCCGCCATGATCTAATCTCTAATGATGCAGAGTCCACAACTACATATAACACAGCTTACTTCGCGTCCCGGGCAATAATAATCTTAAATGAAAAGGATATCAAGGGTGCTTTAGATACAGCAACTGATGAAATTATGAGTAGAATTGGAAACTGGCTCTGGCAGGGAAGTGGTTGGGTAAATGTGGACATGCATTATGTAAACAGGGTGAATACACATTTGAGGGGTAGCTCATATCTGAAGCTACCAAAAGAACTTTCTCAGCCTAAAAAAGGTTTAATAAATATAATAAATAAAAAAAATGACGAGCGCTTCAGATGGTGTCATTTCCAGCAGCAGCAAATTTAGAAAGAATAACAAAGTATAAAAAGCACATTGTTGATCTTGATTACAGTGGAATTACATTTCCTGTAACATTAAAGCAAATTCCCAAAATAGAAAAACAAAACAATATTTGTTTTAATATATTTGGATATGAAAAAAGTGGGGTGTATCCTCTATACATATCAAAAATAAAAGTAAACGAAGAATGCGATATGGTTTTGATTGTTGAAGAAGAAAAAAATCATTAGGTATGGATAAAGGATTCTAACCGGTTGATGTTTAATCAAACATTACACGAAGGGAAAAATGGTTCTTTAAAACATGTCTGCAATGCTTTACATTTAGAAAAAGTCTTGGAAAAACATAAACCTGATTGTCTTTCTCTGAATGGCAAGCAAACAATAAAAATGCCTTTTGCGAGTGAAAAGGTTTTCTTTAAAAACTATGGTAAGCAATTAAAAGTTCCATTTGTTATATATGCCGTCTTTGAAGCAATAACAGAAAAAATATCTTCACCTACAAATAATCCAAAAAACACGTATACAAATGCATATCAACAACATACTGATTGTAGTTGCGAATACAAGGATGTTTTCTGCTATGATGACAAATATTCCAAACCGGTTGTAACAAATGCTGTTTATAAGTTTTTAGAACAAATGATAGAGGAAGAAAAACATAGTAAAAAAACTGCAAATACATGTTTTAAGAAAGATTTGACAATGACAGCAAAAGAAAAAAAAGAATTTAGGGCGGCTGAGAAATGTCATATGTGTGATGAACGATATATGACGAGTGATAGAGCAGTAGAGATCATTGCCATATAACCGGAAAGTTTAGAAGAAGTGCTCATGATGCATGCAAATCTCAGTTTCAAGTTGACTAAAAAGATACCTGTTGTGTTTTATAACTTGAGAGGCTATAACGCTCACTTTATAATGCAGCACATCGGAAAGTTAAAAAAAAAAGATAAATGTTATACCAATTAACATGGAAAGGTATATGGCTTTCATGTTGGGGTCAAATTTGGTGTTTATAGATAGTTTCCAGTTTATGTCACAGTCACTCGAGAACTTGGTGAAAAACATTCCGTTGTTTAAATATATATCTCAAGAATACTCTGATGAAAAGTTAGAACTGTTGAAAAGAAAAGGAGTTTACCCATATGATTATATGGATAGCTTTGAAATTTTAAGGAAAAACAATTGCCTGACAAGAAAAGCTTCTACTCTCAGTTAAATGATGCAAATATCTCAGATAAAGATTATGAGCATGCTAAAAAAATATGGAAGACGTTCAAGATCAAAAACATGGGGGAATATCATGATCTGTATTTGAAAAGTGATGTTTTGTTGCTAGCTGATGTTTTTGAGAACTTCAGAAAAATGTGCTTTGAGTATTACAAAGTAGATCCTTGTCATTACTTCAGTAGTCCTGGTTTAGCTTGGGATGCCTGTTTGAAAATGACTGGGATTAAACTTCACTTGATTACAGATATTGATCAATATCTGTTTTTAGAAAAAGGAATGAGAGGTGGTGTGAGTTATATTGCGACTAGATATTCGAAAGCTAATAATAAGTATATGGAAAACTATGATAGTAGCGAACAGAGTAAGTATATAATGTATCGTGATGCTAACAACTTGTACGGGTGGGCGATGTGCCAACCTTTACCAACTGGTAATTTTAAATGGGTCGATAAATTTGAAGAAGGGAAATCAAGCTATATTTTTGAGTGTGATCTTGAATATCCCGAAGAGTTGCATGACATGCATAATGATTATCCTCTCGCTCCGGAAAGTCTAAATAATAAATACTGATAAAGGTGATCCTTTGGGAGCAACAAACACAATCAAGAGAATAAAGCAGCAGACTCGGTTTTATTGAGTCTGTTCATGAGAAGTAATGAAAGAAGCAACACTTATAATGCCCCCTAGCACCGGCTTAAGCGGTATTCTACTTCAAAGTCACCCACATTGGGCTCGTTGGTCCCAAAGGACCAGTAAAATAACACTACTGATTCGTAGTACGGGGAGATTTTTTACAGCCGCCACACTGCACTAATCTTATCAGAGCTAACAAACACAAGCTGGGCAGCTATGAAATTAATAAAAAAACGTTTGTCTGCATATGATGACAAAAGGTACATATTAGACAATGGCTGGGATACACTAGCATATAAATAATAATTAAAATCAAATATACTATAATACTTTATATATGGAACAAACATTTGTGGAAGAGATATGTGAAAAAAATTGAGGAGTTGAAAGGCAAATATAGAAGAGTATTGTTGGCATACAAACAGGGCTGGTTGAATATGATGTGATTCGTGCTGATTTTTTAGATACTAGGAAGAGTCAAATTAACAAGCGAAAACGATTACTATCGGAAATGGATTATTATCTGGGAAAACTTGATCATGTCAAAAGAAAGCTTTTCAATTTGAAACGCAAAATACGCAAATGCAGAAAAATAAAATATTCCATAATCGAGTGTGATATGTATAGAGACGACAAGGATGATTGCCCTGTTCCTTCTGATTTTGTTTAACAGCTGAGAAGCTTGATGTTAAAGTTATTTCGACAAAAGATTTCGATTCAGACGATTGGGGAAATTTCATCAAAAGGGGACTTGCTAAACTTCAGGTGCATCTCTACATTTCATTCGGTAGAGGTATACCAAACGGAGTTCTAGTAATGTTCTTTCCCAGGACATGCTTGCAAGAGGACTTGCCAAACTTCAGATGTGAAGATGATTGCTTTGTTCCTTCTGATTTTGTTTAACAGCCAAGACTAAACCCGATGCCGTTTTGGGTCGTGTGATTTGAAAACTTCACCAAAAGTAGATTCACCCAAAATCGGAAAATAAAATAGTTGCACCCTTCCAAAAAAGTAGCAAGTTATATTATCAATTATGTGTGGGTAGTATACAAACTAGGGCCTGTTCCTGTTCATTGGGGTGGTTGCAATGAGTTTTAAATGTGTTGGTTGGCTTGCCGGCCAACAAATTTACTGACTCATTGCATAAAACTCCCCGATGAAAAAACTGCACCAAAACCGCCAGTTTACATACTACTCACGCACGCAGTTAATTGCGTCTCTAAATAAGCTTCTGTTCAGGACACCCGGTGCGCATTGCATATGATATTGTTGTAAAAATTAAAATGTTCATGTTGTGCTATATATATGGAGTAAATGCAAACATTTCTGTAAATAAATTATTAAACACACACACACACACACACACACACACACCATTGATCAATAAACGCAATAATTCATGTTATTGTATACTTTCATATTGTCCCGTTTAGTTTGCATTGAGCTAAGTATGCAATATTCTACGATATTGCACAAATTGATATTGCACGGGAACTTTTGCTCGTGCTTGCTAAGAGCCGCGAAATAGAAGTAAGGCACTACTTTCAAATAATCCTTCCAATGGTGTCAACAAAAAATACGTGTTTTTTTCCAACCTTTTATGGCAAAAATTGATAAAATAATTGAAATTATCACTCACCCACTGTTTTTAACGTTATCGAATGGTAATCAAACTTCAGAAAATCGCTTGATGTTTTTAATGACGTCCTCCGACGTCGACGTCGTTTTCGCGCAAAATAATAATCAACACAAAATGAAACTGAATGGCAAGATACGAATTCCATCAAAAGCTATAAAAATAACACAAATACAATGAAAAGTAATAGTCATACAATTAACATTGGTCGAAAACAATATGAAAGTATACAATAAAAAGGTTATTGAATTTGTATGGCTAAATATTACTTGGAACTCGTTGTTTTGGCGCAGGACGACTCGCAAGCTAGTCGTCCTTTGCCAAAACAACTCCTTCCAAGTAATATTTAGCCATACAAATTCAATAACCTATATAATTAATGCTCATCTTTCTTATTTTGACGTCACACACTATACGACATGATTAAGACAGTAATTGAACATGACTTCATAAAACACATTTATATGTAAGGTGATTTGTTTTGTTTTTCTTTATCATCTATTTTTTGCTAGTTTATTAAAAACAAAACAAAGAAATAATGTTTATTACCCCCAAAAAAAAACATTTTGGTAAATGTTTGTTTGCAAAAACTCACATATACAGCACACACAATAGGATGACCTCATGCCAGATAGTTATCTAGCTCCACTATTCGAAGAATAAGAGAGCTTTTGTAATCACCCCGGCGTCGGCGTCGGCGTTGTCGTCGGCGTCCCACATCAAGGTTTGCGTGTAAGCTGTGTTTACAAGTCTATGTCTCTTACATGGAACTCAAATTCTGATAGCCCTTAAAATGTGTATATTTCACATCAAATTTTGCGTGTAGGCTGTGTTTACAGGTCTATATTTCTTACATTGCTTGTTCTAGCTCAACTAAATTCCTTATAGAATGTTGTAAAGCGTTGCGTAAGAAATTTTGTCTTCTGCAAATTCTGGGCTCCCATGGAACTCAGGGGCGTTGCCAGAGCCTTTTGGAGAATACGCCCCGTGGGAGGGTGCGGGAGCGGGTGTCCCCCTCCTGCTGGTGGGGGTCTGGGGAATGTTTTGAAATTTGAGTGCAATTTCGGCGGTTTGTGGCTTCATTTGAGCGAGATTTTGGAGGCTCTCGCCTCCATTTATTAAGTATATTTTTAATAAATAGAAAAAAAATCAAACCTACAAAATAATAACAGAAGTTTATTGAAACATGATACTCCGACTTCAATCCATTATATCATGCGTTTCTTTTTCGCTTCAGTATATTATCATATGTTCTGATATGATATCTTGAATAGGTGGAATAAGAGTGTTTTATTTACCTCGTTGGGAAACTGAAGGTGTAGACCTCGTCCCAAACTCTTGTAATCACGTCTAGTTGGTGATTAAAAAAAATAAGCACTTTAATTTTTTCACCTTCGATTTTCTAGAGTACGCCTGGGCGTACAGGAGTATGCCTAAATACGCCCCTGGAACTGAGATGGCCCAAAAAATGTGCAATAAAGGCAGATCTAGGTTTGCGTGTAAGCTGTTGTATATATCTATACTTTTGGTTTGGGATTTCTTATAGCATTATGCATCTTAGTAATACTTCACCCATATTGGGGGCATGGCCTCCCTCCTCCCGCCCCCCCCCCCCCACAACACTCCCTCACCCTGCCCCACCTCCGCCCCCTCCCCACTCGAAACTCGATATTTTATTTTTTTAAATACTTTTGTGTCGTTTTGGTCAATTTGTACAAATATAGCTATGTTGCCCCCACCCCTCCCCCCACAAGCCACGCCTCCCCACACTCAAAAACTCGATTTGTTTTTCTTTTACATTTGTCTGTGTTTTTTTTTTTTTTTAAAGTCCAGACTCTATTGTGCCCATCGCGTCAGGTATACCCTGACGTGTTCGTTGGAATTACACACACACACACACACGTCTGTGTTGTTTTGGTCAAATTTTTATGGAGGACAAGTGGGGGTGAATTGTTTTCATTTTATCTTCCATTATTTGGATATTAAAATTTTAATTTGAACGCAATCATTTACATGTGAAATATCAATAAAATAAAAATGAAATGAGGCCACAAAAAAAAATTGCCAGGTTCATCGATTTTGACATCAAACATCGCGAAATCTTTAAGTACTTCTTTATTATCAGAGCTTAGTAATTCACATATTTCATTTATTTATATTTTTAAAAAAGAGAATGTGTATAACCCTAAAACTACAAAATAAACTCATATTTCGATAAATCCTATCATAAAAACGTCTCTTTACACCATCCAATTGGGATGGATTACAGTCAAAACGTACCCTAGCCAAAACGTACCCTTAATTTTTGAGTCAAAACGTACCTATGGAGAAGTCAAAACGTACCTATGGAGAAGTCAAAACGTACCTATAAAAAAGTTAAAAACGTACATAAGAAAATGGTGTGTAATTCATTAGTTTGTTAATTTTGTTATTTAAATACACTTCAGGTGAGTTATATTTAGGTTAAAAATGTGTGTTTGCCGAAATAGCGCTAATTATTAAAAGTTGATTTTATTGATAATTGTATTGATAATTAATTAATTAGTTTGCTTATTTTATTATTTAAATACACATCAGGTGAGTTATATTTAGGTTAAAAACATGTGTGTTTGCAGAGATAGCGCTAATTATTAAAAGTTGATTGTATTGATAATTAATTAGTTTGCTTATTTTATTATTTAAATACACTTCTTGTGAGTTATATTTAGGTTAAAATCATGTGTGTTTGCAGAGATAGCGGTAAATAATAAAAGCTGACTGACAAAATAAAATTCTTTAATCATCAATAAAAATGTAATTATCAAAACAAACTATCATTAAAATTAATTATTACTTGGAGTTTGTAATGAATGAACACTGTCATATTGCTGGTTTTTGTATATAAGCTGCTAGTTAGAAGGTTAATTTTACATTCGAACACGAACATGAGTTCAGCAGATAACAAGTTTCCATGCTTGCATTGTTCCAGACGGGTCTTAGACCATCATCAGGCTGTTGCCTGTGACACATGTGGAGGATGGCAGCATCGTGTTTGCGGCAATACAGGTTATTACAATTAAAGATTTTATTATAGGTTCAAGATTATTATAGATTCAAGATTCTTTATTAAGTAACATAAACATTACAGTGGTTCTTGTTATTAATGAATAATAATATATTTATTACATATATTGCTGTTAAACATATATATATTATATTCAATATTAAAAATGGAATATTTCGTAACTGTATGTGTATTATTACAACGTTGAACATAATATTTATATAGAATGTGTTAGTTCGTACAGATATGTACCCGTTTAATGACATACTCTTAAATATTGTTTCTGTTTTTCAGATTGGCACAGGCGGCTGAATTTCAGATCGACCGGACCACCTCTGCTGGTAGACCTGCTACATAAGGAGGCCAAGTTCGTGGAGATACAAGCTACAAGCTTGTGTCTGGGAGGAAACTGAAGAAAGCTACAACGGAAAGCACAGAGGACAACACAGTCGAGGATTTTTCAGGAAGGGGACGAGTACAGTGAAGGCAACGTGTCCGTGGACAAGTTACTACGCAAGCTGTCGCATGTGTATGGGGATCATGTGTAAATTATTGTTGTAAAGACCGTGGAAATGTTGAAATGGATAGTGTATCTTGTCGTCTTAATATATATGTGTTCTAGTGCTTCCATCATGTGCTTCCTTTATGTCTGATTGT
This sequence comes from Cyrtodaria siliqua, assembly GCA_037043455.1. NCBI lineage: Eukaryota > Metazoa > Mollusca > Bivalvia > Adapedonta > Hiatellidae > Cyrtodaria > Cyrtodaria siliqua. The sequence goes on from JAWPHD010002331.1 coordinate 165,426, forward strand.
CAGTGTGTGCTAGTTGGTGTATTTTTTAAATGTAAATAATGTTTCGTATAAAGCTGTGTATTTGTGTACGTTAATAGTTAATAGTTTATAAATAAAAATAAAAATGTCATTTATTAAGTTCTAGTATTTTGTAGTGATTCTATCATGTGCTTCCTTTATGTCTGATTGTCAGTGTGTGCTAGTTGGTGTATTTTTTAAATGTAAATAATGTTTCGGATAAAGCTGTATATTTGTGTACGTTAATAGTTAATAGTTTATAAATAAAAATAAAAATGTCATTATTGAGTTTCTTTTCTATAAGATCCTTGTAGAACTGATTAATTAATTTAATTAAGTTACAACCGTGAAAGTCCTGATCAATTATCCCCGTATTCCTAATCTGCTAATTACCGGTTTGTAACTGTAAAATTCTTAAAATGTGTGAAATTCTTTGAATGTGTGAATACCTTATTTTCAGTGTGATCACGCAGAGTATTGCATATTGTTCTAAGGATGTTAAACTAAGGTTTGGTCTGGCTACTTTTTTTTTCCCCCAATGTATCTGAACTGCTTATATATTTATCTATATTTTTTCTGTTGAAACAAACCAGGTATAAATATATAATTATTTGTAATTTAAAGAAACTTAAATCATTGACAAGTTTGGAAATGCGTACCGTAACCCATCATTTAATCATGTGGTAATACATGGATCCATTATAAATAATGCATTTGATGCAATTGCTACACCAAACTCAATACATCTGATCGCAAATAGCATTGGTAAAACAACAAAAACCTCTGTGTCATATCTTCAAGTACATTATGCGAGCAATTTTAAATAAAAAATCATTATAAGTAACATATTTGTCGAATCATAATCAAAAAAACATGCAAGCAATGTATTTATTCATTAAAACATCAATATGTAACTTCAATTTATATATTGTACGTTTTGACATCTGTAAGGTACGTTTTGACACAGATCTAACAACAAAATATTTCTGTGGTTTTGACTTTTGTTTGGGTACGTTTTGACTTCTGTTTGGGTACGTTTTGACTAGGTACGTTTTGGTTAGGGTACGTTTTGACCGGATCCCCACCCGGTTCAGGGGGACTAAATGCACATGCACATTGCGTTGTTGTAATGATTTATTATCATGAATACATCATCACATATATTAACCTAAAAATAGTCAAAATACGCTCCACTTCTGTCCATTTCGATAAATAGTTTTCTCCATTCCTCACCATTTCGGTCCATTTCGGTAATTCGAGTGATCACCCACTTTGCGGAAAAATATTTTGCAGATTATGTTTCCTTAATTTCCAAGTGTTTTGCATACTGTGCTACGAATTTTTTAAAACTTCAGGTATTCTGAATTACAATTAACAAATGTATCCCTTCTGTCCGCAAAAATGATTATTACGACAACAGTTAGACTTTTTTAAAGGGACGCCACTCGTACTTTGTTTACAAAATTGTTCTGCTGAAAAACGTGACAAAAGTTTTACACTTCATGTGTTACGTGTGCATTATTTTATATGTAAGTTATGTTCTTTATTGTTTGTTTTTAAAAGAATTTTGTAAACGTAAATTGTAGTCTAAAATTGAGAAGAAAAAAAAAAATGATTGTTTGAAACAGAACCTTGGCCTTGGTGACAGCACTCATCAGGCCAAACCCAAAGCTGACATGTTCATGATTTTGATGTATACCTAAATTAGAAAAAAAGGGAATTCTCATTCCTAGGGAACAGGATAATTCCATAATAACTTTCCCCTAGTAAGTAGAGAGTGTGTTTGAACAATGCCAATGGGGGACGTGATCGGACTGATGGTCTAAGCAATCGCCGGTACAAAATAAACACAACAAGTATCTTACCAGTCTTATTTATCCTCCAGCGACAGTCCAATTCATTTGCTTCAAAACAGCAAAGTTACTAATTAAGTTGGCATCTTTTCATTTCAAAATGGACGAGGCTGTTATTTTCTTTATCCGCACGACGGTTGTGGGAATAAAGAAAATAATCGGTCTTGTTTTTTTATCGGCAAACAGAAACATTAGGTGTTGAGAGTTTCCAAGTTACAAACAAAACAATTATAATACTTAGGGCCATCCATAAAAAATGGTTGGTTGTCTGTGCTCGACCTACTCACTAAAAAGAGCTGTAACTCAAATCTTTTTATTGCAATTCTTTTAACATTTTTTTTTGTGCTATTTTAAGAACATTTTTCCTTTAATTTCTTATGTTTTTTAATGTCTTTGGAAGAAGAAAAAAAATTCACCCACCTAAAACTTTTTGACTCATTTTAAGTTTGGCTTCATTTGACATTTGTGTGATTTTGATGTACCTCACAATCTCTACACAGAGTTCATTACATTGACCTTTGTCAACTTCTAAGAAAGTAGCCTGTGATCATATGATAATTTGTCACATGACCATAGCTACAATATCAAAATGGCGAACAGAACTTCAAAACTGTTACACCGCCAATTATCGACTTCCGATTGACATGTAAACAATCGAAAGAAATAAGACTTATTTTCTACTTTTTGATATATATTTTAAGTTAGTAATTTAATTTAAGGTAGGTTGTTAAGAGCTATGTGATATTGGAAAGTGCTGCTAAGCAACCCTATGGGAACAATTTGGTGGTGTCTATTTTGAATGGTTTGACGGCGGAGTGATATGCCAAAGTACAAACCTTTATTCTACCGCAGTATAATTCTGAGCATAATTTACTGTACAGGGCCCTGCTGTATATCTAAAACATTCAAGCCGAATAATTGTTAATAAGTTAATTCAGAAAAATATAAGTGCCATCAAGAACTTTTGCATTTCCATCGTTTTTCATCGTTTGCCAAGATTCTTGGTTTTTGATCTCGAGACGTTGACAGAGGTGTATGTGTATGCAAGGGATGAAACTCTGTGTAGAGATTGTACACCTCCGTTCCAGGGATTTAAAACTCATTTGTAACAAGGTCGGTGATATTTCCTTTGATGAATGCAAAGCATTAAATCGTTTAATTTAGGGAAACTGAAGGGGCGTGGCTGTACCATACTACAAGTTATAAATAGCCTGCTATTTGAGTAAATCTTATTCTTAATAGATTTGCAAGAAGTGTCTCAACATGAATATTTGACTGGATATCTATATTTTCGTTATTATGCAAATTCTAGCAGGTTATCAGTAATTAATACAAGAACTCCTTGTTATGACAAAGTGGAACAACGTACAAGAACGCATGTATCCAGTAATGTAAAAAAGTACATACATTTCATATTGGATAAAACATATACAGCTTTGCTAGAATAACACTGAATTTCTCATGAGATAAACACCATGTGCTTATTCTGAAGTCTTTGGACAAATTAATATACTCAGATGGGCATTTATGAACTTTCAGCTCATTTTTATTTGCCTTTCTTTAATAATTGTAAAGCTACAGCTTTAAATTCAACTGTTCAAAATCGTCAACTGCATGACTAAGCGCACCAACTGCGGCTAAGATATCAGTATTGGTCACTGCCGTTGTACCATATACAGATACGGAAAACTCAAATGTTTCCACTCGTGCTATATAAGTTTTCTCACTTCTTGATGAAATTTTATTGAATTCTCCTATATTCTATTCACTTAATCAACAAATAGCCTCTATTTATTGGCAAGACGGTTGTGCGGATGAGGAATATTATATGGATGGTGTCTAAAGAAGTTGTCCAGATCACAGGGGGTGTGGGGGTGGGCGGGCGGGTGACACACGTGAAACCTTCAAATAAGGGTACAAAAAGAAAAAGTATTTTGAGGTACTTGATAAGACAAATAATGTTTGGAATAGTTCCAAATCTAGTGGTTTATATATAATAATGCAAATCGAATCAAATCAAATGTATTTTATTGGACTAAATCCCACATTACAAGTAGTATATTAGATAAACACGTAAGTATGAAACATAATATTACATGAAATGAAACACATATCGAAACACTGGCGCGACGGTCGTGCGGATAAAGAATATTATTAAGGAAAATAATAGGCACGACGGTCGTGCCGATAGACATTCCCTTTCACAATATCAAAAAATAATGCGTCATTTAAAAAGATTACTCCAGTACTAGAGGCAGTTTTAAAAAAGAGGCTAATGATGTCACAACCCTATTTTTTCTGGTAAGGTCTAATGTGGGACACAAATATAATTATACTGTCTCATCGCTATTTTTGTGTGTGTTAAAACGGAACTGTTTTCTGTACATGGTGAATCATATGTTTGATACTGTATGTCAAAATATCTCATAGCTACAGATAAGCTGTTTGATCATTTGGGTATTTACCTATCAGTATTTATTTAATTGGGTTATTATGGTTTCAGTTGGGTATTAAAAATAAAACAATAGAAGTTTGCGGCATTGTTTTGGGGTGGCATTCCACTACTATTGTATACACAAAATTTAATAAAATCAGTTTATTTACAATAGGCTTTATACAAGGTGACTTACATGTAAGTGACTGAGTGTCCCTTCAACAACCCATATATTGCTCAATTTGCATTAGTTGTTTTTTCATTTGACCTTCTTCAATTAATTTATTGGTACCCATGCTTTTTGTTTTAATTGGGTATTTTGACATTTTTAATTGGGTATTTAAGCAAGTCCGTCCGTCATCCGTCCGTCGTCCGCCGTTAACTTTTGCCTTGTGAACACTCTAGGGCCTTCATCATTAATCGGATCTTTATGAAACTTTACCAGTGTCTTTATATCAATGAAAGCTCGGACAAGTTCGAAAATCAGCCAGATCGGAGTATTTTCACCGGAGTTATGGCCCATGTTTTGCTGAAAAATGCCATATTAAGCCTTGTGAACACTAGCACCTTCATTTATTATTTGACCTTTACCAAACTTGCACAGATTGTTAATAACAATGAAAGCTTGGACAAGTTCGAAAACCAGCTAAATTGGTTCAGTAACACCAGAGTTATGGCCCTTGTTTATTCTGAAAAATGCCATTTTTTGCCTTGGGAACACTCTAGCACCTTTATTTATTATTTGATCTTTACCAAACTTGCACAGATTGTTAATATCAATGAAAGCTTGGACAAGTTCGAAAACCAGCTAAATTGGTTCAGTAACACCAGAGTTATGGCCCTTGTGTATTCTGAAAAATGCCATTTTCTGTCATGTGGACACTCTAGCACCTTCATTTAGTATTTGATCTTAACCAAACTTGCATAAAAGTTACCTCAAGATTATAGGTACCTCGAGAATAGGACACTTGAGGATAGTGAACAGAAGTATCCTCAAGTATGTTGATCTCGAGGGACCTATAGTCTCGAGGTCAGGTAAATTTCATTTTGCCTTGTTTTCTGTGACTACTAAGCGCATTGACAGATGATCAGCCCAGTGTTTACATTTACTATTTGGTGATCTAAAAACAAAATAAATATCAGACGCTTGTGTTTTTGTGTTAATTTTGTACCAGCGATCGCTTAGACCATCGAGAACTGGTAACGCCAGGATATTGATGTTTACCACTCGTTTACCACTCGGCCACCACAACATACATCCTTAGCTCCTGATTAGGATTAGTTGTGGTATTGGGTACCCTAACACAGCCGCCCAGTTAGCTCAGTTGGTAGAGCACTCTGTAAGATAAGGGTCCAGGGTTTGAGTCCCTTACCGGCCACACTTCCCCCCCTTTGTTTACTTCATTGGTGGGTTTGAAAAGAGCTGAAGAGCTTGGTTAGGTAAAAGGAGGATGAGTGTTGTGGCATAGCCCCAGACAGGATGCATATCTGCATAAAATACCCCTGAAAATATTAAAAATGACTGATTAATAATTTTTACGCATACCAAATACACATTTAAAATTTGATATTAATATGCATAAGGTCAAGTTATGATTCGTATCGGCCTTTGTACATTAAATTATGGAAAAAATATGGTCGGATGTGTGACCAAGTTCTGTCCCAAGTTTTTTAAATTTAGTATTATTAATATTGCATATTTGATGAAAGCTGTTAATATGTATTTTCAACCACAGGTGTATATTAATGTTATTTCACACCTTGAAGGCTTGATGCCATACCATATTGTTAGTTACCTTAAGCTGTGAGACCTTTCACTTCAAACCTGTCATTTCCTATGTATCATTAAGAAAAGGAAATTTATAATCAAGTGTAACATGTCATTTGATCTGATAGAAAAGACCATGAAACCTTGTTAGACTCGAACCTGTCATTTAATACTTATAATCAAGAAAGGGTGATTTCTAAACAGCATGTTTTAACAAGCCTTTTGATCTTGGTTGAAGTCACAAATATATGTCATTTATTGCTTTCTTCTCAATGCCAAGTTATTAGGTATGTAAACTCTTGAGATTTTAGACATTAGAAGAGAGAATTATTAGGAGACACTACACATTAGATTTTAGACATTGGAGAATAGAGATAGAGCAAAAGCTATGTAGGGCAACAAATACTTAACGGGAGTCGGCTCTTTGCCTGACTGCCTGAAGAACTTGTTTTTTAGATTTTAAACATTGTGAAATTATTATAACACGAATAACTACCATTAATAACTGTTTTCTCATATGGATTTTGTGCTGAATCTAAGTTGGTATGCTGATGGATAAACTGGTGTAATCATGAACTGCTGCTGTGATTTGAGCTTAATTTCCCTAAGGCCAAAAATAAAATTATGTTTGTTTCCCCTTCCCGACAGACCCACCGAAATTGCCGCGACCCGAATTATTTTTTCGACACTGGCTTAAATTCCGAAATAGTACGAACAATTTTGCGTACGAACGAAACGCAATGAGTACGAATGTACCAAAGCGTGGTTCCCGGTGCGCGTTCGTTATTGAAATCGATAAAGCAATAGATCAGAGAACCAGTTGTCAAAATGGAGAATCATGCTGTTTGCATCTCCGTGCAACTAAGTGAAACAGATAAATTGACAACTAAATCGTTAATTAAAAATAGTATTACCAATATAAGCCCAAATTTAACTTTATTAGAAATTTTGCGTGAGGAAATTGACGAGCATTTAAACACAATAGAGGTAAAAGATGCCATTAGAAATCATTCATTCAGCGTCAATATGTACACCAACGAAAAATCGGAACCATTTACTATTGATCCCAACGACACTTTTGAAACAGCTCTAGAATTTTGTAAAAACATTCGATATATAGTCTTCACAATTAAAGTCAGTGGCAAAGAAGACAATGACAGTAACAACAATAAGTCGACAAATGCTTTTGAGTTTATGATGAATAGTCAGTCTGCCATTAAACAGAAGGCTACACTTATTGATGATAACGGGCCAAGGTTTACAGCTAAAGACAGGCTCCACAATACAGTGTGTCAGCACCTCAATTCCATGGAATGTTATTTCCCATCTTCTATGTCATCATCTGATGTAAAAAAGTATGTCTGTGTCCTGACTGATGTGTTATGGTACCTAGTCAGTAGTACATGTATTGTTTTAGCACTGAATAAATAACTATGCTGTTTTAGTTCAGTTTTACTCAAATATATCTCAGTTTTGATCTCAAATAAAAGAAATGAAATAAAAAAAATATTTTACCTACCTACCTACCCAACCCTTTTTTGCATGGGTCGGGAAGGGGAAACAAACATAATTTTATTTTTGGCCTAAGCTTAGAAACTACATTCATCTATTGCATACACATGGATGAGTGGACCCTGCGCCCTGGGATCGTGTGGGGACAGTGACAAGGTTGGATGCGTGGAACGGGACTTGGGTGAACGCATTAATAATGTCACAAATGGTTACGCTAATGAGATCCCATACTCCCACGTTCGACAACTTGGATCATCAAACTTCCCCCATGCCCGATGCAACCACCCAGCGGCGACAGATGCCACAGACACTCGGCATGCATGTTTTTAGAAGTTTTCCTATTAGAGAATGCTACATTGATGTAGTTCTTAAATGAATATTTAATTCATTTCTGCATTGCTGTAGTTCATACATGAATATTTAATTCATTTCTGAATTGCTGTAGTTTTTGTCTCGCCTCTCGAAGAAAAAATGAGACATAGGTATTGCTTTTCCGGCGGCAGCGGCGAGGCGTCAACATTCAAGTTTTTCGTTTAGGTCATTTTCTCACAAACTGCATGCACTAGACCTTGTAAACTTTGCTTATAGTTGTATCATGGGTGATACACCGCAACGTGACAAAGCAAATGTGGAAGTGACCTTGACCCTCCAAGCAAAGTGCAGATAACTTGCTAATGTTTAGGTTCAAGTTTTGCATTTAGGTCACTTTTTCACAAACTGTTTGCACTAGACCTTTCAAACTTTGCTTATAGTTGTATCTTGGGTGGTACATGGCAACGTGACAAAGCAAATGTTGAAGTGACCTTGACCCTCCAAGCAAAGGCCAGATAACTTAATACTTTTTAGGTTCACATTTTTGCATTTAGGTCACTTTTTCACAAACTGTATGTACTAGACCTTTAAAACTTTGCTTATAGTTGTTTCTTGAGTGGTACATCGCAACGTGTCAAAGCAAATATGGAAGTGACCTTGACCCTCCAAGCAAGGGCAGATAACCTTATAATTTTTACCTTCAGAATCAACTTTGGCATTTAGGTCACTTTTTCACAAACTGTATGCACTTAGAACTTTCAAACTTTGCTTATATTTGTATCTTGAGTGGAACATTGCAACGTGACAAAGCAAAAGTGGATGTGACCTTCACCATCCACGCAAAGGGCAGATAACTTTAATTGCTACATTTACATCACTTTCTCATGAACTAGATGTTTTAAACCTAATTTATAGCTTAATCTTTAGAAGAAATCATTCTATTTTGACATACATGTAGTTGTCTTCGGTAGTGCATCTTTTTTTTTGATGCCTGGATTTCATCTATGACCTTGACCTACTTTTTGGAGCTGATGATATTTTTTTTTGGAGCTGATGATTTTTAGCTCTACTGGCCAAAGGCCTTCATTTTTAGCTCTACTGATCAGAGATCAGCAGAGCTTATGCCGTGGTGCGGCGTCTGTCGTCCGTCAGTCTGTCTGTCCGTAAACTTTTATTTGTAGCGACTACTCCTCTGAAACTACTGGATGGATATTCATGAAACTTTACAGAAATGTTGCCCAGGAAGTCTAGTTGATCCTAGCAAAAATTCATGTTGATGTGAAATCCAAGATGGCCGCCAAAGCTAAAAATAGATTTTTAAAATACAAGTTTGTAGCGACTACTTCTTGAAAACTATATGTGATATTGATATGGAACTTGTTCTAAAATGATCAGCATGACATGATGTTGATCCTAGTCGAACATTATTTTGATTCGACGTTAAACATGGCTGCCAGTGGCCATCTTTGTTTACATAGGGTTATATAGTAAAAACTTTTAGCGACTACTCCTCTGAAACTACTTGACGGATTTTCATGAAACTTCACAGGAATGTTGCTCTTGATGTCTAATTGATCCTAGCAAAATTTCAGGTTGGTCGGAAATTCAAGATGGCCGCCATGGCTAAAAATAGATTTTCATAATACAAATTTGTAGCGACTACTTCTTGAAAACTATAAGTGATATTGATATGGCCATAATGGGACTTTTTCTAAAATGATCAGCATGACATGCTGTTCGTCTTGTCAAAAATCGTTTTGATTCGATGTTAAACATGGCTGTCAGCGGCCATCTTTGTTTACATATAGTTATATAATGAAAACTTGTAGCGACTACTCCTCTGAAACGACTTGACGGATTTTCATGAAACTTCACAGGAATGTTGCTCTTGATGTCTAATTGATCCTAGCAAAATTTCAGGTCGGCCGGAAATTCAAGATGGCCGTCACGGCTAAAAATAATTTTTCAAAAAACAAGTTTGTAGCGACTACTTCCTGAAATCAAAATCAATCAGTAGAGCTTCAAGGTCATTGACCTCTTGTTCATCTTATCTTTACCAAACGTTACCAGATGTTTTGCCTCTTTTTTGTTTATTAGTATTAGTATTAGTATATATATATATATATATATTTTTTTTTTTTTTAGTAGATGACTACTACTTTTTTAATTTTATTTATTGATTTATTTTGTTTTTCAATTTATTTATTTTTATTTATTTTTTATTAATTTTTTTTCATTTTTTTTTTTTTTTTTAATTGATTTTTTATTTTAATTTAATTTAATTTTCTTATTTAATTACATATTTTTTTCAATTTTTTTTTATGTTAACGCAGTGTTAGCAGGAAGCATTGCTGTGCCTATTGCATTTTTTTTTTCCTGTTTTTTTTTTAAATTTCTTGTCGGCGCTTCTAAACGCCATGTTGAATTTCGACGAAACTTGGCAGGAAGCATCGGAAAGTTGTCTAATTGTGCATATCGCGCTTTTGTTCCACTTTGCTAATTTATGACGGAGTTATGGCACTTTGACATTTTTACTTTAAATTTCTTGTCAGCGCTACTCCTCCTAAACGGCTTGTTGGATTTCTACAAAATTTGGCAGGAAGCCTCAGTATGATGTCTAAATGTGCAAAAGATGGTATATCAAATGAAATTTTGGACAAGTTCGAAAACGAGCTAGTTAGTAATGGCAGGTTATGGCCCTTGATTTGTTGAAAAATGCTATATTGTATTTTCCTTTGTTGAATCTGTAGTTACTTCATTTTTTATCTGATCTTTACCATATTTGTTTAGAATGTTAATATAACAACCCCACCCCCTACCCCTTTTTATGAAATTTCATTCATAGAAGAAAGTGGGACAAATAAAAAAATGCCCATGCCAGACTAGACACAGCAGACTTATTGCCCATGATTACCCATGATTACCAGGTGAGCGATCTAAGGCCATCCTATCCCTGTTGTTTTTGTAATGTTTTAAAAAAACTACTGATGGGAATTTTATGTTGACAACCCTTGATATGACCCGTTATAACCAGTAGAGCATCCACAGGCCCTCTAGGGCCTCTTGTTTTTAATAGAATGGCATTTTGTTTTTAAATGTCATCTCAGCGAACGGCAAACTTGATTGTTTTTAGTTGCTAAAATGTTTACAAACTTTCATTTAAGCATCACTGACCTTTTTATTTTTAAGTCCAGCCCCCATTAGGCAAGACATGTGAATCCACGGATTTCTTGTTAGATGAATATTTAATTCATTTCTGCATTGCTGTAGTCTCTCCCTAAGAACTCCGTTACAACGTAAAGCATGTCTCAACGAAGTCATGATACAAAATCACAACGACATCTGTTACAATATCTGTACGTTAGTGTTACAGTATCTCTCCATGTGTTGTGAAAACATGACATTTTTGTAATTTTTGCGACGGATCGGAGGTCTAAAATGGAGTTTACTTACATCATGTATTACCTTTGACCAGATGTTGCATTTGTTGCATTTTTTAGCTTGTTGCATGTTTTCACAGAGAATAATATTGGAAATTACAGCATGTGCAAAAACGTTTCATAATAATCATTAAACGATCTTTTTTTTCTGCGCTCTTGTGGTAGGGATTTACTGTTGTGTAAAATAGAATATATATTAAGTGTCACAGAATAAATATTAATCTTCAAATATAAACAAAAAATATTTCTTTTATGTTTTACGATGTAACAGTATCGTCACGAGGGTGTTACAAACTCCCAACGAAATAACCTTTAAACGTTACAAACTCTCATCGACGGAAAGTCAGGCAAAATGTTAGTCTTTTAATGATTATGTTAGCTTTCACATCATGTGGTCTGACAATATAATCTTGCTATTGAAAATGGTCCCAAAAACATCACAAGTAAGGTTTTTCGGGCGGTGTAACTTGCCCATGTGCCTCGATAGACTTGTTTTGTAGCCAAATGCTTTATTGCAGATATATATACTGCTGACGTATTGTTTTGACTGGACATGCTTATTTACATGTCCCAGGTAACATAACTTTTCAAAGATTTTTTATCCACACATTTTACATGCTCGGAGTGTTTCATCTTACAATGCCTGCACAGGGTATGCCTGCTGTTAAACCATATACTGCAAATTTCACACAATAATTTCACACCTTCGTGAATCAATCTAGTATGCTCTCTCAGGTCGTAGAGTGCTGAAAACGTTTTCTTGAACTTACTGCATGTTACTGTTGACGCTTATGGACTGAGCGAGTGTCTCTGTACACTTTCCCCCAAGAAGCAGTGGAATATTTACACACTTTGCCGTAGTGGAGCCTTTTGTGCCCATTTCCAGACTTTTCACTGCTTGGACCAGGTCCAAGTCTCTCGACAGCTGGATCAGGAGCTCTGGCTTTATATAAAGTTGAGATATGTACAGTGAAGTTCCTTCATCAGTGCTGGTGTCTTTACTGGAGTGCTGACGAGGACGGGCGTGAGCGTTGATAGTTCATGTTCGTTCTTGTTGTCGTCAAGTATCATATCCACAATCAAATACATGGCACCCACGTAAATACTCTCTTCTTCCTGGAACGAGAACTCCATCAGATCCGTCGTTGATACACTGTAACGCTGTCAGAGATATACTGTAACATTTATTATTTTTCTGTTATGATACTGTAACATTACGTGTAAAGTTTGTAACATAATTCACAAAAGGTGTATATTAATATAATATCTTGGTAAATTGATAGATAAATCTTTCTCTTTAAAATATACAAGATGCCTAACTAATACCTAGCAGTAGCAAGTTTTAACATCCAATACTCTTCTCTTGTAAATCGAAAATTGCTGGCGAAAAGTTGACGTTTACACATTTCTACTTTCGGTTTCACTTTCAACCTTACTTCTAATGATTTACGAAGTCTTAAAGGGACACATGGCAATCTTGATTTTTTAAAAAACTAGCGGCGTCCCGTTAGTTTTTCTACATAAATTGGATTTGTTCAATCATTAATATTAATTATAAGAATGGTATTAAGCCATTTCTTTTTGCATATTATTATTTTTTGATATTATTGCATCAATAATATATTAAAACTTATAGTATAATAAGACGAAATAGTGAATACTTAAAATTTGATTTATGTAAATGTAACCAGGGTAAAAGTAAAAATGATACTGGATATATAAATCGAGACACCCATTTCAAATACCGGTACTTCAAGATTGCCGTGTGTCCCTTTAAGGAATATGTTCAAGAAATGTTTAGAATAAGATAACAAAATCATTATGTTCAAGAAATGTTTAGAATAAGATAACAAAATCAAAACATGTTACCTCAAATTATTCAATTAATCCTCACGAAATTGATACAAATGTAGTATTTTCACAACAAATGGGCAGACCACATGGAGAGATACTGTAACACGAACATACAGATATTGTAACATATGTCGTTGTGATTTTGTATCATGACTTCATTAAAACATGCTTTACGTTGTAACGGAGTTCTTAGGGAGTGGTAGTTCTTAGATGAATATTTAATTCATGTCTACATTGCTGTTGTTATTAAATGAATATTTAATTCATTTCTGCATTGCTGTAGTTCATAGATGAATATTTATTTCATTTCTGAATTGCTGTAGTTCTTAGATGAATATTTAATTCATGTCTACATTGCTGTTGTTATTAAATGAATATTTAATTCATGTCTGCATTGCTGTAGTTCATAGATGAATATTTATTTCATTTCTGAATTGCTGTAGTTCTTAGATGAATATTTAATTCATGTCTACATTGCTGTAGTTTTTAGTTGAATATTTAATTTATTTCTGCATTGCTTTAGTTCTTAGATGAATATTTAATTCATTTCAGCATTGCTGTAGTTCTTAGGTGAATATTTAATTAATTTCTGCATTGCTGTAGTTCTTAGATGAATAGTTAATTCATTTCTGCATTGCTGTAGTTCTTAGATATTGCTGTAATAATAATCAGAATTCAATAAATTTTCTACCTTTTGTATATAACCTAACTTCTTTGAAAAATATGTACATACATGTATTTTTTTTAAATTTTATAAGAGTTTTTTTGCATAGCGCCCAGATGCTGCTATTAGGGGAGATACAGAATATTACAGAATTTTGTGTTGTACTTAAGGTTTCCAGTCACAGCAGGTGTTTAAGGGGTTGGCATGTTCACTTTGTGGGTGTATAGACATTTAACCAGGTCAGGTCGGATGTGAGCTCACAAATATGAATAGCAAATGAAGGTGATTGTAACCAGTGTGTTATGCTTCAGCATGTTCAGCATGTTAAACGGCTTTTTTTAAGAACATTGGGACAAGGCCTAGGCCTGCTGATTTGGGGGAAAAAAGAAATGTGAGACTGTCCTGATTGGCAAAATATGTAAAGTATGTCACTTTTGATTGTTTATTTTTTTTAAATTGGAAATTTTTTACCCCAGAATTGGGTAAAAATAGAGGTTTTTGCAATTTCGAAGAGGCCCCACTTAAATAGGTTTAAAAGTGACCTGGTTTAGCGGAATTAAAGCAACTAACCCGCCAAATAATGGCAAAATTACACTAAAATCGTTTATCAAAACTCTATCCAGGAGTTCAGGTCATATAATAAAGTATTTTGTGCCAATTAGAAGTATAGGAATTTTCAAGGGTTCTTAAAATACCCGTTTGTGAATATGTGTAAATTGAATTATGAGTTTGTAACTCTAAATTCAACGCTCCAGTTTTTGGGTTTGGCCTGGCTGGTTAAATTAAGCCATTTATATTGTGTCTGTAGAGTTTGGATTCTCAAAATGTGTAAGTTACATGTATATAATTATATACCTCTTCGTCTGTAGGTTTAGAAACGGTGTACACATGTTGTAAAATTGGTTGTTGAATGGTGGGATAGCTACTTTAAATCTTCTGACATTTTTTATTATAAAAGTCCTGTTTTCAGTTTGAGATTTTACTGAAGATAAATTTGTCAATATATATATTTGTATAAGTTGAGCAAAGCGGAGACAATTTATGTACCTCTTTATTAATTCGCGCTATAATAAATTACTACACAGTCTATTGAAGGTTCTTTTCTGTTTGTTTCTAAACAATAATATTGTTTTTGTCTCGCCCACGATAGTGGGATGCGAGACATAGCAGTCATTTTTCTGGCAGGGGCGGCGGACACGGTTTAAATTAACTATATCTCAACAACCGCTGCTCAGATTTTTCTGAAACTTTCTCAGGTGCTTTGTTGGGTCCAGAGACCTCACGTAATGCCAAAATTACCAAGGTCAATGTAATATTTCGCGTTATTTTCCCAAACTTAACCTTGGTTAGGTAACCTCAGTTAACTGTATGTGATTGCCTCATTTTCTTTGTTTGATATCAGACTTGGTCATATGTATTGTTGCCATTGCATTAATGGACATCACTGCATGACAAAAGTTACCAAGGTCAAGGTCATCTTTTGCTTATTTTCCCCAAACTTAACCTTAGTCAGGTAACTTATACAACCTTGGTTAGGTAACTTAACCTCAGTTAACTTTATGTGATTGTCTCACTTTATGTCTTTGATACTTACGGTAGTTATATTCAAAAACAGATTCCTTTATAATATTCTTATTATTGATATTTTTGATTGAACAAATGCAAGTATTATAGAAAATCTAACGTATGTCGTGAGTTTTTACAAAAATCAAGATTGCCATGTGTCCCTTTAAAACTCTGCTGATACAAACTACCTTTTAAAAATCAGCCAGAGGAATAAGTGGTTTTGCAAAGAGTGAAGAAAAACACTTCACACTTAAATGAATTTACGCTTTCTTGCATGAGCGTGTAAAGAGTTAAAATTCAAAAAGCTATTTTAACAGAATTACTTATTTTAATCCCGGGGCATCCGTGGCCGAGTGTTTAGGGTCTCTGACTTGAAATTACTTGCCCCTCACTGCTGTGGGTATGAGCCCTCATGGGACCAGGAATCTTTCTGTGAGGAAATCTATCCAGCTGTATTGCAAACATTGGTTGTTCTACCCAGGCGCCTGTCCGTGCACGAAATTGCCTGGAGGGGCACTTAGGTCTTCCTGCACCAATGGAAGCTGGAATGCCCCCATATGACCTGAGCTATTAGTGTGTCTAGAAAATCCAATCCATTCATTTCATTCATTATTTTAATCCAAAAATAAACTGATTTATGATTTGATAAATGGACACATCTGGAGTATTGACGTCATCACTATAGCTGCAGGTCATTAAAACACTCTGCCTCCACCTGGATGAAGTGGGTTATTTAGTGTAAAGCATTAATATTCACCATCATTGTTATAGAATGCAACAAATAGAATATATGTATTGGTTTGGAGTGCAAATATTGGATTTATTTGCATCGAGGAAAAGTGAGACAACTGATGTTTTCAATAGTGAGTAGCAGAGGAGTGAAAACATTTTTGAGTTTTCTTTCTTTGAGTTAAAAATTTGACAGACCAACAAATCTTGTTTTAACTTTTCATTGTTTATATATACATGTTTATTTACTTTTAAACACAACTAAAAATGCAACAAGAATGATACACCTTTATAATGACCTTGCTATCTTCATGAAAATAAATTGTATTATGTAAGTACTTTGCTTTACATAAAGAGTATATAATTTGCTTAAAAGGGATTATCCAGGGTACCAGATAGACCTTCAACTATTATTGTATGTTGCCTAAGGCCAAAAAAAACAACACCTGTGTTTCCGGTGGCCCGACCAACCCTATTTTTAAGGGGCCGACCCTAAAACTTTTTATGAAAAAAAATTTACATTTGTTCTGAACAATGATTTATCACAATATATCAGGTAAACTGACATCAGAGAGAAACTTTCAGTTGCATCATCAACTTGTATGGGGTTTATGAGATGAATACGTGTAGAATCTCACAATATCTTGCTCCAAAAAAAAAAAAAAAAAAGGAAAAAAGAAACTGCCTTCCTACCGACCCTAATTTTAAGCTCTACTGGCAAAGGTTGTCTGTCGTCTGTCGTCCGTTAACTTTTTTCAAACGACTTCTCCTCAGAAACCGCTTGGCTAATTTTGACCAAACTTCACGTGGATGATCCTTAGATGAATGCCTTTTAGATTTGTTAAGATTAGGTCAGCGCTACATCCAAGATGGCTGCCATTACCATATATGGTCGAAACCTTAAAAAATCTTCTTCTCCAGAACCGCTGGACAGATTTCAACAGTTTTTCTTTTAAAATGATCGCCAATGCCTTGACTATCAAGTTAGTTAAAATAAAGTCCCCTGGGTCAAAAATGGCCGTGCCCTGGGGGTCCAAAGTTTGTATATTGAGGTTTTGCATGTTTTTCATATAGACATATAGGAAAAACTTTAAAAAATCTTCTTCTCTGAAACCACAAGGCACAGAACTCTCATGTATTACATGTAGCATCAGCTTATGGTCCTCTACTAAGTTTGTTCAAATGGTGACCCTGGGGTCAAATTTGTCCCCGCCCCGGGGGGTCACAGTTTTACATAGACTTATATAGGATTTTTTTTTAAAAATCTTCTTCTCGGAAACTACAACAGCCAGAGGTTTGATATTTTGCATTTACTATAAGCTTATGGTCCTTTACCAAGTTTGTTCAAATGGTGACCCTCGGGTCACTTATGGCCCCGCCCTAAGGGTCACATGTTTTACATAGACATGTATATTGAAAAACTTAAAAAATCTTCTTCCAGAGGTTTAATATTTTGCATTTGCTATAAGCTTTTGGTCCTCTACCAAGTTTGTTCAAATGGTGACCCAGGGGTCACATTTGGGCCCCACCCCGGGGGTCACAGTTTTACAAAGGCTTGTATAGGGAAAAACTGAAAACAATCTTCTTCTCTGGAACCACATGCCACAGAGCTCTCATGCAAACTACAAGAGTCAGAGGTTTGATATGTTACATTTATTATAAGCTTATGGTCCTTTACCAAGTTTGTTCAAATGGTGACCCTGGGGTCACATTTGGCTCCGCCCCAAGGGTCACATATTTTACATAGACATGTATAGGGAAAAACTTAAAAAATCTTCTTCTCTGAAACTGAAAGAACCAAATGTTTAATATTTTGCATTTGCTATAAGCGTATGGTTTCTACCAAGTTTGTTCAAATGGTGACCCTGATGTCAAATTTGGCCCCACCCAGTGGGGTCACAGTTTTACATATAGGCTTGTATAGGGAAAAACATAAAAAATCTTCTTCTCTGAAACTGCAAGAGCCAGAGGTTTAATATTTTGCATTTGCTATAAGCTTGTGGTCCTTTACCAAGTTTGTTCAAATTGTGACCCTCGGGTCATATTTGACCCCGCCCCATGGGTCACATGTTTTACATAGACATGTATAGGGAATTTTTTATTTTTTTTAATATTTTTTTTGAATTAATTATTTTTTAAATTTTTAGTGTTTTTGTTGTTTTTTAATTTTTTTTTTTTTTTTTATTATTTTTATTTTTTTTTATTTATTTATTATTTTTTTATTGATTTTTTTTTTTAATATATTTTTTTTTTTTTAAATATTTTTTTTTTAATATTTTTTTTTTTTTTTTAGCTCTATGTTCGACCAGTCGGACCAGTAACAGAGGAGTTCTTGATTAAGTTAAACATGCTATATTTTGCCTCGTTTATATGGTAGGGCCTTCACTTTTCATCTGATCTTTACCAAACTTTACCAGATTCTTTAGTTATGGTCCTTGATTTAGTTAAAAAGCTGTTTTTTGCCCGAAACTTTCAAAAAGCGTAAATGGCAGTCACTCACTTCATTGATGTTATAAGAGCCATGTTAGCCAGTAGAGCATCCACAGGCTCTCTTGGTCTACTTGTTTAGAGCATGCAATAGGAAACACACCTACTTTTTTTTTGGCCTAATGGGATTACCCAGGGTACCAACCAATAAATGAGTTCTTCAACTATTACTGTATGTTGCCTAATGGGATTACCCAGGGTATCAGCCATAAATGTCAGAGCTTTACGTGATTACCCAGTATATCAAGCAATAAATGATATACCTACTTCATGTACTATTCTGTATGTATGTTGCCTAATGGGATTACCCAGGGCACCAACCATAAATGATGGACCTGCTACTATTACTACCCAGGGTACCAACCATAAATGATAGACCTGCTACTATTACTACATGTTGCTTAATGGGATTACCCAGGGTAGCAGTCATAAATGATGGACCTGCTACTATTCTGCTATTACTACATGTTGCTTAATGGGATTACCCAGGGTACCAGTGATAAATGATGGACCTGCTACTATTACTACATGTTGCTTAATGGGATTACCCAGGGTACCAGTCATAAATGATGGACCTGCTACTATTACTGTACATGTATGTAGCATAATGGGATTTGTAACCGAGGGTACCAGCCATAAATGATAGGCCTACTACTATTACTGTACGTTGCCCAATGGGATTACTCACGGTACTAATCATAAATGATAGACCTACTGTTATATTACTTTATGTTGACCAATGGGATTACCCAGGGTACCAGTCATAATTGATAGACCTGCTACTATTACTACATGTTGCTTAATGGGATTACCCAGGGTACCAGCCATAAATGATAGACCTACTACTATAACTGTATGCTGCCCAATGGAATTACCCAGGGTACCAGCCATAAATGATAGACCTACTACTATAACTTTATATTGCTTAATGGGATTACCCAGGGTACCAGTCATAAATGATAGACCTACTACTATAACTGTATGCTGCCCAATGGGATTACCCAGGGTACCAGCCATAAATGATAGACCTACTACTATTACTTTATGTTGCTTAATGGGATTACCCAGGGTACCAGTCATAAATGATAGACCTGCTACTACCGACACTAGCAAACTGAGTGATTGATTGAATTGGAGTTTATAGTCGCACCAACAGCTACGGTCATATGGCGACTTTCCAGCTTCCATTGGTAGTGGAAGACCCCAGGTGCCCCTCCGGGCAATTTTCGTGCACGGGCGGGCACCTGGGTAGAACCACCGACGTTCCGCAAGCCAGCTGGATAGCTTCCTCACATAAAGATTCCTAGGCCCCTGAGGGATCGAACCTACAGCGGTGAGGGGCAAGTGATTTCACACTAGCAAACTGAGAGCAATAAATAATTAACAACACACTGCTTTACATTGCATACAAACTTGTTATTAAATCGTGTATGCCAGTGTTCATTCTGGAGGGCGACATCGGCGACAAAGGCGCTTTTTCCTCCGTGACTTCGCCTTTTTTTTAGCCGACGGCGAAGTTTAAGTCGCCTTCTGATTGACCACTTCGCTTTTTTCCCACCCTCAAGCGAAGTGTAACCAGTCCTTTAACTGACCTGTTGTTTATGTCTCAGGACAGGTGTTGACATCTCTGGGAAGGGATTATGCTAATTGCTTTGATCGATCACAGCAGAAAGCCCGCGGGGAGCATACTTTCCTACAACTATGATATCCCCCGAGGCAATTTTCGCACCTCGCCATTTTTTGTTTACAAATTAGACTGTACAGGGAATACACACGCCTTATACAATGAGATTGCGTATAGCTGAACAATTGACCAATCGTAGGTTCCGTTACAGTGAGACAAGTGCGTGTTAAAAACGTGATCGAAACGAAACAACAATCTGAAGTTAATTGACCGAAGGTGATTAAATGATACCACCGAATAATGATTAGCGTTGTGTTTTCTTAAGTGTTTGATAAAACGGACCTTTTGGCATTCCAAACAAACAAATGCATGAAAAAGAGTTAATAATAGATGATATTTCTACTGAATTTTCGGCAATATTTTACTTCCGGAAAAGTGCGGTGTCATAGTAGTTCGGATAGGTACATAAGTTCGGATGGAGGAAAAACATTTTTTTATTAAATATTGTTTTTAGCTAATACAAATTGGGGAAAAAAAACATACTTGTCTTATAGGTCTTAATGAGGAATAAGCCTTTTAGGAAAAAGTTTAAGAATCATAATTACACCCTTCATAGAACTCCATACAAATTGATAGAAATATGAATAAATAAAGATACAAGCAATATATTTATATTAATTCTTCTCTCAGTCCTTCCTTCTATAGTTACAGTATAATAAGTAAAGAGTGCCTGTGAGTCTGAATAAAATTAATAAACACATTTAATTTGAAACAGCTAGCATGCTCTTAAATAATCAAAAGTTATAACCAATAGGGTGTATACATGTATATCAGTTAATAATTAAAAATAACCGATTGCGCGCTTAATTTAAAAGATCGTGTCTCCCTCACTTCTCCTTATTTTTTGGTCACTTCTCTCTATTTTCTTTGGAGGGAGAAGTGACTTCTCCCAAAAATCCAGGCCTAGATTGAACCCTGGTATGCTAATTGGTGAGCGATCGTCATGGCCTTACGGAAGCCGCACAAAATGGCAAACTTTCTCTCGGCAAGTCGATTAGCACCTTTTGTCCATCAATATCTCTGTGACCGCGTCAATAAATTAACAGTTGAAAAATACAGGTAAATTTGACTTTCAGTATGCAATTAGCCAGTTATTCGTTATGCAATTATCCGGAATGTGACAAAAATCTATGCGATTAAACGCTTTTTTTTTGCATGCAAAAGAATACGAATGGTTTTTAGCTCTACTGATCAGAGATCAGCAGAGCTTATGCCGTGGTGCGTCGTCCGTCTGTCCGTCTGTCCGTCCGTCCGTCTGTCCGTAAACTTTTATTTGTAGCGACTTCACAGCTGAAACTACTGGATGGATATTCATGAAACTTTACAGAAATGTTGCCCATAAAGTCTTGTTGATCCTAGCAAAATTCATGTTGATGTGAAATCCAAGATGGCCGCCAAAGCTAAAAATAGAGTTTTAAAATACAAGTTTGTAGCGACTTCTTCTTGAAAACTATAAGAGATATTGATATGGGACTTTTTCTAAAATGATCAGCATGACATGATGTTGATCCTAGTCAAAAATCGTTTTGATTCAACGTTAAACATGGCTGCCAGCGGCCATCTTTGTTTACATAGAGTTATATAGTAAAAACTTGTATCGACTACTTCTCTGAAACTACTTGGCGGATTGTCATGAAACTTTACAGGAATGTTGCTCTTGATGTCTAATTGATCCTAGAAAAATTTCAGGTCGGCCGGAAATTCAAGATGGCCGTCACAGCTACAAATAGATTTTTAAAAAATAAGTTTGTAGCGACTACTTCTTAAAAACTATAAGAGATATTGATATGGGACTTTTTCTAAAATGATCAGCATGACATGATGTTGATCCTAGTCAAAAATCGTTTTGATTCAACGTTAAACATGGCTGCCAGCGGCCATCTTTGTTTACATAGAGTTATATAGTAAAAACTTGTAGCGACTACTCCTCTGAAACTACTTGGCGGATTGTCATGAAACTTTACAGGAATGTTGCTCTTGATGTCTAATTGATCCTATCAAAATTTCAGGTCAGCCGAAAATTCAAGATGGCCGTCACAGCTAAAAATAGATTTTTAAAAAATAAGTTTGTAGCAACAACTTCTTGAAAACTATAAGTGATATTGATATGGGACTTTTTCTAAAATGATCAGCATGACATGTTGTAGATCCTTGTGGAAAATTATTTTGATTCGACGTTAAACATGGCTGCCAGTGGCCATCTTTGGTTACATAGAGTTATATAGTAAAAACTTGTAGCGACTACTCCTCTGAAACTACTTGACGGATGTTCATGAAACTTCACAGGAATGTTGCTCTTGATGTCTAGTTGATCCTAGAATTTTTTTAGCTCGGCCGGAAATTCAAGATGGCCGCCACAGCTAAAAATAGATTTAAAATAAATAAATTTGTAGCGACTACTTCTTCAAAACAATAAGAGATATTGATATGGGACTTTTTCTAAAATGATCAGTATGATATGATGTTGGTCCTTGTCGAAAATCGTTTTGATTTGACCTTAAACATGGCTGCTTTGTTTACATAGAGTTATATAATGAAAACTTGTAGCGACTACTTCTTTGAAACTACCTGACGGATTTTCATGAAACTTCACAGGAATGTTGCTCTTAATGTCTTATTGATCTTAGCAAAATTTCAGGTCGGCCGGAAATTCAAGATGGCCGCCACAGTTAATAATAGATTTTCAAAAAACAAGTCTGTAGCGACTACTTCCTGAAATCAAAATCAATCAGTAGAGCTTCAAGGTCATTGACCTCTTGTTTGTTTCAAAACTTTATGCAATTAACCAAAATATGCAATTAACCGATATGCGATTAAACGGAATTGACTGTATTTGAAAATGCAGCTCATCATGTTTTTGACAGTTTTTGATATAAATTTGAGAAGTGAAAGTAGACAGGGTATGAAATTCTAACTTTACTATGGAAGGGCAATGGAGACTCATTTACGCTATTATAACTTTATGGGATTACCCAGGTTTGAACCGTTTGTTGTTTTTTAGCCGGATTGCGTATCAAATCCACTAGTAGTTTGGCGATTTCAATTTGTCTGTCCGTCTGCTGTTCGTCTGTCTGTCTGTCCATCTATGCATTTTGGTTAGTTTTTGGTTGAAGGTTTTGTTTTTCTTCAATTCTCAAAAAAATTGTCGGAAAGCTTTGAAACTTGACACACATGTTCATTGTCATTACACATTGTTGGTGATAAGAATCATAACTCTGTCATGTATTTACATGAATTATCTCCCTTTTTTACTTAGATTTTTCATTTAAAAAGTTGAATTCGCAGTCCAGCATTCGCACCAATGTTGTTGCTTCACTTGTTTTGTTTAGAAATATGCTGAACATGTTATAAAGTGCTATCCTATACAGCGACTGTCAGCCAATCTTAAAACTCCCTGTCTATTTCAGAAGAACCACGTTTGTAACAGAAAACCGGAGAGCTTCATTAGAGGTTTCAACCAACAAGCTGCAAAGGAAGCCATGAGATTGATCACACATGAAACTGTCATCTACCAGTTGTTTGAAAAATAATACACTACATGCAAGTGAAGACTTTGGAACAGCCAACAATGTCAACCATTTTTCTAGATAACTTTCCCCCAAAGACTTCTTCATCAGACTATGTAAGTTGTGCTTGCTTCACTAACATTGTATATATGCAGAGCTGTAGATAAGCTGAGTTTTTGAGTATTTTACTCATACTTTTACAAAAACCGTCATTTTTTAACTCTACTAGGCCAGCAGAGTTTATGGGATGACGAGTTGTCCATCGTCCATCTGTTAACTTTTGCCTTGTGAACACTCTAGAACCTTCATTAATAATCGGCTCTTTACAAAACTTTGCAAGTGTCTTTATCAATGAATGCTCGGACAAGTTTGTTTTGCTGAAAAATGCCATATTAAGCCTTGTGAACACTCTAGCACCTTCATTTATTATTTGATATTTACCAAACTTACAAAGATTGTAAATATCAATAAAAGCTTGGACACGTTCGAAAACCAGCCAAATCGGATCAGTAACACCGAAGTTATGGCCCTTGTTTTTCCTGTGAAAAATGTCATTTTCGGCATTGTGAACACTCTAGCACCTTCATTTATTATTTGATCTTTACCAAACTTGCACAGATTGGTAATATCAATGAAAGCTCGGACAAGTTCGAAAACCAGCCAAATCGGATTGGTAACTCCGGAGTTATGGCCCTGTTTTTTCCCTGAAAAATGCCATTTTCTGCCTCGTGAACACTCTAGCACCTTAGTTTATTATTTGATCTTTACCAAACTTGCACAGCTTGTTAATATCAACGAAAGCTTGGACAAGTTTGAAAAACAGCCAATTCGGATCAGTAACACCGGAGTTATGGCCCTTTCCCCCCCCTGAAAAATGCCATTTTCTGCCTTGTGAACACTCTAGCGCCTTCATGTATTATTTGATCTTTACCAAACTTACACTGTTTGTTATTATCGATGAAAACTCGGACATGTTCGAAAAATGCCAAATTGAAATCGTAACAGCAGAGTTATGACCCTTGATTTGCTGAAAAATGCCATATTCTGCCTTGTGAACAGTCTTTCACCTTCATTTATTATTTGATCTTTACCAAACTTACACAGATAGTTAATATCAATGAAAGCTTGGACGAGTTCGAAAACCAGCCAAATGGGATTAGTAACAGCAGAGTTATGGCCCTTGTTTTTCTGGAAAAAAGCTATATTCTGCCTTGTGAACACTCTAGTACCTTCATTTATTCTTTGATCTTTATCAAACTTACGCAGATTGTTAATATCAATGTAAGCTCAGACAAATTTGAAAAACAGCCAAATCGTTTAAGTAACACTGGAGTTACGGCCCTTGATTTAGTTAAAAATGCTGTATTATGCCTCATTAAGAAGATTGGGCTTTCATTTGGACGGATTTTAATGAAACTTTGCAGGGATGATCAGTACCGCATCTAGTTATATGTATATCATCACCCTGTTCCAGTTGAATGATTTTTGGCAGAATTATGGCCCTTTAAATGTTTTAATACACAAATGTTGTCAGGAATTCTTTTCCTGAACCCCTAGCCAGATTTCAGAGAAACTTTGCAGGGATGATCAGTACCAGGCCTAGTGGTGCATATCATCACTATGTTCTGCTTGAATGATTTTTGGCTAAGTTATTGCCCTTTAAAAGTTTTACTACATAAACTTTATCTGGACTATTTCTCTTGAACCCTTGGCTGGATTTCATCGAAACTTTGCGGGGATGATCAGTACCAAGCCTAGTTATGCATGTCATCGCCATATTTTGGTTGAAAGATTTTTGGCTGAGTTATTGCCCTTTAAAGATTTTTGTCCTGACTACGTTCTCCTGAACCACTGACCGGATTTCAGTGAAACTTTGCAGAGATGATCAGTATCAGGCCTAGTTTTGCATGTCATCACCGTGTTCTGGTTGATTGATTTTTGCGGAGTTATAGCCCTTTAAAGAATTTGATACACAAACTTTATCCAGACTAGTCTCTTCTGAACTCCTGGAAGAATTTGGCAGGGATCATGAATACCAGGCCTAGTTGCGCCTGTCATCGCTGTGTTCTGGTTGAATGAGTTATGGCCTAA
The DNA here is from genome assembly GCA_037043455.1 of Cyrtodaria siliqua. Classification (NCBI taxonomy): domain Eukaryota; kingdom Metazoa; phylum Mollusca; class Bivalvia; order Adapedonta; family Hiatellidae; genus Cyrtodaria; species Cyrtodaria siliqua. The sequence continues at coordinate 191,323 of JAWPHD010002331.1, forward strand.
TATATGTATAACAACTTTATCCAGAAAAGTTTTCCTGAACCACTGGCTGGATTTCAGTGAAATCAGTACCAAGCCCAGTTTAGCATGTTGTTGATGTGTTCCCCATCAAAGACTCCATATAGCCATTAAAGCATGAACTATTTATAAAGTATTTACTCTGAATGAGTTGCTTGTTGCTCATTCGTTTTGAATCTGATGAGTAAATATGCATTGCAGTCAAAAATTATCTACAGCTCTGATACTGTATAGTCCTGATTACACTACTGTAGGTCGCATAGTTGTGTGTCTTGCATGTGGCATTTTGTCTATTGACACAGAATATACATGTGTGAAGTTTCGTTGAATTCCACCAAGGGGTTTCTGAGAGTTCAAGGTCACACTTGATTGAAAAGGTCATCTTTTGGTTAAGAAGTTTGTCCGAGTTTGTACAAATGCCATAACTTAAATACTATCCAATGGATTGCTGGAATATTCTCACAGTAATTAACATATGGCATAACCTGACCAACCATACCATTTTTATATGACCTTGACCTACAGTTCAAGGTACCTTGACCTACAGTTCAAGGTCGTTTTGTCTTGACTGCTGTGAAACTGTAAAGGAGCGTTGCTTTTGAACACATTTTAATTTTAGGATCAGTATATCAAAGTAGTGCATAAAATACACTTCTACAAACGGCGAAAAATACACTTCTACAAACGGCGAGACGGCTGTTCAAATATTATCAGCGTCAATCATGTTTAAACCACAGAAAATCCAAGTTCTTGTTTATTACATAATACCTTTTCAACTCAGTCACATATAGTGTTTTGAAAAAGCAACTTCATCACTAAAATCAGTTATAAGCTCCAAGCTAGAGGACTTCCTCTTTGTTTTTTTAGTTTGAATTACAAGGAAAGTTCTGAAAAATAGTTTATAGTTCTTCCTTTTGGTGCTGTTGTATTGCTAAAAGTAGAGTGAGGGGCGGGGGAGTGCAGGGAATATTAAGTTAAACAATTTAAAAAATAAGTTGTCCAGAGGGGATCTAGAAGGTACTAAATTATAAAGGATTCACCTCCCACTATGGACCCACCCTCTAAGACATATCAACTTTGGCTACATCATTTTTTTGCTAAATATTTTTTGACTATTAATTGAAAATGACCAATATGGGGACTGAGTGCTCTTTGATGACCAGTCTTTGAGTAATGAAAAACTGTAAGCCATCAGTTACATGTCCAACAGCGTATAATAAGTTCAAAGTGCAGGTATGGTATAAATGCTCATTAACAGGTGTCATTAGGTTCAATAAAGTCGTTATTACACCTGTCATATACTGCGTAATAAACCGTATACCCCCGTTTAAACACTCCGGGGGGTGTTGCATTTTACAAAAAGGTGGCGTTTGTATTCATGAGGGTTTTTTCCCCTGTTTTTTTACATATTATACCTCTAAAATGCTTGTGGGGAGGTATTTTTCTGAACTAGACCTCAGCTCGTGTATTTTCTCTTAAAGGGACACACTGCAATCTTGAGTTTATAAAAACTCGCAGCGTCCCGTTAATTTTTCTACATAAGATGCATTTGTTCAATCATTGCTATCATTTATGGGAATATTGCAGTGTAGTATAAAGCAAATTGTTTTTGCACATATAACTAACTGTTGATTATAATTTATTGCGTCTATAATACATGAATACTTAAGCCTATTGAAGAATAAGAAGAGAAAATGAAAACTCAGATATTTATTTAATATTATGCAAGCAGATTAAAAGCCAAAAAGATACTGGATTAATAAACTGAGATGCAAATTTTAATGCTTGATGAAAACTTCAAGATTGCCATGTGTGTGTTTAAACTTAGACCTCATAATATGTCAAAATGTAATAAAAAAATATGGCCATATATTTACGCTTCCCTTTTGAAAAAGGGGGAGGGGGCGTTTATAAAAGGGTTGGGGAGCGTTTATATGGGAGTATACTGTATATATATTTATTTATATAGATAAATATGATATATATATATATTATATACATGAATCCTGGTATACCGTTCACGATTATTCCTATATCAGTGAACAAGTTGTGACATTTTTATGTAATTGATATAGTTGTTTTATATCAGTGATATTCATATAGATGATAGGATCTTCTTGCCTTAATACATAAAGTGTTGCCATAGCAACCAGGTGTTTTCCTGAAGTCAGTGATTGAGCATTATATGTTTGTCGTTTTAAACTCAATAATGGAGTAGTGATGGAATAATATTTCATATCATACCATCAAAGGAGAGGTTTTATTTTAGAATCAAAACACACAGTAATCATGATTTCATTGAAATAGTTACTCCAGTAATTACTACTGTATAAAGTATATAGTTTGCCTTCAGATAAGGATTCATTTTCTGAAGTATCGTTCGGCACTATTGTACAAAGAGAGAATGCAGAATGTTGAAAAAAAACAACGTGAAACTGGATATTATAGTGACGCAGGAGGTTTACTTTTTCAGTAATTGTTAACAAGAGGAATAATGTTGAATCAAGAGGTAGAAAATATCAGTATTGTCGTTTTAGACGTGGGTATAGTCTAGTGAAATTGCTAGGAACATAGAATGGAACAGAATTGAACGTAATTATATTTATTTTCTCGCAGACATAACATTATGGAATTGATCGATATTCAAACAATAGCGTAAATTTTAAGGCAGCTCTGACATTTAAAATATGTTGCATAGCTATTTGGAGTGAGCCTGGGCATGCTGGGTATCTTAAAAGATCAGTATGTTGTGATAGTTCAAGCTTGATATACTTAATTTATACAGTTGTTGAGCTTGATTTAATGTAAAAAACAAACAAAACATGATGTGTTATTTACAGCTAGTATTTTTTGAAGGAGAAAAATAATGCATATATTTTTATTGTATATTATATTTAAGGAATGTGGATACTCACGTTTGTTTACGGTAAGCATGCTTATGTTAAGCACCCCACCCACCTTCCATATTATTTCTGGTATGATAGACTAATTAAACACTTCTTTCATGCCTTTGTCAATTATTTAATTATTTCAGATAAAAGATTCTCTGGTCACATCAGCTAGATCATGACATAAATTTACCATCTCTTATCATCAAGAATTGTTCACGGTCATTACGTGGTCCCGCCTTAATTCCATTAAGTGATGGGAATGCTTTTTATAACGGATATTTCGACAATAAAACACGTTTATTAACATTTTTTACTGAAAAAAATGTGATAACCAGTTTAAAATTATCTATAAAATGTTTTAATTTTACAATATGCAAATCTTTTAAGCCGAAATTAAGGTTTTATTTCATACCCCAGCCAACCACGTTTTTAAGGTTTGATGGGGTATGAAAGTTAATAGTCGGATCACGTAATGTTCACCAAATAAAATTACTACATTAGAAGTCGTATGTCAAAAAAAAATTGTTCACATCTGAATTTTATATTCAATATCAATAGGGCTAAATGTTAATGTATAATAAAGGCACTAAATGTTAATGTATACTAAAGGCAAAAATAGAAATGCAACTCGGAAATTCCGCTATATAATGCAGGGCTTTTTTTTGGCCGTTTTTTTAGCCGTTATTGGGTCATATTCCCAATGACAAAACTATCTTTTTTTCCCAATTTTGAGAAGAAAATTCCCAATTGAAAGAAGAAAAAGAAAGAACACTGAAAAGTAGCAAAAATATGACAAGTATTGAATATGAAATGCTTTTAAATGCTTCTGTTGATCTTGTAGTACTGTAAACAGTATGAAAGATACAATTATGAAATAATGTTTGACTGTTCTGTTTCCCAATTTTATAAAAAAAATCCAGTGGTATGGGTTATGTTACCAAAATGTAGAAAAAAAGCACTGTAATGCATATACGTAATATACTCGGTTGGACCAGGGTATATAAAGTCATATAAAAATAAAACTAGTGGACAGAATTTAAGTATCTTTTTTTAGTAACCAAGGTCTACCCAACCTGGTTAATTTGGTACCATAAACATTAAATTCCAAACAAGTTTTGATTTTTAAAAAATATCGCGAACACACAAAGGGTCTGTAAAAAATGTTGCAAAGTGCATTAAAAGTAACAGTTACGGTCACATTCGAGTAACCAATAAAAAGATTATTATTTTTTCGCAAACTTTCATTGTAAATGATAATTATTGTTGATTGTTGATCTATTGTGAATTATCAACTGAGATAATAAGGGTTATGGTCCAACGTCAAGGTTCAGCGATCATTGTACGGGTTCGAACACTGCCATGGTCCAAAACTTCTTTACAGAGTATATATACATCCCCACAGGTCTCAGCGAGTTGGTTTATTTAAACACCGAGATGGGCGTAGCTTGAGCAAAATGCATATTCTATCAATAATGAAACTTTGCAGGGATAACATTTGGTGTGTAACGTGTTGTTTTAGTCTTTTTTTTTTTTGGACAGGAAATGTCTGATATAGCACTTTACCTTTTGATTAACAGCAGTATATTATACATAAAATAGATAGCAGAAATTCACGAGTTGCGTTTCTTTTTTCCTTTAGTATATAATTATTTATTTTTAAAAGTATGGTCAATTAATTGCGACAGTTCATTACTTATACAGGTATATATACACAAGTATAGGTATATTATGTCAGACATTATGTTCATTACGTGGTCCAGCCTTAATACCATTAAGCGATGGGAAAGGTTATTTTAGCAGGATTTTATAACGGATATTTCGACAACAAAACATGTTTAAAAACCCTTCTTTACTGAAAAATATGAAATTACCTATTAAGGATGTTGGCTGGTCAAGTTTTGACATCTTCAAGTCTAAACATTTTATTTTTTAAATCATATTTTTATTTGACAACAGAATTGTTTCATTTTTTCCATTCTAGTAGATATGGATATAATGTAGGATTTAAGATGGTAACATACCAAATTTTAAGCAAATTTCTTTTTCCATATTTTTTCCGTCATTTGTGATCATTTTTTGTTGTCAACAAAATAGGGGGTATGGGTAGCTCTGAGTAGAATTTATCCTTTTGCTATAGAATAAATCAGATTTTTGTTTTCCAGTAGTGGAATACATATATAAAAGTAGATACTGAGCTAATTTTATTTTCGATCTCCATGTCAATATTGTGTGTACAGTATTTTACATTAAAAATGTCAAAATAACTCCAAAATGGGTGTAATTTAAAGAATTTTTAATAAAAAATCATTAGAAGCCTGGTGACCTATTTATTTTTTTACTTGTTTTGAAAGAAATGTCATAGGACCTTGACATATACAAATTTAAAAAAAAGTTGATCATTAGAACATAATTTTTTATCTTGAATTAATTTTTCGGTAAAAACAAAAGTGGGTGGGGTACGGTCCATATACGTTTGCTTTTTAAAGTAAAAAGACGAATGAGGATTACAATTGTTTTTGTATGATTTGAAAGATATGTATATATGCAATCGAAAATTAATTGTTGTTTTTCAATAAACTTAATGTTATGAAAACAATTGTGAAAATGTTCAATGACTATATTTTTCCTCTTTTTAGTGAAATTTTAAAGTTAGAAATATGTGCCTTCTTCAATTACGTCTAGTGGGAAAAAAAGCGTGGTGACCTAGCCTTTTTTTGATAATTTTGAATCTAAGTTATACCAAAGAAGCCTTAAATATAAATTTAAAAAAAATCTCATCACTACGTCCTTTCCCAGCCAACCTCCTTAAATGGTTTGATTTTACAATATGCAAACTTTTTAAGCCGAAATTAACTTTTTATTTCATACCACAGCCAACCCCGTTTTCGCTTCTTGGAGAAGGGGTTGGATGGGGTATGAAAGTTAATACTCGGACAATGTAATGTGATAAGTTTACACAACATTATATCATATCATGAAAATGGAACCTTAGTTAGGTTTCACACCAAGTGACTCTTTTTTTTTTTTATCACTGAAGAAACAAAATGCAAAATTGAAAAACTGTAAACATTGGAGGATAAGCATTATAAGGATCGTTCATGGGTATCCGGTGAAGATAGGGAATTCCAACCCGAGGTATAAGTGTTTTTATCAGAACTGAGGCTCTGCCAAGGTTCTGATTAAAACATTTATACCGAGGGTTGGAATTCCCTGTCTGAACCGAATACCCATGATAGATTCTTTTTCTTGCATATCAGAGACATGTTGTGCGTCGACGCCGCCAGCTACTAACGTTTTACATATTTTCCTGCAAACCGGATGTTGGCGCGCGTGAATTTTGTCTCGACCCTAGGGTGAGATGGAAATATCTAGCCCAGGTAAAATGACGGATATCCTTGTCCGGTATGCAAGAAATGATTATATGCACTTAACATTTATATCCTGGTAAAATGACGGATATCCTTGTCAGGTATGCAAGAAATGATTATAATTATGCACAACATTTATTTCATTCAGCTTGATATTATAAAACCTTAAAATAATAAACGATTAATGGCTGACTTGTTGTTAATATACCATATATTATGGCCAGTTATGGCCAATTATGGCCATTGTTTTGTCATCAACTCGAAGTATGCCAATAATTATCTGGTAATTCATTGGAACAATAATTATCTGCTAATAAACGTAGGGCTGCAACAACTAACCAGAATACCGATGTTATGCTGGTTCAGCAATACATACAGCAGTATGATTTTGAGTGCATTTGTTATTGTTATGTAGGCAATAGTTGCTCAATGTACAGTGCTTTGGGTGGTATAGAATCACTTGGGTTAAACATCTAATTTTAAAATGAAAGGAAAATGTTTATTTAATTTCTGATTTAGATTTACCCTTTTAGTTGTATGATAGCAAAATTTCTAAAATTATTGTCCTGAAACTGTGATTTTTAGCTCTACTGGCCAAGGCCAGCAGAGCTTATGGGATGCCGAGTTGTCCGTCGTCCGTCCGTCGTCGGTCCGTCCGTCGTTAACTTTTGTCTCGTTAAGACGATAGAGCCTTCATTTTTCATCCGATCTTTACCAAACAGGTTGTTAATATCAATGAAAGCTCAGATGAGTTCGAAAACAAGCCAGATCGGATGAGTAACAACGGAGTTATGGCCCTTAATATAGTTAAAAAAATGCTATATTGCTATATTTTGTCTCGTTAAGACAATAGGGCCTTCATTTTTCATCCCATCTTTACCAAACTTTACCACATTGTTAACATCAACCAGCCAAATCGGACCAGGAAGAGCGGAGTTATGGTCCTTGATTTAGTTAAAAACGCTATATTGCTATATTTTGCCTCGTTAAGATGATAGGGCCTTCGTTTTTCATCCTATCTTTACCAAGCTTTACCACATTGTTAATATCAATGAAAGCTCTGACAAGTTCAAAAACCAGCCATATCGGACTAGTAACAGCGGAGTTATGGCCCTTGATTTAGTTAAAAATGCTATATTTTGCCTCGTTAAGACGATAAGGGGTTCATTGTTCTTCCGATCTTTACCAATCTTTATCAGATTGTTTATATCAATGAAAGCTCGAACAAGTTCGAAAACCAGCCATATCGGATTATTAAAAGCGGAGTTATGGCCCTTGATTAGTTCAGAATGCTATATTTTGCCTCGTTAAGACAATAGGGGCTTTATTGTTCATCCGATCTTTACCAAACTTTTTTTTTTTTTTTTTTTTTTAGCTCTATGTTGGACCAGTCGGACCAGTAACAGAGGAGTTACGGCTCTTGATTTAGTTAAAAATGGTATATTTTGCTTTGTTAATACGGTAGGGCCTTCATTTTTCATCGGATCTTTACCAAACTTTACCAGATTCTTTAGTTATGGCACTTGATTTATTTAAAAAGCTGTTTTTTGCCCGAAACTTTAAAAAAAAACGTAAATGGCAGTCAATCGCTTTATTGATGTTATAAGAGCCTTGTTAGCCAGTAGAGCATCCACAGGCCCTCTTGGGCCTCTTGTTTAACAGGCGTTTTGCACCAATATTTACATCATTTCATTTTATCCTTAAAAGTGCTAAACTTCAAAAAGTTGCATTAATTGATGATTGCACCCTAACATTTGTTAATACAGCAAATATGTATTTCTAAGTTTATTGTGACAGTATGAATTTTTCGTTTCAAAAACATACTTCATTCAGGTAGTATAGAATTATTTTTTCTGAGAGGTGTTGCACATAGTGATATATTTTGCATGGAAAAATGTCCCAAATAATTTCACAGTTGAATAAATGTATGCTTATATGATATATCTTCAATACTGGAAAGTTTTAAAATAATCTAAAATATATGAGCTGAGAAATTTAAACAGGAAATGATTCTTTACTACCAATGATTCTATACACCCAAAGGCACTGTATAAGGAAAACTCCCAGAATCTCTTCATATTGAACAATTCCACACAAATTTTTATCTGAAAGTATTGCCCCACCCGTTTGCTTCTGTAGCAACACTAGCAAACTCAAAACAAGTCTCAGTATCCGCCTATAAAAAATTATCTAAACATCGGGTACAGGTTTCATGTTTCATTTATAGAATTTAGTATCTAGTTGAAATAATTAAGTTGTTCATACTCGGAGCTTTTTTATTGCTTTTTAATGCTTAAGGTATATTGCAGTACCGGTTTGGCATATTGCAATATATCGCAATATGGGTTTGACTGTATATACTTACCCTGGATTATGCCCCTCATCATGGTTTCCCCGGTTACTTGATGTACCGGTAGGTACCAATAACCTTTACTGCTATTCAGGCAATAAAAACATTTGTTTTCGAGGTATTATAAACTTACCATGTACCTACATGGAAAATAATATTCATAACAATTTCAGATATAAACTATTCATTTATGCAATTGATATATTCCAAAAAAGAATAAACCGATGGGTGGGCACATAACTGTTGTAACTATGTATAAATAAAGCACAAGATACAGTACAGCTCGCGTACGCGAACCCGTGCACACTTTACTCTTTCACGCCGAGTGAGGAATTTACTAATTGCATAATTACGTGGAGTTTTGATGATAAAAATACACGGAGTGGGAATCAGCTATGCGAAAAGCTCTCGGCATACTTACGCCATGATACTTTGCGTAGACAAACTGGGATTTTGCTGAGTTGAAACTGCACAGGTGAAGGGTGCAACATTTTCTAATTGCAGTCATTTTAATGCATAATTATTCAATAACATTTAAAAAAAAAAAAGCAGAAGACAATTTTGCTTTTGTTTTTGGAAAAGCGGATGTGGAAAAACTTGAATGCCCGCATTATGTATATTGGGTCACGATAGCTATGTGGCAGTTGCTATTACCGGCTTCGCGGCGACTGACCATAAAATTCAATTAGAAATTATTATACTGGAAATTATAATTATATTTTTAATTTATCGTTATTTTGTAACAAATTTTACTATTCTGCTGTTGATTATCAAAAAATCGATGGGTTCTTTAGTCAGAAATAATCAGAAAAAATGTAAATCAGAAATAATCAGATTATTAAATCAGAATAATCAGAAAAAATGTAAAGAATTCCGGATCATAAACCTGTTGTTAGTGCTGCCTTTTTAAAAGGTACATACATGGCCAAGCATTATGGGTATTTATGTTGGTTGAAGAAGCGTGACGTTTAGACAACAGAAACGAACAAAACTTGTGCATTAAAAGTTTGAAATACGTATTTGTTTCGAAATTTATTCATTGTATTTATCAGTCGTGTCAACTTTGCACACACTGACACTGACTCCACGTAGATCCGCGCAGCACTCGATACGACCAAACTCGGCAAATCCAGTAAAATGTGGGTTTCGTGTGATCTGTACTGTACAATAGCTGAGCATTGAACTCTCCCCATACGCATTATCATCAATGCTCATCTTCAGTAATGATATGCTTTTTCATGTTTATTGATATTTTCATTATTTTCATACAAAAATGTTTTGAGTAATTTCATCTCATCATTTAAGTCTAGATAATATTGTATATTTTTCAAGTTTTTCTGCGATTTTTTTTTAGGATAGATAGGAATGGATTTATTTACAATTTTTTATATTTTAACAAAGTGAAGTCTGGGCTGTATAGGAATCACGCTTATGAAATTGATTGATCCGGAACCTCGACAATGGTTTTTATTGCTAAATCACATAAATATTAATTCAAATGGGGATTAGAATGGTGACAAATAAAGTGTAATGTTGATCACAAGACTAAAGCAACCTATGAATTAATATTAATGATTTATGCAACAAATCTAGCTGAGGTGTCTAGTTTTCCAGACCATTATTTCATTAACAATAATTCAGTCGGGTGGATCATGGGGACTAGTTAAGTGCACTTTGAATATAAAACCAAAACACATTATGATGGTTTTATTAGTTTTTGGATTGATAATAAAAAAATTCCGGATCACCTTAGGTCCCTTTAATGAGATTGGATTATTCTGTGAGCCGGCAAGTATCTTTTTAATAAGTTTTCTGTGTAATTGCGCATATTTTTTAAACCAAAAATGCATTAAAAATAAAGTTAATGTGTTAAAGAATTGCAAGAAAATATTGAGAACCATATTCCCGCGTACACACTTAATAGCTTAGAAAAACAGAGTGCGCCCAGTCTTACTCAATAGATGCTTATTGAAGTTTGAGGTACTGAATGACAATCAAGTGCCTCCGGCAAAATTTTACTAGTAGATACTTGCAAGTAAAAATGAAATGGCTTTTTTGTCAGCTGTTAAACACAAATTAATGCCATTTAAAAAAGTCAGAGCCAATGTTGAATGTATATGTAAGGGGAAGAGGAAATACGCAATATTTTTTATGGTAATGACTAAAGAATACACATTTTTCATTAATGCTTTGTCCAAAACTTGTTTTTAAGAATATGCATTTGTAAATATAAATATGTAATGTGTTTGTTTTTTCATGCGTACAGCACGCATTGTGCTGAAAGCTTATCTTGAGCACTGAATTACAGACATAGGTTCCGATCTTATTATTACTCCAGTAGTATACACAACATGGAAACTGGTTCTCTATTATTACTCCAGTAGCATACAGAACATGGAAACTGGTTCTCTACTATTACTCCAGCAGTATACACAACATAGAAACTGGTTCTCTACTATTACTCCAGTAGCATACAGAACATGGAAACTGGTTCTCTATTATTACTCCAGTAGTATACACAACATGGAAACTGGTTCTCTATTATTACTCCAGCAGTATACACAACATGGAAACTGGTTCTCTATTATTACTCCAGTAGTATACACAACATGGAAACTGGTTCTCTATTATTACTCCAGTAGTATACACAACATGGAGACTGGTTCTCTATTATTACTCCAGTAGTATACACAACATGGAAACTGGTTCTCTATTATTACTCCAGTAGTATACACAACATGGAAACTGGTTCTCTACTATTACTCCAGCAGTATACACAACATGGAAACTGGTTCTCTATTATTACTCCAGTAGCATACACAACATGGAAACTGGTTCTCTATTATTACTCCAGTAGTATACACAACATGGAAACTGGTTCTCTATTATTACTCCAGTAGTATACACAACATGGAAACTGGTTCTCTACTATTACTCCAGTAGTATACACAACATGGAAACTGGTTCTCTATTATTACTCCAGTAGTATACACAACATGGAAACTGGTTCTCTATTATTACTCCAGTAGCATACAGAACATGGAAACTGGTTCTCTACTATTACTCCAGCAGTATACACAACATGGAAACTGGTTCTCTATTATTACTCCAGTAGTATACACAACATGGAAACTGGTTCTCTATTATTACTCCAGTAGCATACACAACATGGAAACTGGTTCTCTATTATTACTCCAGTAGTATACACAACATGGAAACTGGTTCTCTATTATTACTCCAGTAGTATACACAACATGGAAACTGGTTCTCTATTATTACTCCAGTAGCATACACAACATGGAAACTGGTTCTCTATTATTACTCCAGTAGTATACACAGCATGGAAACTGGTTCTCTATTATTACTCCAGCAGTATACACAACATGGAAACTGGTTCTCTATTATTACTCCAGTAGCATACAGAACATGGAAACTGGTTCTCTATTATTACTCCAGCAGTATACAGAACATGGAAACTGGTTCTCTATTATTACTCCAGTAGTATACACAACATGGAAACTGGTTCTCTATTATTACTCCAGCAGTATACACAACATGGAAACTGGTTCTCTATTATTACTCCAGCAGTATACACAACATGGAAACTGGTTCTCTACCATTACTCCAGCAGTATACACAACATGGAAACTGGTTCTCTATTATTACTCCAGCAGTATACAGAACATGGAAACTGGTTCTCTATTATTACTCCAGTAGTATACAGAACATGGAAACTGGTTCTCTATTATTACTCCAGTAGCATACAGAACATGGAAACTGGTTCTCTATTATTACTCCAGTAGTATACACAACATGGAAACTGGTTCTCTATTATTACTCCAGTAGTATACACAACATGGAAACTGGTTCTCTATTATTACTCCAGTAGCATACAGAACATGGAAACTGGTTCTCTACTATTACTCCAGTAGCATACAGAACATGGAAACTGGCTCTCTACTATTACTCCAGTAGCATACAGAACATGGAAACTGGTTCTCTATTATTACTTCAGTAGTATACACAACATGGAAACTGGTTCTCTATTATTACTCCAGTAGTATACACAACATGGAAACTGGTTCTCTATTATTACTCCAGTAGTATACACAACATGGAAACTGGTTCTCTATTATTACTCCAGTAGTATACACAACATGGAAACTGGTTCTCTATTATTACTCCAGTAGCATACACAACATGGAAACTGGTTCTCTATTATTACTCCAGTAGCATACACAACATGGAAACTGGTTCTCTATTATTACTCCAGTAGCATACACAGCATGGAAACTGGTTCTCTATTATTACTCCAGCAGTATACACAACATGGAAACTGGTTCTCTATTATTACTCCAGTAGCATACACAACATGGAAACTGGTTCTCTGTTATTACTCCAGTAGCATACACAACATGGAAACTGGTTCTCTGTTATTACTCCAGTAGCATACAGAACATGGAAACTGGTTCTCTATTATTACTCCAGCAGTATACACAACATGGAAACTGGTTCTCTATTATTACTCCAGTAGTATACACAACATGGAAACTGGTTCTCTATTATTACTCCAGCAGTATACACAAAGCATACAGAACATGGAAACTGGTTCTCTACTATTACTCCAGCAGTATACACAACATGGAAACTGGTTCTCTATTATTACTCCAGTAGTATACACAGCATGGAAACTGGTTCTCTATTATTACTCCAGTAGTATACACAACATGGAAACTGGTTCTCTACTATTACTCCAGTAGTATACACAACATGGAAACTGGTTCTCTACTATTACTCCAGTAGTATACACAACATGGAAACTGGTTCTCTATTATTACTCCAGCAGTATACACAACATGGAAACTGGTTCTCTATTATTACTCCAGCAGTATACACAACATGGAAACTGGTTCTCTATTATTACTCCAGTAGTATACACAACATGGAAACTGGTTCTCTATTATTACTCCAGTAGTATACAGAACATGGAAACTGGTTCTCTATTATTACTCCAGTAGTATACAGAACATGGAAACTGGTTCTCTATTATTACTCCAGTAGCATACAGAACATGGAAACTGGTTCTCTATTATTACTCCAGTAGTATACACAACATGGAAACTGGTTCTCTATTATTACTCCAGTAGTATACACAACATGGAAACTGGTTCTCTATTATTACTCCAGCAGTATACACAACATGGAAACTGGTTCTCAGTATAAATTGTGATAATTAACCCTTAACCTTAATTCTAAGCACGACTATAATAGCCTTTGTGTCCATTGTAAACCCAGATCAGCCTGCGAGTCACTTCTGTGACCGTCTGCTGATCGGTCATTTTTCCCAAAACAACCCTTTGTCACATAAAGGGAATGATCTTAATTCAAAGAAAGAACAGTCCATTATATATATGCAGCGGCTTAAGGGTTATTTGAAGGAAGCATAAGTGTCGTATTTTCTCAGACTGTCGCATCCGAATATTGATTGTTCGGGTAACTGGAGGAAGTTACACATCAATGACAAATGTTTTACAGAATTAGTAGGGTTATATCACTTTGCCAGATCTTCATCCATCCCTTTAAAGGGAGTACAATGAGGATTCATATTTTTAGAATTGTTCACAGTGTATTAGCCAGCCAACCGTGCAGCCGTCTTTTGCACGGCTGTTTTTGAAAAATCGCGGCCAATATTTGAAGGAGTGGGTGGGGTAAAAAAAAAAAAAAAAATTTTTTTTTTTGCCCAACAACACTTCCAAACGCTTACTTTCTCAATATTGTTATGTTTTGTATACATTTATAGAAGAAATATGACCTAAAATGTATTTTTTTCACCTTTATCTGTAAAAAAAAATTACCCCAGAGACACCCACTTGTCGCGAATTGGCGCGTAATGCGTGTTAGCAACTCATTTTGCACACCCTGTTTCCATATTTGCACACCCAGTTCTTGAATTTCTGCCTAATACACTGATTGTTCAAATACAGTATTTCTGTATTAAATTGATACAAATAAAGTAAATGAGCCATAAACCACCAAAAGAAATTACACTGAACATATAAAATAAAAGATAAAAATATTTATGGTTTGCTGTTTTAAACTTGGCAGTAAAGAAATCGAAAATGCCATAATCAGCAGTCCCTTTAAATGATTTATATTACCGAAAAAGCAAAAGTGTGCGCTACCATTAGTGATAATATCTAGACTAGAACAAATTGATGATTTATTTCTTACACCATAAATTTGTTTAAAACTCATACTATATAGTTTAGCAGTATTAAAACTGTGATGAAGTTGTCAATTTTTCGTTCAATCAGTACATAAGAGCTTGAATTTAGTTTATCATTGATTCTGTGTATATATTTGAATTAAATGTACAGCTGTCAGCAATATAAAAACATTTACCCTAAGTTAAAGTTGATAATTTTGCAAAAAAAATTAGCTGAGTCATCAGTTTTCTAGACCAACCATTTTCGTAAACATGGTAATTAGGTAAATTGCTGGTTAATTTGATGCATCATCATGTGCATTTTTCATATTGCATTCCCAGATCACCACCAGTCCCTTTAAATAACTAATTGCAAATGATATGATCAGAAGGGGAGTTTAGGACAGAGTTTTCAGTCCTTTGTTAAACTTTTCAAAACTTTGCTTCAGTGAATTTATTTATAAGAATACATATTATTAACTTATATAAGACCGTTTTTTTTTATGACCCTGAAGGGTCAGGCACATAGAAATCACACTGTCCGCCCGTCTTTCGGCAACAATCATGTCTCAGCCATAACTTTGAAAATACTAAAGGAATTTCACAAAGTCCAGACTCTATTGTGCCCATCGCGTCAGGTATACCTTGACGTGTTCGTTGGCGGACGGACTATAAACCTTAGAATTACACACACACACATAAAGGAATTTCATGTAACTTCACACATTTGTTAACTAAAAAGAGATGTTTTACGCACAAGAATCTGCTCCTTACCACAAAGGTCAAAGGTGACTTTGAGGTGAAAGGGTCAAATGAGAATTTTTTTTGTCTTAGCCATAAATTTGAAAATACTGAAGCGAATTTCATGAAACAAATGTTATAATCACAATGAGAAGGTGCTTCGCGCACAGGAATACAAATTCTACCTAAAGGTCACACATGGAGGTCAAAGGTCAAATGAGTAAAATTCGCACACTTGTTATCACAATGAGAAGGTGTGTTCTGCACAAAAATAAGCATCCGTACCTCGGAGTTCCAGTGTCTATTGTAGAAATTGAAAAGTAGGGGGGATTATCCCCCCTATACTTGAAAAATAGGGGGGATTTTGAAAAAGCAGGGAGGAATATTAACTGACAGATACCTTTTAAATTTGCAGTACATGTGACTGTAAACAACAATTTTACAAGTTTTTGAAATGAATGAAAATAATGTCTACAACCACAAGGCAAAACAAGCATGTCCTAAACTTATTTTCGTCTAAGTTATTCCGTAGGATCTGAAATCGAGTGACGTCAGCACGCCATGTGATACCTAGCGCCACCTAACCTGGGAATACACAAATAACGGTAACTCCTACGATTTACATGCTTAGTCTAGATCGTCTGCGACGCTTGCTTGTTTTCAAGACACACGTTTGTATTGACTAGCTCTGATAAACAATAATCAGATTTGTCTCCATTTACGGATTATGATGTCGCATGCATATTTGTCACAAATTGGATTGCATTAGGTTTAAATAAAATGCGCGATCTCGTAGAAAATGGCGCGAATCGCGCGTCCTAGAATAGACACTGGAGTTCAAAGGTCACACATGGAGGTCAAAGGTCAAATGAGTCAAACTTCATTTCATCAGACATCACACAAATATTAAGTGAAAGTAGAATGAGTTTCACGTGCAATAATAGGTATTACCTCAAAGGTCAAGGTCAACCTTAAAGAGGTCAATGCATCAAAATTGTCTTTGTCATAACTTGAAAACTACATTAGGGAATTTGATCAAACTGCATAAAAATGTTGGCAGAATGTTTTGAGCTTATAATTCTACATTCCATTTACCATTGTTCTGTAACTTTATCATGTCAACAATGTAAGAATTACTACAAGAAAACCTTTTTGGGGGGCATTTGTCACTTATTGGTGACATTTCTTGTTTGCAAATGAGAAATAATTTCGTTTTTATTTTATTTATTTTTTCCTTCTACCCTACATTTCTTGCTGAAAAAATCAGTTAAACAATTAATACAAAAACAACTGGCTCATGCAATTTAAAAATAAAATCTTTATTTTCTTATTCAGTATATGTAATATATAGTGAAAGACTTGAAATTTAAAAAAGATTGATGTTTACCTGGTGTCTGCCAAGTATTATGACATGAATTATTATTTTTAGAATTGTTTTTCATTTATACATAAATTATGCAGTCTTAACAGTTGAACCATGTTTACAACTTTAAATATATACAACTAAGGTTCAAGCATGCATTCAGACTTGTTTGTCATTACAGCTTCAAAATGGATTTAGATAGGAACCCTACCAACAATGATGGTTAACCATTAAAGGCAGGTGGAATGTGTAAATGAATAAATATTTTTTCTGGAAATTTACATCTAGTTCATTACCACAATTATAAAGAGACAGTATTTACCAGTAGTTGAAAAAGCACAAAACATCTGCATGTAACTCAAGGGATTTACAAAAATGATAAACGGCAATATTTATAAGAAATAATTGTTACAAAAAGTGTAAACCAAATTAAACTCAGAAAAAATGGGTTGCTTTCACAGTGCCAGAACTAGAAACAGCAATGAGGAGTATGTCGAGACACTAACATTAAAACGCCGTGTAACAAAAAAAGTTAACGGACAACATGTGAAAATATCAATTTCTGTCATCGCTGACCCACTTTCGAGCGATGATGAGTCATCCATGAACTATTGTCGAGGTCACAAAGGTCAATCTCATATGCATGGAGCATGTGAATATCACATGGAAAAAGATGGTCAGAAATTGAAAAAAACCCATAATTATCGGACTGTGTCATATGTAGAAGGGAGGCGGTTTACAAAATTTCCAAACATGATCGGCTATAAGATGTGCACCGATTGTAACAAGCACCAGGAGGGTGTGTTGGAGACGGTTGTTCCCGAAGGAAATAAGGAAATGTGCAGATCGTGCTCCGTTAAAAAGTCACGAAAAAAACGCATTGAAATACAGGCAGAGGAGATGACGGTGTCGAAAGTCAACATTGCAACATTCGCAGACATTCTTGCCTTGGTGAGTAGTGCTGACGTTGTAGGGGTGAGTCTGTCCGTTTTGGGTCATTGTGACTGATTAAAAGTGCATTTGTCTAGATTGGGTTCATGATTTCTACACTATACCCCTCCCAATGTAACTGGTACAATATTGTGAAGATCTGTGACCATATTGTCTTGTATATATATATTAAATGTGACGCTACCATGTGCTTTTGCGAATCAATCCTTTGGTGGCAAGTCTTGCAGGCTGATAAGCTTTCATTGTTATTTCATTCTTTGTTTTTGTGTTGTTATCTGACCTTTCCAGGCCTCTTTTGTAGGCATAGAGAGGATGTGGAAGAAGCTTCACTGTTCGTTTTATCCTTATACCCTATCATTGTCCTTTATCTACAGTACAGAAATGTATACTGAAAAGAAAAAGATACACATAGTGGGTCTGTGCACTATATATTGTATGTTTAATATGCTACTGCTAATCGAATGGTACAGGGCAACATTAGGCCTGTCCTTTCGGAAAGAAGGTTTAAACAGCACAGAACACACCAGTGGTTACCCCTTTAAAGTGTCATTATCGACAGAATGCGCATTTGGCACAAGCAGGTGAGCAAACTTAGGCTTTAAACTTTGCAATCTCTTAACATTAAACACAATACTGAAATGGCTTGACTTTTTCAAGCGAAACTCGTATTACAAAGTATACTTTGATTAAAAGGTCTACTACGTGACAGAGTTGTCCTTTCTGTAATTAGTTGTAGGCCCATTCTGTACAAAATAGGTTGAGATATATCTGGAATATTACGTGGAATTAGGTGTATACAAATTATAATAGTTTGATACAGACAATTTTTTGATTATGTATTTCTTTTTCCTTTTTATAGTATAATAATAATAACAGTATTAAGCACAATTACAGGTTTACAGGTAATGTCCACCAATCCCACCCCATAAATAACTTTTCTCATTAAAGGCTGATCAGGGTTTACAATGTCCAGCTGCTGATCAGTCATTTTTCCCGAAACACCCCTTCATTCACATAAATGGAATCGTCTTGATTCAAAGAAAGAACAGTTCATTATATATATGTAGGGGGTTAAGGGTTAAACTTATTACAAGGTTGGATAATAAAAAAAAAGCTATTTTTTTTACTGCCTGCTTTTATCAATGTTTGCTCCCAAAGAAATAGTGCGTGTTTTTTTCGCAGAGCTATATGCTTAATAAACTTAGAGAAAATGATACATTGTACAAACACTAGATCTAAAAAGAATGCTAAATGATTGTTGTTATTTTCTAAAATACATTGTAGAAAATTATAATTTTTCAGTGCTATTAAATTTAAAACAAAATGCCCTAGGCTAAGCTTTAGTGCTAACTAAGAAGTAAGACTCAAGGTTATATTATATCAATATTAATACATGTGATATTTTCAGGTTACCTGGGAGATTTGACTTTTTTTCCAGGGAGATTTGAAAAAAAACAGGGAGGTTTTTATTCTCGAATTTTTAACGCGTACCGGTAGATTTTTTTCTGATATAAACCTTTATAAAGGGGGTAAATCAGCATAAAAACATGATATTTTATACATACAATACTGTTTATTTCATGTTAGCATAGCATATAATTAGTATAGCATGTAATTAAGCATAGCAAAACAAAGCATAGCACATAATGAAGATGCTTCCCATTTTATACACAGACAAAACACTTCTCTAATCAAGACAAACTGCAATCGATTAGTTGAAATCGTCATCCTTTAATTGTCCTCAATTATATTATAATTGTAATCCAATTAATATACAAATATCAATCGATGCCGAATTCGCTAATTACCATCCCACTTATAGTCAGTATATTTCTATCAATCTCCCATGGACATTACAGATATCGCCGCCACGTGTCATGAACAAACAGTCCAATCATTATTTTCACACAATAAACTAATTAGCTGACATGCTAATCCTTTTAATTACCTGCCCAGGGGCAATGTTTTCACAGATATAGATAAGACGGTGTTTATTTTCTAGATCATTCGGAAAACTCGGTCTTAATCCAATAAATCATAGCAATAACAAAAAAGGATTCGCAAATAGCGAAATTTGGAACTCGTGGAAAATACTGGGAGAAATGGAGCTCCCGGCGGGAGATATCACATGTATGAATATTCTATATAAATATCTATTCCCTGTTGTTCACCTTTATGGGACACATCAGGCTTTTGTGGGGGAGTCTAGGGTTTGACCTAAAAAAAACAACCTATTTTGATATTTTCGATTCTTAAGGGCCTAAACATAATGAATGAGGCCTAAACATTTCTCATTATTGGCAAGAACATTCATTTTGCACAATAATATTTGCTATCCTAGGTTACCCACCAGGGTTAATTTAAGATTCCATTCAAACTTCACGATGAATTTAAATTATAGACCTGATGAACACAGTACCAAAACCCTATTTTGATTGAAAATTAGTTTCACCATGAAGTTGGAACATTTTCAAAATTTTAAGTTTCTACTAGAAAAAGCTTGATGGTACATACCCGCTTAAAGAATATGTATACACTCGGTACATTTGAAAATGCAACACTAATGGTACTTTTGGAATTTCTAGAGATTTTAAAGAGTCCTCGTGCAAAATGTGTTTTAACTGAAAGAAGCAAAGCAAATCTTATGCAACTGTTTATCGCCATATGTTAACCTTTGGGACAAAGAGACTTGTGCGCTAACATAAAATACAATCTTGATTTGGGAAAAAAACTAGAGGACTGAAAATAATCAAAAAATCGAAAATCAAAAATGTTGCATTTTTAAATGTACTGAGTATAATATTGAAATGATATATTCTCAAAGCACCCATGCAGTTGTTGACTGTTAAAAATGTGATGAATTGAATTGAATTGAATTGGGGTTTTAAGGCGCACCAACACATGAAAAGGTTATATGGCGCCTAAAAGGCATGAACATGCCAGGCTCATCTTCCATGTACATCGAGATAACATATGGAAAATGGGCCTAGAACCTTCTCACCCTGAACTGCAGAGTTGCTGCAAATTCTATCGTAGAAACTCCATTTACGCTGGAGCCACGTTATTGTTTTTCTGCCACTGCTCTTTTGATGCGAGCGAGATAGCACCTGAAACAATGCAGGGATCATGATGAAGACCTTCAATGAACATGAACAAAAAATGATAAAATGAACATGAATTTGGGGGGATTCTACCCCTCTGCCTACCCCTCCAAAGGGATCTGCAGTGGCCGTATTCTTTGCCCCGTGAAAAATGTGATGAAGCTGCAGAAAACACGAAGCTGCAGAAAACGTTTGCAGCATCTTGTGTTGGTTCTGTTACAGTTGTTATGGAATTTGTAATTTCTGCAGTTATGTAATACAACTGTTTTTATACATTCTCTCTTAGAGTCCCATTTTATACATTTCTGTATGAATGATGATTAATTGTACAATTTCTCATAATGCAACTGTCAGAGTTAATACTCCTCAGCTGTCCTCCTTTATCAGATGTCTATCAAAGTTTACTCTGACATATTTATATAATATTTATTCATATCTGTATAGTCTTTCAAGATGGATTTTACTTAAAAGTTGTATTTCTGTGCTTTTTCTTGAAAAAGAACAAGTGTTCGAAAATTTGAAGAAGAGTTACTATTTATTTAATATATTTATATAATATATTCTCCTAAAAACATTGTGCCAGATTTTGATAAGCCTTCACATATTTTGTATAAATGATCGATGCAGATGCATTTTCCCACACACAATTTACCTGTATAGCTAATAAGGATGTAATTATACACTCGGTGGTTTTACCCAGGTGTCCGCCCGTGTACCAAAATTGCCCGGAGGGGCACCTGGGGTCTTCCTCCACCAGTGGAAGCTGGAAAGTCGCCATATGACCTTAGCTGTTGGTGTGACTATAAATGCAATTCATTTAAGTTCAGTACATTTGAAAACGCAACACTATTTTTTGAATTTCTATAGATGTTAAAGTTAAATGAGTTTTAACTGAAATAAGAAGAGCAAATAATATACAACAGTTTATGCCATATGTTAACCTTTGGGACAAAGAGACTTGTGTACTACAATAAAATACAATCTTGATTTGGACAAAAAATGAGTGGACTAAAAATAATCGAAAATCAAACATGTTGCGTTTTTAAATGTACTGAATTACTGGACAAAAAAAGTTTAGCACAACTTTTTAGGGACATAAAATTAAACTCATTAACATTGATATAATCGTTTGAAGATTTAGAAATGCTAGGCAAAGATGTGATTTTCAAAAAATTGTGTTATTTTATTATTTTCTAAACGAAGTATCAAATCACCTTCCATATATTAAAAACATCTTATTTTATTATACAAGCATACCACTTTGATCAAATTTACTGTTTATCATTGACAAGACTTGCACATTCTGTCATTGTTTAAAAAATGCTCAGATGTGTTCACAAACGATTGTTATTCTCAGACAAAAACATTCCATATTTCGTAATTTTAAAATTACCTCCCTTTTTATTGAAATGAGAACGATTTTCCATAACCTTTATTTTTATCAGCGACTTTGTTTACAAATGACTTTGTAGCATTATTATTTGTCATATCTGTGTCACTTGTCATTGACCCCAAACATGCACGGCTTTGTATCTCGTCTATGGAAATGAGATGCATTTTATGTGCCTAATTTATTTTGCTCAGTATAGGGCCTATATATAATTTTGGAATCATGATGTAGTGCCCTACACATCTATTTATCATAAAAAAATGAGATTTTACTTTATAAAAGGGGAATCCTGATGTAACGTGCCCTATTTTCTATATGTACACATAAATTATATTTTAACCTAACACCTAATGAACGGACCATCCAGCATAATTATGATATAGTTTCTTGCCACAAAGCTCAGTGGATAAGGTCTTAATTGGCTTTAGAGCTACAGACCTCTGCTCCACGTGGGTTCTCTCCTTTGGCGGACACATGTATCAGGGCAGGAAATTTTGTTTCTGAGTTACTCGTCCTTCGTAATATTTGAATGGTCATATTGATAAAAAAAATAAGAATTTATCTGAATTTCTACTCGTCCTGCATCAATGAGCACTCGATCTTCAGGGTGGAAATTTTGTGCACTGATGTATGATAAAAATCATCCTTCATCTTACCTCCTGCTGACGGTGCTGTCCCAGTATGGACACATTGACTGTTTACAAAACAGTGTATTGTTATTTAAATGTGCCAACCAACCATGTATTGGTCAGTGTAAGGTTTCTATTGTTAAACTGACCAATGGATATCTGGTTGGCGATTTGCGTATGAATGGTGACGTCACTGGTCAACATGTCTGTAACCTAATAACATGTGTTAATAGGACATAAAACCATGCAACCTAAATTTGACGATAACTTCATAACTTTTTTTCAAATAATCCAAAAAGATTAAAAGCTCACCAGAACAAAAATACAATGCACTCCAGTAAGTTGACAGTACAGTTATAAATGTATGAAATTGATGTGTTAATGGGACGTAAAACCCCCTTTCATTCGTGTTTGTTTGATACTAGTTGATATATACCGTGCACACCACCTGTCAAATTCTGTGTTGAACTGACATTATTTGCAATGACTATTATTAGTAATGGTAAATGCATGTTCTTATTAGTATCCATAACGACCGAGGTATTAAAAAAAATCAAACAGGAAATGTAGCATTCAAGGACCACAGTCAGCCAAAAACTCTGACAGAAAGAAATAACAACTACAAAGTTGAATAAAAGCCAAGATATGACATCACAAACATAAAAGGGTGACAAAGCCACAAATACTGTGATGGTGGCGTAATGGTTGAGTGTCCGCCTCGCATGCAGGAGGCTATGGGTTCAATCCCCCACTGGTTCATGCCAAAAACTTTTTAAGGACTGCTAGTAGCAACCTTGCTTGACGCTCAACATATAAAGGGTAGCGTTGGGACTAATTGCAATTGAATCTTGAATATATACTCCTTTACAGTTATTTTGTAGTTATTTTGCATCAGATTGACAGAATGAAAATGTTACTGTAAGAGCTGGTAGATTCCTGAGGACTTACAAGAAAGAGGGCAGGCCCCTGTGTCCTACACTCTTGTTGGTTTTTAGCTCTACTGGCCTTCATTTTTCATCTGATCTTTACCAAACTTTACCAGATTGTTAATATCAATGAAAGCTAGGACAAGTTCGAAAACCAGCCATATCGGACTAGTAAAAGCGGAGTTATGGCCCTTGATTTAGTTTAAAATGCTATATGTTGCCTCGTTAAGAAGATAGGGCCTTCATTTTTCATCCGATCTTTACCAAGCTTTACCAGATTGTTAATGTCAATGAAAGCTCGGACAAGTTCTAAAATCAGCCAGATCGGACCATTAACAGTGGAGTTATGGCCCTTGATTTAGTTAAAAATGCTATATTTTGCCTTGTTAAGATGATAGGGCCTTAATTTTTCATCCGATCTTTACCAGATTGTTAATGTCAATGAAAGCTCGGACAATTTCAAAAACCAGCCAGATCGGACCGGTAACAACGGAGTTATTGCCCTTGATTTTGTTAAAAATGCTATATTTTTCCTCTTTAAGACGACTTTAAGACGATAGGGCCTTCATTTTTCATCCGATCTTTATCAGATTGTTAATATCAGTGAAAGCTCAGACAAGTTCAAAAACCAGCCAGATCGGACGAGTAACAGCGGAGTTATGGTCCTTGATTTCGTTAAAAATGCTAAATTTTGCCTAATTAATAAAATAGACCCTTCATTTTTCATCTGATCTTTACCAAACTTTTACCAGATTTTATGACTTTTTTTTTTAATATTATATTTTTTGTTTATTCCATTTTGTTTTTTTTTCAAAAAAAAATTGGATTTGACGAAACTTCTTCGAAGCATTGCTATCATTTCTAGTTATGAAGTCTCATTCATAGATGAAAGTGGGACAAATTAAAAAATACCCTTGTCCCCCTCCCCACCCCACCCCACCCCCATGCTCGAAATGGATTATTTTTATTTAATGTTTATTGTTTTTTTTACATATATCTGTTTTGTTTTGATAAATTCTTATACATAGCTTCTTACACCCCTCCACCCCACTCCCTGTATCTCCAACCCCAGCCCGCACGCACACATTACCCCCCCCCCCCCCCCCCCCCCCCCCCCCCCCCCCCCCCCCCCCCCACTCGAAATATGTTTGTATTTTATTTTATTTTACCATATTTCTGTGTTGTTTTGGTCAATTCTTACAGATATATGTTGCTCTTCCAACCACCGGCCTCTCCCCCATCCCCACTCAAAACTCGATTTTTAATTTTTATTTTTTCTTACATATGTTTGTGTTGTTTTGGTCAATTGTTACATAGCTTCTTACACATATATATTGCCCTCACCACCCCCACTCCCCACAACACCCATCCTCACCTCTCCCCACCCCCACCCCCACTCAAATTTTATTTTTTTTATTTTATTTTTTTTACGTATTTCTCTGTAGTTTTGGTCAATTCTTACACATAGCTATGTTGCGCCCCCAACCCCACCCCACATTGTTTTAGCTATGTTGCGCCCCCAACCCCAACCCACATTGTTTTAGCCTTGTTTTCTGATGGTATATAGGTACTAGCTATATAATTTATTATTCTCTGAAAAATCGAATAGTCGAGCTGCGCTGTTCTCCGACAGCCCTTGTTTTGATTATGCGTTTCTTTTTCCTTTCAGTATAACAATAAAAAATTAGGGGGATTTTTTTAGTCAAAGAGGGGGAAAAAGTAGGCTGTTTTGCTATGGGAACTGTTTATGAAGGTAAAAAAGACCTGTATAGCAAAGGTGTTGATGGGACATTAAACTCCATTTCATTGATAAAACACTGTTCTGGCGTGGCCCAGTGGATAGCGCAGTGGACTTGGAACCAGAGACCTGGGTTTAAGCCTCACTGGTGCCACTGAGTTTTGTCGGTGTATTCTCGGAGAAAATACTTTTCCTTATCCTCATACCTTGGATGAAGACATAAACCGGTGAGTCCCTGTAGCGGAGACTCTCTTCCGAGCACGTTAAAAAGCCATAGGAATCTTTTCATTAGTAATTATGAGTAGAGCAGGTTCCCGAGATTCATGTTTATTTTATGCTTAGCAGTGAAATAGTGGACAGGGGCGTTCCTGGGGCTAATTTAGGTATACGCTCCATCGAGTTTGGATTCACACATGTGACTAACCCCACTATACCTTCAGTTTTTATTGCATTTTTCGCATTTTTAGCCTTTTTTATTTGTTTGCTTCTTTAATAGACTGTACGCACGTGCGTCAGTGCGTATTCCCGGGTACACCCCTGGTGGATTTTAGCAATGAAATAAAAGTGATATTTCATACCTGTGAAATATTGAGTTTTACATTTTCACTGCTGGAACTACTTTTTTTTCAATATCAAAAACATTTTACTTTTATTTGTTTAGAAAATAACTTCAATATATATCATTAAACTGTAAATGGTCTAAGAAAATGAGCTATAGTTTTAAAACTGGTCAAGTAATTCAGAATAATTGTTGTCATTTACAGTGAAACATGTCAGTTGGTCATTTTTTTCAAAAACTACTTTTCTCCGAAAGTTGCTATAAAAGTATATCATTTGATTGGAAATAACTTAACTAAGAAAATGAGTAGTAAGTTATTGAAATCGGTTAAGTAGTTAAAAACAGCAATTTTATCATACTAAGCCAAAAGTCAATTTTATTTATTATTTTTTTCTGCATACTGCAGTACACTTTGATAATAAAGCATAAAATAAAAATAAAAAGCATTGTTTTGTCATGAATTGAATTGAATTGAATTTTATAGTCGCACCAACAGCTAAGGTCATATGGCGACTTTCCAGCTTCCACTGGTGGAGGAAGACCCCAGGTGCCCCTCCGGGCAATTTTCGTGCAAGTGGGGGCAACTGGGTAGAACCACCGACGTTCCGCAAGCCAGCTGGATAGCTTCCTCACATAAAGATTCCTAGGCCCCTGAGGGATCGAACCTACAGCGGTGAGGGGCAAGTGATTGCAAGTCAGAGACTCTAACGACTCCGCCACAAACTGTTTTGTCATGAATAACAGATTTGATTTCATCTCAAAGTGATCAAACATCAGTATTTCACTCATGCTTCGCATTCGTGAAAATATAAAGTTTTCATACTTCTCGATGAAATAAAATTGTTATTCACTCCAAAACAACATATATCCTCTATGTATTCTTCCCCTCTCGATGGGGAAGCTCTGAATAACGTAAACAAGTTGTTGATGAGCTGTTAAACAACTTTCAATTTATATTTCTAATAAAATTCAACTTTGTGAGAAACCTACTAAGTGATACAGGAATGCCACTTGTGGTCTGTCTACCTTAGGGATGAACGGAGATGACATGACGTAATACATACAAATATTATCATGTAGTTGTATGATAAAGCATGATAAGAATTAAAAACAAAGGATGTTTTGTTGACATTATGTGTTTAGTTAACATGTCAGCTGTGTTGTATATATATACATACATCTAATGTCAATATCTGACATATATTCCGGATTCTCATTTGTGAAATATGGCTATATAATATTGAAGTTGTGATCTTCTCAAAGATAAGGATATTTGAGATTTGAGACTAGAAAAAATAAATTGGATACTTGTATATATAATAGGAGACATAAGTTTGTGTTTTTTTGTTTTTTTCTAATAAAGGAATGTGATTAAATTTCATGCTATGCATGTTATGCATATTTATGCATAGTTGTCTAAAAGGGTAGTTAGTGACTCTTCAGGCCTGAAAAGAAACGTTGAATGTTGAATGTTGTTTAACGGCTCATCAACACAGTATAGGTTATTTAGAGCCGCCCAGAGAGAGGGAAGGATACATAGGAATCCGGGAACCATGCCCTACTCTTATTATGGTTATGGTTACAAAATAAAAAATATCAGGTAGGGTAGGTCGGATTTTTTTTATTAGGCCTTAATACAGTGAGGAAGTGTCGATTCTTACGGATGGCGGGAGGTGTACAGTACTGGTTCTATCCAGGAAAAGTGGGTGGTCTGCCTCCACCACAAAATCGACCGTCCTATATAACCTTACATGTGTTGAAAATGACGTAAAACACCATACAAACAAACAAACAAACAAACAAACAAACAAACAAACAAACAAACAAACAAACAAACAAACAAACAAACAAACAAACAAACAAACAAACAAACAAACAAACAAACACACACACACACACACACACACACACACACACACACACACACAAACAAACATTCACACACTTCGGCTCCTACAAACATTTTTGCTCCAAGTCAATAAAAACAATAGGGTCAGGGAAAGTCGTAGGTAGGGTCGAGTAATCCAAACCACACAATTTTTCAGACTTTAATTATGCATACTAAAGTATAATATATATGCGGAAGCCGTACTAACAATTGTGTTTCGAAGAAGTAAGAAAGGATGTCACCGAGTTTATTGAATGAATCATAAGAAGATAGTATGGTACAGGATGATTGTTTCATCATTCATAAGATGCAAATCTCATTCATGAAATACTTGATTAAATCTATGATATCTTCAGGAGGGGTTATATATACCGTATTGTTTCTAATTAGCGCTCCCCCTCTAATTAGCGCCCCACCTAACTTTAAAAAAAAATAATCTTACCAGTGGTTAATATCCAAGAAAAGTGGTTAAAATCCAAGAAACAGTATACACACACTTATGAATTTAATTCCATATTTCAGTAACACAACATATTTTAGCATTATATTAGGAAATTAAAATGTGTACTGGCTTACGGAAAGCGTTCTAATACGTGCCCCCCTTTCAAAAAATGTCACGCTCCCGGGGGCGCTAATTAGAAACAATACGGTAGTCGAAAAAATTAGGATTGATGAAAAATTTATAGTCAGTATTGCTGCTGAACCTTTTAGAGATTAGTGTTGTTGTTTTCTGAATCAGAAAATAGATGTTTACAAGTATATTTACCATAAGAAAAAGGAACAATAATAGAAAATATATAAATTAATTCTAAAGGAAAAATAAGAGTTTTTTAAGGTCTTTAAACTTGCAATTACCGGTATGTTAAATAGTAATTTCATTTTTCATAATTATTTATTTTTTAGCTCTACTGGCCAAATACCACAAAATATTATATCAGGGCAATGTATCCACAATATATGAATTAGATTGGTTTCTGACAATTCAGAGAGATATTGGATGAGTTTTTACAATGAACAAAATTGACACAGTCATGAAACCTAGAGTCATTGCCCTTAATTATGTAAAAAAATGGAGTTTCATCTTGTTTTTAATAACTTCAGTAAATTAGTTCTGATCAAATTTAAGAAATAAATACAGAAAAGGGGATCCCTTGGAAGCAACAAACACAAACAAAAGTAGCAATTAGCAGACTCGGTTTTATTGAGTCTGTTCATGAGGGGTAATGTGCAACACCTCACGCCTCCTAGCACTGGCTTAAGCGATATTCTGCTTTAAAGCCACGAAGATTAAATGTGATGCCTAGATAATCCTCAGTGAAATTTAACTTAGTGGAAAATCCAGGAATGGTAAAATACAACAGCTAAAAATTAAACTACAAACTGAAAAGTTTTTGATCCCTGCTCTCTTAACCCTAATAGATATTGATGTGGGAGGTTCTAAACAATTTAATTCTATCAGAAATAATATTTATAAAATACAGAAATATAAGTAACTATTGTTTTAATCATATCCAGTCATTTTGTTAAAGTAGAGCGCTTTGACGTCCATGGACCTCTTGTTTTAGTTTTCATTATGGGAATTTAGTGGTAATGGTTGAATAATTATGGATTTGAAAAACAACAGCATGTTTTCATCTTCACAAATATTTGTAATAAAAAAAAAATTTAATACACTATTCATTTTCTTGCTTCCGTGGCCGGTATAGTAAAGACGCTCTGTCTAAAACTTCTTGGCCTGTCAACGCTTCGCATACGAATCCCACTAGGAACTCCACTTGTCAAGTAAGAAATTATCGATTCTTACGGATGGCGGAAGGCAGTGTATTAGGCAGAAATTCCAGAACTGGGTGTGTAAATATGCAAACAGGGTGTGCAAGATAATTTGCTAACACGCATTCCGCGCCAATTCGCGACAAGTGGGTGTCTCTGGGGTAATTTTTTTCACAGAAAAAGGTGCATTTTAGATCATCTTACTTCTACAAATGTATACAAAATATAACAATATTGAGAAAGTATGAGTTTGGAAGCGTCATATATATGGCCTAACATGTGCTAACAATGACATAAATCACCATTCAAAGAAATAATTTAATTAATACAGTATATAATGCCTTACTTAGAATTAGCATCACTTAAGATATAACAATTTATTAGCAGTGATTGATTGGTTGATAATAGTAAATCCACACACTCTCTATATCAATCGATTTCTTCTTTGTAGGCGTGTCTTTATTTGTAACTTCAAATATAACGCAGGACATCATTTATTGTATAGACATCGACCAATGCACATCGGTAACATTATGATTTACAGAAGAAAAAATGTGCCTCTTTCGGAACTCGAACACATGACCTTCTGATTTCAAGTCAGGTGCTCTATCCACTGAGCTATGACGCTTCTTAAGAAAATGGTATACTAACTATCATTTATTAAGAGGAAAATAACTTAATATATATAGTTTATCTTGTCGCATTGCCTGGTGTAATACTGTATGCTATCAATATGAAACTAATATTCCGCCTCAAAACAACCATACCTCGACTTGTTATTTATCACTTGATGAGTTTGTGTGTTCGCGCTAGTTATTACGTAATGCCTTTTTAGTGTTAAAAAGGCTACAACATACCAATAAATAGCCTTGGTCTAGTGGTTAAGCGTACATCCATCAAAAGTTAAAAGCGCAACCTCTGTGGTTCAATCCCGTTCTGGGCAAGTACTCATATATATATTCTGAAGCCGTTTATTTATCAATGTTACCTGTACTAAGGCTAAATAAAAATGTGATATTTTAGGTATCGATTTCTGCCATATATATCCTAAAGGTCAATCTTGTTTTATTTTTAACCTTTAAATTAGGCAAAACTGGAAAACAAATAATGATAAGGTTTTTAGCTCTACTGATCAGAGATCAGCAGAGCTTATGCCGTGGTGCGGCGTCCGTCGTCCGTCCGTCCGTCTGTCCGTCTGTCCGTCTGTCTGTCCGTAAACTTTTATTTGTAGCGACTTCACAGCTGAAACTACTGGATGGATATTCATGAAACTTTACAGAAATGTTGCCCATAAAGTCTAGTTGATCCTAGCAAAAATTCATGTTGATGTGAAATCCAAGATGGCCGCCAAAGCTAAAAATAGAGTTTTAAAATACAATTTTGTAGCGACTTCTTCTTGAAAACTATAAGTGATATTGATATGGGACTTTTTCTAAAATGATCAGCATGACATGATGTTGATCCTAGTCAAAAATCGTTTTGATTCAATGTTAAACATGAATGCCAGCGGCCATCTTTGTTTACATAGAGTTATATAGTAAAAACTTGTAGCGACTAGTTCTCTGAAACTACTTGGCGGATTGTCATGAAACTTTACAGGAATGTTGCTCTTGATGTCTAATTGATCCTAGAAAAATTTCAGGTCGGCCGGAAATTCAAGATGGCCGTCACAGCTAAAAATAGATTTTAAAAAATAAGTTTGTAGCGACTACTTCTTGAAAACTATAAGTGATATTGATATGGGACTTTTTCTAAAATGATCAGCATTAGCATGATGTTGATCCTAGTCAAAATCGTTTTGATTCAACGTTAAACATGGCTGCCAGCGGCCATCTTTGTTTACATAGAGTTATATAGTAAAAACTTGTAGCGACTACTCCTCTGAAACTACTTGGCGGATTGTCATGAAACTTTACAGGAATGTGCTCTTGATGTCTAATTGATCCTATCAAAATTTCAGGTCGGCCGGAAATTCAAGATGGCCGTCACAGCTAAAAATAGATTTTTAAAAATATGTTTGTAGCGACTACTTCTTGAAAACTATAAGTGATATTGATATGGGACTTTTTCTAAAATGATCAGCATGACATGATGTAGATCCCTTGTGGAAAATTATTTTGATTCGACGTTAAACATGGCTGCCAGTGCCATCTTTGGTTACATAGAGTTATATAGTAAAAACTTGTAGCGACTACTTTTCTGAAACTACTTGACGGATGTTCATGAAACTTCACAGGAATGTTGCTCTTGATGTCTAGTTGATCCTAGAAAAATTTCAGGTCGGCCGGAAATTCAAGATGGCCACCACAGCTAAAAATAGATTAAAATAAATAAGTTTGTAGCGACTACTTCTTCAAAACAATAAGAGATATTGATATGGGACTTTTTCTAAAATGATCAGTATGACATGATGTTGGTCCTTGTCGAAAATCGTTTTGATTTGACCTTAAACATGGCTGCTTTGTTTACATAGAGTTATATAATGAAAACTTGTAGCGACTACTTCTTTGAAACTACCTGACGGATTTTCATGAAACTTCACAGGAATGTTGCTCTTAATGTCTTATTTGATCTTAGCAAAATTTCAGGTCGGCCGGAAATTCAAGATGGCCGCCACGGTTAAAAATAGATTTTCAAAAAACAAGTCTGTAGCGACTACTTCCTGAAATCAAAATCAATCAGTAGAGCTTCAAGGTCATTGACCTCTTGTTTTTTACCGTCTTACTACCTAGCTACATTTTTGCTTGCTTTTTTTTTATAGATAAAACAATTAATTAAAAAATACTGGCCTAACTTACTATTCTGTATTGCAAATATTATTGTTGAACTCTTTGCATGCTTCAGTTAACATTCATAGGTTATTTATAATTTTCTAAATGAAACACTGTATTAAACTCATTTTAGCTCTGCTGGCCCTTTGGGATGACCGTAGTCCGTCCGTCCATCGTCCATTGTCCGTCATTAACTTTTGTCTCGTTAAGACGATAGGGCCTTCATTTTTCTCGGATCTTTACCCAACTTTACCAGATTGTTAATATCAATGAAGCTCGAACAAATTCGAAAACCTGCCAGATCTGACCACTAACAGCAGAGTTATGGGTGTACAACGTGACAAAGCGAACGTGGAAGTGACCTTGACCCTCCAAGCAAAGGGCAGATAACTTAATAATTTTTAGGATCAACTTTTGCGTTTAGGTCACTTTTTCACAAACTGTATGCACTAGACCTTTAAAACTTTGCTTATAGTTGTATCTTGAGTGATACATCGCAAGGTGACAAAGCAAATGTGGAAGTGACCTTGACCCTTCAAGCAGAGGGCAGATAACTTAATAATTTTATCTTCAACTTTTGCGTTGAGGTCAGTTTCGCGCAAACTGTATGCACTACATCTTTAAACTGTTTATAGATATATCTAGGGTGGTACATCCCAACGTGACGTCACCTTGACTGTCCAAGCAAAGGGCAGATAACCTTAAATTTTTACCTTCAACTTGGCGTTTAGGTCACTTTTTCACAAACTGTATGCACTAGACCTTTCAATCTTTGATTATAGTTATATCTTGAGTAGTACATTGCAACGTGTCAAAGCAAATGTGGATGTGACCTTGACTCTCCAAGCAAAAGGTAGATAACCTTATAATGTTTACCTTCAACTTGGTGTTTAATTCACTTTTTCACAAACTGTATGTACTAAGACCTTTCAAACTTTGCTTATAGGTGTATCTTGAGTAGTACATTGCAACCTGACAAAGCAAATGTGGATGCAACCTTCACCATCCAAGCAAAGGGCAGATAACTTTAATTGTTACATTTACATCACTTTCTCATGAACTATAATTATGCACTATATGTTTTAAACCAAATTTACAGCTTAATCTTGGGAAGAAAAAATATTCTATTTTGACATAGTTGTGTCTTGGGTAGTGCATCTTTTTGAACGCATGGATTTCATCTGTGACCTTGACCTACTTTTTGGGAGCTGATGATTTTCAGCTCTACTGGCCAGTAGTCTTCATTTTTCATCCGATTTTTACCAAACTTTAACAGATTGTTAATATCAATGAAAGCTCGGACAAGTTCGTAACCAGCCAGATCAGGCCAGTAACAGTGGAGTTATGGCCCTTGATTCAGTTAACAGTGGAGTTATGGCCCTTGATTCAGTTTAAAATGCTATTTTGCCTTGTTAATATGATAGGACTTAATCACCAGATGATTTGCCTTTATTTTTATTATTAGTATTTTTTTTTGTTTAATTTTTCGCGAAAACGTCCCTTCTGACGTTTAGACGACAACGTCATAACGTAACAATTTATGACGTCGGCCGGTAATCAGTTAATTATTAATCAAATTTCTCGCCACTTCTGTGTTTTACGTAATTATTATATCATAGGGAATATGCTTCTTAATATAAATAGTTGATGCTATAGAAAATGGTAATTGTTTATGTTTTTTGTTGTTATTTAATGAACGACGTTGTCCAAGACGACGACGTCAGCGTCAAAATTAATGGTGAATACAATCTTTAATTTTCAAATTGAGATAAAATCATTTTTAATTAAGATATCAACATAAAATAAAGAGATTTTGAAAGAGAAAAATCACCGTGTTTCATAAACATCAAAAAACATAAAGTGTGAAATTTTTGTCTGAAGGGTCGTTTTCGCGTGTTTCGGCTCAATTATATGTATAATTTCTTTTAGAATTTTTTTTTTTCCATTATTTTTGATAATTTTTTTTTTTTGATTTTTTTATTTGATTTTTTTTTTTTTAAAGATGTTTTTTGTGTGTTTTTTAATTTCTTATTTTTAGCTCTACTGATCAGAGATCATAAGTCTAGTTGATCCTAGCAAAAATTCATGTTGATGTGAAATCCAAGATGGCCACCAAAGCTAAAAATAGAGTTTTAAAATACAAGTTTGTAGCGACTACTTCTTGAAAACTATAAGTGATATTGATATGGGACTTTTCTAAAATGATCAGCATGACATGATGTTGATCCTTGTCAAAAATCGTTTTGATTCAACGTTAAACATGGCTGCCAGTGGCCATCTTTGTTTACATAGAGTTATATAGTAAAAACTTGTAGCGACTACTCCTCAGAAACTACTTGACGGATTGTCATGAAACTTTACAGGAATGTTGCTCTTGATGTCTAATTGATCCTAGCAAAAGTTCAGATCGGCCAGAAATTCAAGATGGCCGTCACAGCTAAAAATAGATATTTAGCTCTACTGATCAGAGATCAGCAGAGCTTATGCCGTGGTGCGGTGTCCGTCGTCCGTCTGTCCGTCCGTCTGTCCGTTAACTTTTTTTTTGTAGCGACTACTCCTCTGAAACTACTGAATGGATTTTCATGAAACTTTACAGAAATGTTGCCCATGAAGTCTAGTTGATCCTAGCAAAAATTCATGTAGATGTGAAATCCAAGATGGCCGCCAAATCTAAAAATAGGTTTTTAAAAACAAGTTTGTAGCGACTACTTCTTGAAAACTCTAAGGGATATTGCTATGGGACTTTTTCAAAAATGATCAGCATGACATGATGTTGGTCCTTGTCGAAAATCGTTTTGATTCGACGTTAAACATGGCTGCCAGTGGCCATCTTTGTTTACATAGAGTTATATAATGAAAACTTGTAGCGACTACTCCTCTGAAACTACTTGACGGATTTTCATGAAACTTCACAGGAATGTTGCTCTTGATGTCTTATTGATCCTAGCAAATTTCAGGTCGGCCGGAAATTCAAGATGGCCGCCACGGCTAAAAATAGATTTTAAAAAATAAGTTTGTAGCGACTACTTGTTGAAAACTATAAAGGA
This sequence comes from Cyrtodaria siliqua, assembly GCA_037043455.1. Classification (NCBI taxonomy): domain Eukaryota; kingdom Metazoa; phylum Mollusca; class Bivalvia; order Adapedonta; family Hiatellidae; genus Cyrtodaria; species Cyrtodaria siliqua. The sequence continues at coordinate 227,026 of JAWPHD010002331.1, forward strand.
TATTGATATGGGACTTTTTCTAAAATGATCAGAATGACATGATGTTGGTCCTTGTCGAAAATCGTTTTGATTCGACGTTAAACATGGCTGCCAGCGGCCATCTTTGTTTACATAGAGTTATATAATGAAAACTTGTAGCGACTACTCCTCTGAAACTACTTGACGGATTTTCATGAAACTTCACAGGAATTTTGCTCTTGATGTCTAATTGATCCTAGCAAAATTTCAGGTCGGTCGGAAATTCAAGATGGCCGCTACGGCTAAAAATAGATTTTTAAAAATAAGTTTGTAGCGACTACTTCTTGAAAACTATAAGAGATATTGATATGGGACTTTTTCTAAAATGATCAGCATGACATGATGGTTATCGAGTCGAACATTATTTTGATTCGACGTTAAACATGGCTGCCAGTGGCCATCTTTGTTTACATAGAGTTATATATTGAAAACTTGTAGCGACTACTCGTCTGAAACTACTTGACGGATTTTCATGAAACTTCACAGGAATGTTGCTCTTGATGTCTAATTGATCCTAGCAAAATTTCAGATCGGCAGAAATTCAAGATGGCCGCCACAGCTAAAAATAGATTTAAAAAAAATAAGTTTGTAGCGACTACTTCTTGAAAACTATAAGTGATATTGATATGGGACTTTTTCTAAAATTATCAGCATGACATGATGGTTATCCGAGTCGAACATTATTTTGATTCAATGTTTAACATGGCTGTCAGCGGCCATCTTTGTTTACATAGAGTTATATAATGAAAACTTGTAGCGACTACTCCTCTGAAACTACTTGACGGATTTTCATGAAACTTCACAGGAATGTTGCTCTTGATGTCTATTGATCCTAGCAAAATTTCAGGTCGGCCGAAATTCAAGATGGCCGCCACTGCTAAAAATAGATTTTCAAAAAACAAGTTTGTAGCGACTTCTTCCTGAAAACAAAATCAATCAGTAGAGCTTCAAGGTCATTGACCTCTTGTTAAAAAATAAGTTTGTAGCGACTACTTCTTGAAAACTATAAGTGATATTGATATGGGACTTTTTCTAAAATGATCAGCATGACATGATGTTGATCCTTGTGGAAAATTATTTTGATTCGACGTTAAACATGGCTGCCAGTGGCCATCTTTGGTTACATAGAGTTATATAGTAAAAACTGGTAGCGACTACTCCTCTGAAACTACTTGACGGATGTTCATGAAACTTCACATGAATGTTGCTCTTGATGTCTAGTTGATCCTAGAAAAATTTCAGGTCGGCCGGAATTTAAGATGGCCGCCACAGCTAAAAATAGATTTAAAATAAATAAGTTTGTAGCGACTACTTCTTCAAAACTATAAGAGATATTGATATGGGACTTTTTCTAAAATGATCAGTATGACATGATGTTGGTCCTTGTCAAAAATCGTTTTGATTTGACGTTAAACATGGCTACCAGCGGCCATCTTTGTTTACATAGAGTTATATAATGAAAACTTGTAGCGACTACTCCTCTGAAACAACTTGACGGATTTTCATGAAACTTCACAGGAATGTTGCTCTTAATGTCTAATTGATCCTAGCAAAATTTCAGGTCGGCCGGAAATTCAAGATGGCCGCCACGGTTAAAAATAGATTTTCAAAAAACAAGTCTGTAGCGACTACTTCCTGAAATCAAAATCAATCAGTAGAGCTTCAAGTTCATTGACCTCTTGTTTTCTTTTAATATTTTTTTTTTCAATTGTTTTTTTATTTAATTTTTTTTTTTTAATTTTAATTTTTTAATTAACTTTTTTTTTTGTGTTAATGCCGTGTTAGCTATGATTTTTATTTGTGCCTATTGCGTTTTTTTTCCAGTTCGTTGATATTTGATGGAGTTTGTTTGTTTTGTTTGTATGGTGTTTTACGTCATTTTCAACAAATGTAAGGTTATTTATGACGGTCGATTTTTTTGTGGTGGAAGCATACGACCCACTTTTCCTGGGTAGAACCAGTACTGTCAGGGTTTTTTTTCTGGAAAAGGGGAAGGGGCCTGGGGCCTTTGAGATGGGGAAAATTTCCGCGGGCCGCCGGCGTTTAGTGAAAAAGGGGAAACAAATTGTAAACAAGTTAAGTGCATGATTAACTTTTAATATGCAAATTCAATTGAATTGAATTTGCTATCATACATCTTATGATTATAAGGCCATCACTCTATGTTTAACGTTTTTGAATTCCTCCACCAGATTGTCATAATCTTGATCACTTAAACTACCACTGAAGTCACTGATACGCATTAATGCGGTCTAAGGTGTCCTGGGACATGCTTCTTAATTCAGTGGCGATGGCGGCGTATTTTTTGCGTCCGTTTTTCTGATTTTCTTGTTGAATTGCTTCCAGTTATGAGACATTTTTCCGTGACACGCTGGTAAACAAAAGAACGGAATACGGGATGTCGTAAAAGAAATCTCGTAAAGGGGAGATCACTGATTTGCGCAGTGCTCTACCTTGATGAGGTTATTTTACGACATACCGTATTCCGTTCTTTTGTTTACCAGCGTGACTTACTTCCCCTGACAATAGATGACAGCTTTTCGGCAATAATAAAAAACGATGGCCGATTTTCGCATTTCGGCAATTCTTCGGAGGGGAATTTATATTTTTAGGGAAAAACTATACTTATTTTCCAAGGGGAAGGGGCCGTTAAGCGGCCCCTTCTATAGAAGGAAAAAAAAACCTGACTGTACACCTCCCGCCATCCGTAAGAATCAGCACTTCCTCACTTACAAGTCGAGCTTTTGATGGAGTTATGGCCCTTGACGTTTTTACTTTTAAATCTTCTTGTCTGACGCTACTCCTCCTAAACGCCTTGTTGGATTTTGACGAAACTTGGCAGGAAGCATCGGTAAGATGTCTAGTTGTGCATATCGCGCTAATGTTCCAGTTCGCTGATTTATGATGGAGTTATGGCCCTTTGACATCAATATCATGTTTGTTGTGCAAAGCGCGGTATATCATTGAAATCTTGGACAAGTTCGAAAACCAGCTAGATCTAGTTTAGAATGATGGCCCTTTGACATCAGTATCATGTTTGTTGTGCAAAGCGCGGTATATCATTGAAATCTTGGACAAGTTCGAAAACCAGCTAGACCTAGTTTAGAATGATGGCCCTTTGACATCAGTATATCATGTTTGTTGTGCAAAGCGCGGTATATCAATGAAATCTTGGACAAGTTCGAAAACCAGCTAGATCTAGTTTAGAATGTTAATATAAACACCCACACCCTCTATCATTGCTAGCTGAATCTAGTTTAGAATGTTAATATAACCCCCCCCCCCCCACCCCCCCCCCCCCCCCCCCCAACCCCCCCCCCCCCCCCCCCCCCACGCCCCCCATTTCTTTGAAATTACAGTCATAGAGGAAAGTGGGACAAATTAAAAATACCCATGCCAGACTAGACACAGCAGACTTCTTGCCCATGATTACCAGGTGAGCGATATAAGGCCATCCTACCCCTGTTGTTTTTGCAATGTTTTAAAAGAAGTACTGATGGGAATTTTATGTCGACAACCCTTGATATAAGAGCCGTTTTAGCCAGTAGAGCATCCACAGGCCCAATTGGGCCTCTTGTTTTTAATAATAGAATGGCATAACAAATGCACTTAAATGTCATCTCAGCAAACTGCAAACTCCATTGTTTTTAGTTACTAAAATGTTTACAAACTTTCATTTAAGCATCATTGACCTTTTTATTTTTAAGTCCAGCCCCCGTTAGGCGAGACATGTGAATCCACGGATTTCTTGTTCATTTATCTTTACCAAACTTTAATAGATTGTAATATCAATGAAAGCTTGGACAAGTTCGAAAACCAGCCATATTGGACCAGTAACAGCAGAGTTATGGCCCTTGATTTAGTTAATTATATATACTTGGAGACTTTTCTAAGTCTACACTTTTTAAGACGGTTTATTTTTATCCTATTTTTGTATGGATTGGCCAAAAATTTATTTGGTACAATTCATGTATGTATATTATAATAAAAATAATCGAAAATATTTGATATATGCTCTGAAAACCAAACCGTACCGTCGTTTTTTTAAAAAACAAAAGTCACAAAATGGTGTTGCGAAATTTTCATAATTTCAATATTTTTAATAAAATTATGTTTTGTGTAAATATTTTGTATTAGGTGTAATCCTTATATCAAAATTAATCAGGAATATGCAATTATGTTTGTGTTCCTTTAAAAATGTAATGGTATTCGGATATTTTATTAAAAAGTCACAATATTGTGAATTATGTAGCAAATATCGAGAAAAATATTATAAATTATTAAATTAAAAACAATTTATGTTTTCTTTTCGCATCTTTTCAACTACAAATAACGTTATAAAATTCTATTTAGAAAATGGATGAAAACATCTTACCCCACCCACCCAAAATTATTTAAGACAAAAGTGAAAATATATTAATTTCACGAACAATGAATGAATTATCAATATAATGTGTTTTTTTTGGTTGGAAAGTTGTCTTAAAAAATAAATTGTAAAGAAAGATAACATTGTTTGCACAAATTTTAATTTTCTGACATGAAAATGCATAAAGCACGCGCAATGCATGTTGCCTGTTTTCAGTAATTAAAATTGATGTAATTTGCTTGATTTAGCTGCACAATCGGTTTACATTATTACATGCACAATTTTATAGAAATCGGTCAAACAATAAAAAAGTTATTGGATTTCAAAAAGTGTAGACTTAGAAAAGTCTCCAAGTATATATTGCCTCAATACGATAGGGCCTTCATTTTTCATCTGATCTTTACCAGATTTTTACTTATGGCCCTTGATTTAGTTAAAGGTACATTATAAACATTGTACAATACTAAATTTGAATTATTTTATACAAAAATTTCAAAAAAATGTAAATTGCAGTCACTCGCTTCATTGATGTTAAAAGAGCCATATGTTAGCCAGTAGAGCGTCCACAGGCCCTCTTGGGCTTCTTGTTCTAATCTAGATACTTGAGAATATTTGAGTAATTTTTACACGTCACTTCAAACCAGTTAACTAACAGTGAACAGGAAGTTTTAGCAAGTGTTATTAAAACATGCATATTGATGAAAGAAGGTGCTAATTACCTCTTTTGTAACAGAAATATGTTGCCAATGCCACCTTTGTTTGCATTTCCTTTGTCCTTTGGCTAAGCAAGGGAATTTGTATTTGAAAGTGTTTTTGTTTTTTATATATAAGACTCGATTCCAGTGGCTTAACGTGCATTGTAAACATATTATGAATTGAGTTATAACTTTGAAAGGGATATTACCTAAATTTCCATTATTTGTTGATGGACTGGACTTTACCATTATTGTTGATAGACTGAATTTTACCATTATTGTTTGATAGACTGGATTTTACCGTCAATATAGACAGGAAATCGTTGTTTTCATGTGCCGATCATAATTAAATAGTTTGAAAACAGTGATTCAGTTTATATGTTATGTGTAGTGATTTGTAACTATCTGGGATGTTTATTAATTGAATCCCAAGTATGGGAGTGGACAACGGAGTGAGGGACACAGGCATGTTGAGCTGTTTTCGTGGAATTCTCAGACAGAAAAACAAAAAGGTAAATACATGTTCTTTAAATATGACCTTTACAGAGATGGCAGAGCTTGTGTCAATAGGGCTAGATTTTAGATATAGTATGTTCTAAAAAATAAAATGAAACGGTCAATGATTTCGGACAAACAGTTCATTACTTACATAATTACAGTACAGCTCACGCGAAACCCACACCTTACTCGCTTCGCCGAGCTTGGTCGTATCAAGTGCCGCGCGAATCTACGCCGAGTCAGTGTTTGGACTCGGCAGTCCACGCGGCGAAAGTGCGCCATTGTCAAGTCATTCATTGTGATCACACTCCGAGATACGCCGCGTAGAATCCAATTAACCATAAGTGCACACCTGTGGTGATTTATTATTTGGGAAAAAAATCTGAATTTTTCGACAACTTTTCGGGGAAGTTTTCCAACAGCGCGCTTTAAAAAGACAATCGCCAGAAAAAGTACAAAAAATAAGACGCCGAGTTATCTTTTCTGTGCAAAGTTGACACGACTGATAAATACAATGAATACATTTCGAAACAAATATGTATTTCAAACTTTTAATGCATTTAATCACAAGTTGTGTTCGTTTTTGTTGTCAAAAATGTCAAAAATTCCTTTCTTCTTCATTTTTTTCTTCAATCAACATAAACACCCATAATCCTTGGCCATGTATGTACCTTTTAACAAGGCGGCACTAGCAACAGGTTTATGACTCGGAATTCTTTACAATTTTTTTCTGACTAAAGAACCAATCGATGTATTAATAATAAACAGGAGAATAGTAAAAATTTGTTACAAATAAAAGAGTATTTAAAAATATAATTATAATTTCCAGTATAATAATTACTGATTGAATTTTACGTTCATTCGCCGCGAAGCCGGTAATAGGAACCGCCATATAACTCGTGACCCAGTGTACATAATCCGGGCATTCGAATTTTACCACATCCGCTTTTCCAAAAACAAAATTGTCTTCTGCTTCGATTTTTTCTAAAGTTATTGAATAATTATGCATTAAAATGACTGCAATAAGAAAAGTTGCACCTTTCACCTGAGCTGTTTCGACTCGGCGAACTCCGGGTTTGTCTACGCGAAGTATTGTTGCGTAATTACGCCGAGAGCTTTTCGCGAAGCTGATTCCCACTCTGAGTAGTTTTATCATCCAAACTCCGCGTAACTACGCGATTTGTACATTCCTCACTTGGCGTGAAAGAGTAAAGTGTGGGTTTCGCGTGAGCTGTACTGTTCATGGTATATATACAAAAGTATAGGTTTATTATGTGGGACATAGTTTTGACTCCTACCTAAGATAACTCGTACCAACTTTAGACAACTCATACCTGATTTTTGGACAACTCGTACCTACATATAATAATGTTTGTAATAAATAGTATTTGTTGTTGTTTCAATTCCATAGTTCTGTTTTCAATATCGGTTGTATTTTTTTTATTTTTTTAAAAACGTATACATACGTGCGGTTTGGAAAAAAAATATCTGAAAAAGAGTAATATTTCTTCAATTGAGCATAAATTATAACTATGCCAAAAAATAAATAAAAGAATTTTTCTTGAAAACGGTAAGAGTTATCTTAGGTAATAGTTGTCTCGAGTATGAGTTGTCTCGCATCCTAATTATACCCCCGCTTTCACAAAATGAAGTGGAGGCTGTATACCAGGAATCGCGTTGTTTGTAACGTCCCGTCGTATCGCATAACACATTTTTGTTGCGTCGCATCCCGTCGCGTAACATATTTTTATTACTTGCATGCATTCCTCAAACAGTTGTGAATGGATTTTTCTCAAATTTCATATACACATAACAATTGATGACCTTATGTCCCTCTACATCACCCATTGTTGATTGCCTAACTTATTACAGAATTGTGGATGAGAAACATTCAGGTAATATGATCGAGAACATGAAAAATTACTTTGAATGTAATAACGTTTGTAAATGAAGTTATTTATTTTAGGTCATTCTATATACATTTTTATCACATGACATGCGGTGTGGGAGTGTAATAACACCATTCCGTATTTTCGATATTTCACTAATGGTATAACATAACGTTAATGACGTCATGGACGTCCCGTTAATGTACGTTTTCTGACATAATGTGACGTTAAAAGTTATGTGATAAATAGAATCTAACATTTATTCTCATTCATTATTGAATTTCGCAAGAGCCTCGCATTATATCATTTTGCCAACTCGTTTAATAAATTCAATAATGAATGAGTACTCATGTAAGATCCTCTATATAATTCACTGATTAAGGATATTATACATTCAAATTTGAAATAAACTGTTAAGCTGGAGGGAAATTCTTGTATGTGTCAAATAGGCAATGACTTTTCAACCTCTTCTACATGTATATGTTGATCATTTGAAGTGGATGACCTTAGAGAAGAAACAAGAGCCAGATGTTTGTATAATGGTGTCAGTGCGCTTGGCCAATCAAAAACTATGAGCCATGGTCAACTAAACTATGATTCAAAAATGGTTTTAAAAAATGCTATTTGTTTCACATCATGACTAATTTATCAAAAAGCTATATATAGCCCTACTGAATTCTGTTTAACGGCTCATCAACACAGTATAGGTTATTTAGAGCCGCCCCAGAGAGAGGGGAAGGATACATAAGAATCCGCTAACCGTTCCCTACTCTTATTAGTCCCCCACCGGTCCCTGGGGGACTATAGGTTTGCACCCTGTCCGTCTGTCCGTCCGACCTTCCGAAATGCTTGTCTGGGCCATATTTTCAATACTATAAGACTTTGAGATACCAAACTTGGTATGTGGATACATCTTGGGATAGCAGTGTGTCGCATACCAAAAAAAGGTCACTGTGACCTTGACCTGTGACCTCTGTCATAGAAAATGCTTGTCTGGACCGTATTTTCAATACTATAACACTTAGAGATACCAAACTTGATATTTGAATACATCTTGGGATAGCGGTGTGTCGCATACCAAAATAAGGTCACAGTGACCTTGACCTGTGACCTCTGTCATAGAAAATGTTCTGAAAATGCTTGTCCGGGCCATATTTTCAATACTACAAGACTCCTGAGATACCAAATTTGGTATGTGGATAAATCTAGGGATATTGGTGTGTCGCCTACCAAAATAAGGTCACTGTGACCTTGACCTGTGACCTCTGTCAAAGAAAATGCTTGTCCGGAGCGTATTTTCAATGCTATAACACTTACAGATACCAAACTTGGTATGTGAATACATCTTGGGATAGCGGTGTGTCACATACCAAAATAAGGTCATTGTGACCTTGACCTTGATCTTTGACCTCCATCATAGAAAATGTCTGGAAAGTGTTTGTCTGAGCTGGTGAGGGACTATGGATTGCCCTGCAATTCTTGATGCTCTTGTTATCGAATAGATTCCTTTTGTTCTTTAACGTGCTCGTAGGATAGATCGATACACGGGATCACCCAGTTTACATCCCCATCCGAAAGATGAATATCGCCGTATGTTTTGTGGGGAAAAAAAGCAGCATTAGGTCTCGATTCGTCATTAATGTTCCCATTCATAACTTTCACATCCGCTCAACTTCCAGTAGGTCAAGATATTCAGTAGGTGAACATAAAGGGGTTTACTCAGATTTTATACTCAATATCTATATGAAAAATGAAAATATTAGACCATGATTTATATTGGTGTTTTAAAATCAGACAACACCAAAAGAAGATACATAGATGTACATAAAAAAAGTTTTTAATATAGTTAGCACTACAAACTAGTTTATAAAAGGGCTAAAGTCAGTTGAGCATAAACACCGAGTCAAACCCCTACCAAAATTTAGAGGTCTTTTATTTTATTGATCACTGATTGGTGAAATTATTTTGATGATGTCGTGAAAGGTATGAATATCTCTTAGTACTAGTGGTTTAAATAAGTGCTGAAGGTGTCCAGGATCATTTTCTTATTGATGATTTGTTTCTTTGAATGGCATTTTACTTCTTTTTCAGCACATTTTAGGCTATATTTGATGGTCAGCTTTTTCGTGGTAGAGGCGGACTACCTCAGCAATAGGTCAAATTCACTCAACATATCAAATCATCAGTATTTGTACCAGCGAAATTTAGCAATGCCGGTTTAAGCAATGACATTCGATGCTATAATGTACAGATAAAAAACAGTCCCATGCAGTAAGCTATAAATTGTCCCCTCAAAATTTATATCAATTCATACATGGTTCAACAGTAAATTTAAAAAATATTTTTGGCAGAGCATAAAAAAGGTACTCAACTGTAACAATTTCAGTTGTCATAAAGCTATGTTTCAGATCTGACCGCATTATTTCAGACTGATATATAATATTTAGTGATAAGGCCACACAAAAATATCTTAATTCGCCCTTAGATTGTTCAGATAGGTAGGTAGGTAGGTAGGTAGGTAGGTAGGTAGGTAGGTAGGATTTTTTTTCTTCAATGCTTTTGTGAATACAAATAGTGGTGTCCTGCAAACAAAGAGTTAAATTCTAAATTACATACTGTTTAAACTTTAACTGTTTATTTGGCCCCGACTTTTTATACTTACTGATTTTAGTATACTGGGTATGTATTGCAATTTTGAAAATCTTTGTACATAAAATTCTTATCTGAAACAGTCGGTACACCAAATAAATAAAGATGAAGGAAACAATGTCTGTTTTTTTTTGTACTGAAAACAAAGTTTGGGCCGATTTGTTTTGGACTGGTCACGTTCGAACAAACAAACATACTTTTAACTATGACCATATGTTTTAGCCTTTCTGAGACAGATGAATACTGTTACATTTGGAAAAAAATATTTATTTGAGTTGAAATATGCTTTTTACACTCTCCATCTACGCTTCTGTCTCCCTCTCTCATCCTCTCTTCATCTTCCCTTCTGTCTCCCTCTCTCATCCTCTCTTCATCTTCCCTTCTGTTCTCATCCCCTCCCTCTACCTTTCTGTCTCCCTCTCTCATCCTCTCCCACTGCCCTTCTGTCTCCCTCTCTCATCCTCTCAACCTTTACCCTTCTGTCTCCCTCTAATCCTCTCCATCTACCCTCCTGTCTCCCTCTATAATACTCTCTCCATCTACCATTGTGTCTCCCTCTCTCATCCTCTCAACCTCTACCCTTCTGTCTCCCTCTAATCCTCTCTCCATCTACCATTGTGTCTCCCTCTCTCATCCTCTCTCCATCTACCCTTCTGTCTTCTCCCATCCTCTCTCCATCTACCCTTCCATCATCCTCTTCCTCTCTCCATCTACCCTTCTGTCTTCTCCCATCCTCTCTCCATCTACCCTTCTGTCGCCTCTCATCCTCCCACCCAGTATCTCCTCTTTATCCTCTCTCCTGCTCCTCCATTCCAACCTCTCTTCTGTCTGTTACATAATTATTGACTTTCAAAGCTTCTAACAACCAAACCATTTTCAGTAGTTAGTATAACCATTACCATTTTTATGGCACATGCAGTCTATATGAAGGAAGATATAGTAGTTGATCAATAAATAACAGGTAAAATAATCTTCATCAGGTCAAGGCATCAGCTGGGGATTGTCTTCTGTGAATCTCATTTTATACACTTTTAGCAAATCCTTTAAAGATGACACTTAGAGACTAGGTGTAAGTTGCATATTCACTGGTCAGCATCATGTGATACTCCTGCGATTGTGACTGGATCTCCTGTCATAAGATGACCATGCATCCCTGACAGTTCCATCTCAGCCAGGCGTGTTTGACCATTCCTGCTTCATCAAACCTCCTCCACCATCCCCCAGGGCCCTAGACAACTTTTTGTAATCAACTCCTCGGAATACCTCCTTAACAACGCCCCCCTAGTTCATGCCTACCACACCCATCACCTATAATGTCGTAACAGAAAGGTTGAAAGTGAGCATGTCAAAGAATTGAATTTTGAGTGTGTTTTTTTTTTTAAATTTTTTAAATTTTATTTATTGACTTTTTGTTGATTTTTTTTTTGCGTTGAAAAAGGGCTCCACTATATAAACGGGAAGCGATTTTATTAGGAGAAATGAGGTATTTGACAGTAATCATAGGCTCATCCTTGATCCATTCCCTATCTCTGGGAGGGGCTGTAAATAATGGGAGTACTGAGTTGACAAGTACAGTTGAACACCTGTGTAATGCACTGAATGATCTGTAGTTATTGAAAACTAATTAAAAAGAATAGGAGATAAGCTGTCATTACCCAGGAAAAGTCATCCAGACATGTGGTTAAATACAATATTGTGATAAAAACCAACAAGGCCTTTGCTTAGAGTGTGATACAGAACTTCCTTGTTCATTGATAAAAACCAACAAGGCCTTTGCTTAGAGTGTGATACAGAACTTCCTTGTTCATTGATTACAGATAGTTTATTAAGTTTATTTAAATAAATCTGATAAACATGTTTTTGTAGTACATGCAGTTGTTTGCGTCATCACTGAAAGTGCTACAGTGACCAAGTAGATTAGATGCCCATTTGGTTTAAACATATTTTATTTTTAAATGGTTTACAACATATCATATATACATTGTACAATCTGTTAAAGGATTAGAACAAAAGCAAACTGCTTGTAGAATTTTTCTCCTAGGAAAGATTGTTTGTAATAAATAAAATGACGGTTATATTTTCAAATTTTAGAGCTGGGAACTTCATCCAAAACGTTACGAGTTTAGCAAGAAATAACAAACAGAAAAAAAAAATGCTAAGGCAAAAAACATTAAGCTAATGTGATTTAAATTCGGAACTTCATCCAAAACATTACGAGTTTAGCAAGAAATAACAAACAGAAAAAAAGAAAATGCTATGGCAAAAAACATTAAGCTAATGTAATACAGATTCAAACAATAAAAACATGATAGATTATATTGGAACGAAAATGAGAAATTATATATGTATTTTTATAAAAAAAATTGTGAAAACAGTGGGGAGGGGCAACGAGTGCATGTAGCACAACATTTATGTTTTTATGGGAATTTAAGGAATAGGCAATGCCTCTTGTGTCCCATATTCAGTAGTGATCTGCCAGTCAAGTATGTTCTTAAATGTGGCTACTGTGTCTGTTTCAACTATACTATGTGGAAGATTGTTCAAGTAATTTATGACTCATATACTGAACTGACGAAGTCTTGTCTCGAAGACAGTCCTTTCCTTCATATAGTGTCCTCTCGTAGCATGTGTGGTTGGATCAGTAACTTTAAACAGTGATAAAGTGTCCAAATCATATTTATGTTTCAATATCTTGAATGTTTTAATAAGATCTCCTCTGACACTGTTCAAGAGAGTACATATTTAAAGTTCTCCGGCCATGTTTTGTTTCATGAACATGTTTAAATACATTATCAGTGAATGACAGTTCATATTGTTTTTAAATCACCTACAATGTAGATTTATGACCAAATATTTATGGTGGTCCTCTTGAAAGTATTTATCATGACAGTCCCATAAAGTATATATAATAAAACTAATGTTGTTCAGGAAATTGCTGAAGTAAGAAATGTGTGGTATCAATGTCACACTGAGTGGCCACTTGGGTGTGAAGTTACCAAATGAATGAATAGTACACCGACACATAAATAGGTCATATTGTGTGTAAAAACTGATGAAAGATGAAGAAATGAAGTAGTAATTAAAAATTAATGTAAATATATAAAAATAAAACTATTTACAAATAAGGGATGATATGGTAGTAAGCATAGGATCAAAGTCTACACATTCCAACAAGATGTGTTTTATTTCAAGATGGGTCATACAAATACAGAAAAATTGGTCATACAAATATAAAAATACTGAAAGATGGGTCATAAAAATATAAAAATACTGAAAGATGGGTCATAAAAATACTGAAATCTTGGTCTTTACTTCCCGTTATACTTTAATAAGGTAGTTAGTAAGTAAATTCTTTATTTAAAGATGGAAGCCCCAGTGGCATAGTCAGTCTGTCTTGGGGCCCTCTTGAAACATATTTTCATTAAAAATATAATTATAGGACAATATGTAACGGAATAAAATCGTCAAGATGTTAATATGGATCTTTTGATTTTAAAATGCATAAATTGATTCAAAAGAAAACAAACACATTAAAACGTATTGACAGTTCATGTTTTCCTATAGGCAGTGTAATATTACCACTGGAGTCTATCCTTTGTACAAGACCCAGAGGAAATCAAAACTACCTATTTAGTATTTTTGTAATTATCCAGTATATTTAGGGATAATGGATACTCCATTGAAGCTTTGGTACATTGTGACATTTGTTTAATGACTTGATGGTCCTTTGGGATCATCAAGCCCACTCTGTGTTGCTTTAATGTACAATATCGCTTAAGCCGGTGCTAGGAGGCGTGAGAGGTGTTGCATCTTATAATTACCTCTCATGAACAGACTCAATATAACCGACTCTGCTACCTTTCTCTCTTGTTTGTGTTTGTTGCTTCCAATGGATCACTCTTTCAGTATTTATTGATGCATTAGTTGCTGGATTGGGTAAGTTTACAAAAATCCATTAAAAAATAAACTATATTTTATATAATTCCAACCTTTTGTATAAGAGGTCTTCCGTGGTCGAGAGGTTAACGACGTTGCGTTATTAACCTTCTCACCTCTTCCTGCAGGTTTGAATCCCACTGGGAGCTCAACTTGTAAGTTAAGAAGTGTCAATTCTTATGGATTGTGGGATCGAGGTGTACAGTACTGGTTCTACCCAGGAATAAATGGGTGGGTGCCGCCATCAAAAAAAATATAGATTGTCATACATAGCCTAAAATGTGCTGAAAAATGACATTAAACACAAAACAGACAAACTTTTGATTCAAAATTACATACTGAGATTGAGAAACCCAATTGAAATAACAAATATAAGGCCTTAATAAATTAATTGCTAGTTTATCATCCAAATTTATTTCAAAATAGGGACTGGGTGGTGAAATTTTATAATTTATTTTTTATTTTATAGACAGCTGGAAAATTGCCTCGGCCCAAGGCAAAAATAGTACACGTCTAGGCACTTCCAAGATAGAAAACACATTTGTAATAGTGTTTTATACTTTCAGGCACATATAAATTTAAGAATTTAAACATTTTTAGATGTTAAGAAATATTTCTTGTATAAATTATACAAAATATTTCAACTGCAACAGAGAATATTATAAGCAGAGATGTAATAAACCACTACTTCTTAGACCTCAGGGTCATACTAGGCTACTAGCTTTTTTAAATCACAGAGCATTTAACTGTTTGTGACAAGACCTCCCTTTGGTACAAACAATGTTTTACAAGGTACACAAATTGCAAACATGGTAGTTGTATTAAGTTTCAACATGGCCTTCATCACTGAAGATGGGGCGTCCGTGGCCGAGTGGTTAACGTCTCTGACTTGAAATCACTTGCCCCTCACCGCTGTAGGTTCGATCCCTCAGGGGCCTAGGAATCTTTATGTGAGGAAGCTATCCAGCTGGCTTGCGGAACGTCGGTGGTTCTACCCAGGTGCTCGCCCGTGCACGAAAATTGCCCGGAGGGGCACCTGGGGTCTTCCTCCACCAATGGAAGCTGGAAAGTCGCCATATGACCTTAGCTGTTGGTGCGACTATAAAATCCAATCCAATTCAATCAATCATCACTGGAGACGTGCTGACAATGACATCTGCTATGCCAGATTTTTTATCTAATTTTGCACATAGAAAATCATTATAAACGTCTAGTAACAATCTAATATCCTCCGCAAAATTACTACCAAACCAATCTTTCATAATTGCAACACTGTTTTATTCCGCTTTAAAGATAACAAACACCATTTTTCCCCATTTAATTTGCCAATTTTGCGTCATTTTGAGAGGAAATTTTTATCTCAACACCGGTTATTATGTTTCCGGGTTTCAGTGGACAGGTTTAAAATGCAGCACTCGAAACAGCGGTAAAACGCGGAAAGTGGCGTCGAAACAAATTTCTTTTTCTCTTTTTTTTTTTTTGAAGAAGATTTTTTTGTGTTTTTTTTAAAGAAATAAAAATTGCCGGGGCGACATAAATTAACAGGGGTGGGCGGGGATGATAATCTAGCAATGAATTTATTATGGCCTAAAGACAATCACGCATGAAGAGTAGATCTTCCAGAAAAAAAGCATGCATGAGGTTTTGAAAACAATGTCACATGTTAAATGTCATCCAATCAATTAACATTAAATACTGATATGCTAATGAGATTGGAATTACTACAATATATAATATATCTATTTTAAAAAGTTATTATTCAAATATGTGTGACTGTATGTGTTGTAATTGCTTGCCTGAAAAACATCCTGTCTTTTTCAAGTCCTTGCATAATGTGTACAAAAGTGAAATATACTGAACAAAAAAAGAAACGTCTGCTGATGTTGATGCTGATTGACTAGATGGCAAAACAGGAAAAAAATAATGATATTTTAAGAATAATTAGATAGTCTGCCAACAACTATAGTCCAAACAAAAATGTTTTTGAAAAGTTAAGTACACAAGGGAGTTAGCCCCCTTTTTCTTAAAAATCCACAAAAAACAAATTAACTCTATGAAAATTACCGAAATGTGTCTAAGACAATATCCTCTATATGTTCCTTACCAAAAAAATCACTAAAAAACATAACACAAATTGTGTAGATGGCAGCTTTTGATCATCAGCAATCATCAAATTACCTCCCTTTAAAATGTCCATATCATCCATAAAAGTTGCTTGGCAAATTTGAAACTGTTTATATTTATGGGATATTTAGTACTCAATCACTTAAGTGTGCTTACAAACCTCAAACATTGTTTTATTTATCCGCTGCTGTTCACCTCCGTCTGATGTAGCTGTCCTAAAATGACCCAATGTTAACCTTTATACGCCCTCAAAAACTACCAGCAAAAAAGTCGGACGTATCTTTTTTTGTTCAATAATTATTGTCTTGTTCACTGGTGGTTGGGCAATGTCTGTTTATGATCTTTTGTTTGTATGTTTGTTTGTTTGGTGTTTTATAAAAAAAATCAGCACATTATAAGCTATGTATGACGGTCGATTTTTAGTGGTTGAGGCAGACCTCCCACTTATCTCTGGTTAGAACCAGTACTGTACACCTCCCGCGGCATTTACTATCTAGTTGTCAGATGAATATTTACTTTCGCTTTCGTCGCGGTACTTTATAAGTAAAAACAACAAATTCGGATTTAATTTCATTAAATGTAAGTTATTTAGAAAAAAACGTTTACTCTAACATCGGTTGACGGTAATGAGAAACACATGGCTCTACTTGTACTTGTATTTGTGTCTTTTTTTCAGCAAAGGTCCACAACTCAAGTTGTTTGTTCTAGTTTATTTAAAGCATGGTTACAGCAGCCATCTTAAAGATATTTGTAACGATGTATTTATTGTTTCAGACTGCGCTTGATCTGACAGCCCCAGCCAGTGATGCCCTTCTGAAGAACAGGAAGAACACATGGATACAGTTGGCCGGTCACCCGGGTATGTTAGCAGTGGAGGATCCCGGTGTCTGTTTTATTAAACATCTTATGATGATAAGTCTGATTTTTTTTAAATCGTTCACTTTTTTCACCTACGCATTCAATGTAGACAATTATGTGTGCACGTCGTGCAACGGTATCACCTGTATAAGAAAATGAAATCATGTTTATTTGAAAAGTATAGTGAAGCATTTAAGAAATTTATTTACGATCAAAATGGTCCTAAGTTGTTTCATAAAACGGGGTCCAGGTGTTCAAATTAGAAGAGAGTACATTTTTATGCCCCTACCACGGAATGTGAGTGGGCATACATCATTAGCCATGTCCGCCCATCTCTCGTCCATCTGTCATTCGGGCTGGAAAAGTTGTGTGTCTATCTCCTCCCACACTTTTCAACCGATTCTTTCGAAACGTACAGGATGCTAACCTATGATATCAACATGTTCATATTGATTTGGTGTCAAAACCGACCATGTAAACAATTATGTGTGCATTATATGCAGAAATATCAAATGTATAAGAAAATGAAAAGAAATCACGTTAGTTAATTTTGTGAATTGTAAATCACAGTAAAGAATTTAAGAAATTAACTTACGATCAAAATTGTAAGTTGTTTCATAAAACCGGGCCCTGGAGTGTCGAATTAAGAATTACCAACTCATAATTCATTTTACGCATATTCGATCACAGGTATTTTAAGAACCTATGAATAAACCTATACTTTTAATTGGCACATATACATTATTATATGACCTAAACACATGGATAGAGTTTTGTAGTGTAATTTTGTCATTAAATGGCAGGTTAGATAAGAAATAGCCCTGAGAGTTTTAACACAGATGTTGTACTCTGCATCTTGGCACGTAACTGAAACCCAATCCACAACTTCCAGATTATTTTCCTAAAAGGTACTAAAAATGCTAGAGTAATAAAGAACAAGTCTTTTAAAATAGACATAACTGATGAGAGACTTTGATATATAATGAGATTTAAAGCAAAGCAATATCATGTCAATACAGACATTATAACCTTAAGCAGGATTATTAGAAGACTGTTCAAGGAGTTTGCATGCAAGCATCTATTGAATAGGACTTTGAAGTTGTTAATATAGTCTTATGTATTCCTGTCGTTAATGCCTGCCGGAAGTGATATATTTTGATGATAATATTATCTTCCTTCATTTTAGAAATTGAGTAAACATGCCCATATATTAAATGTTGTGATGCACAAAACGCCTATATAGTGGTGTGATCCACTAAACATGCTACACAAAACATGCCCATATAATGTCGTGCTACACAAAACATGCCCATATAATGTCGTGCTACACAAAACATGCCCACATAATGTATTGATACACAATAATATACCCATATAATGTTGTGCTGCACAAAACGAGCCCTTATAATGTTGTGATACACAAAACATGCCCATATAATGTTGTGATACACAAAACATGGCCATATAATGTCGTGCTACACAAAACATGCCCATATAATGTCTTGCTACACAATGATACACCCATATAATGTCGTGCTGCACAAAACAAGCCCTTATAATGTTGTGATACACAAAACATGCCCATATGATGTTGTGATACACAAAACATGCCCATGTAATGTCGTACTACACAAAACATGCCCGTATAATGTTGTGATACACAAAACATGCCCATATAATGTCGTGATACACAAAACATGCCCATATAATGTCGTGATTCACAAACATGCCCATATAATGTCTGCACAAAACATGCCCATATAATGTCGTGATACACAAAACATGCCCATATAATGTCGTGATACACAAAACATGCCCATATAATGTCGTGATACACAAAACATGCCCATATAATGTCGTGATACACAAAACATGTCCATATAATGTCATGATACACAAAACATGCCCATATAATGTCATGATACACAAAACATGCCCATATAATGTCGTGATACACAAAACATGCCCATATAATGTCGTGATACACAAAACATGCCCATATAATGTTGTGATACACAAAACATGTCCATATAATGTCATGATACACAAAACATGCCCATATAATGTTGTGATACACAAAACATGCCCATATAATGTTGTGATACACAAAACATGCCCATATAATGTCGTGATACACAAAACATGCCCATATAATGTTGTGATACACAAAACACTGATACACGAAACATGCCCATATAATGTTGTGATACACAAAACATGCCCATATAATGTTGTGATACACAACACATGCCCATATAATGTTGTGATACACAAAACATGCTCATATAATGTTGTGATACACAAAACATGCCCATATAATGTTGTGATACACAAAACATGCCCATATAATGTTGTGATACACAAAACATGCCCATATAATGTTGTGATACACAAAACATGCCTATATAATGTAGTGATACGCAAAAAGTGCCTGCAGATATACATTTTATATTGGTAAACACATTATTTTAAATCAGTAAAATGCTTGTATGTTTATTTCTGTAATTTGGATTACCCCTATTTCAGGTGCATTTGCCCCCGCGGGTCCGAACACAATATGGAAGAAGCGTTTTATCAAGGACAACAATGAGACGAAAGCGTATGAAGAATTGATGGAAGATTCGGCCCATAATATAGTGCCCATGTTTTACAGGGAGGTCGAGTATAATTCTGAATGTATCCTTTATAGATGCTTAAATATGGAGATTTTGTGTGTGGGTGAGGAGGTTGGTGGGGAGGCTGGCGAGGGGTTGGTGCTAAATTTGTTTATTTTTTAGTGTGTTTATCATCATTTGATGGCCCATTTGTTTTGCTCATATATATTGCCAAAACATATTGAAAAAACATGATTGTATAAAAATAAAAAAATGAAACAAAATCAAAATCGTATCAAGTTATAGACTGGTACAGACTGTGTGTTATTAGTGCTATAAGGTATACATACAGTGCCCGACTATCTCATGGGTACATATTAGACTGGTTACATGTTATGAGTGCTATATACATAGTGCTAAAATTAGACTGCTTCACTGCGCATGTCACATTTCACTCAAAACAAGTGACAGTCAAACACCAGTTTTGCTCTTTCAGAAAATTTGAGCGATTGCTTCACAATGTCCCATTTTACAAACTCAAACAAGCTGTGTTCTATTTATAGAAAACTACACTGGCCAATCGATGTGGGTCTAAAATAATCGATAAGGGCAGCGTTCTACAGTCGTTCATATTTAAATGCTGTGGAGTAGTCTATGCTAAAATATCAGACGGACACAAGACTGGTTGCATGTTATGAATGCTGTATTCATACATTGCTAAATGACAGTATGGACACCATTCGCAACATCTCGTACGTACACTGCTTCGCAGCATTACTCAAATGTATATCATATTGGTAACGTCGTACTAACATGACTCGCGTCAGCTTCCCGCAAAAATGAATTTGCATTCAAAATCAAAGTTATCTTCAACATTTTGCAATGTCATTTAGCCAATTGCTCCATATGTAGTTTACATGAAAGCAGTAATAAAACCTTCATCTGTATTGTAAATAACAGACATGCAACGTAAATCTTGCATCAAAACGTGTGGCTGAAGACCATATTGTTTATGTAGCACCAGTGCACTATTTTCTGTGCCGTTGCCTTCCGGCTAACAGAATGTCAAGATTTTGAACATACTGAAGCATCGATGTACGCACGAGGCGGGATTCCGAAGAATGACTGGATTGGCTGCAAGTGTTCACGATTGCATGCTCACAAGACTGGTTGCATGTTATGAGTGCTATACATACACAGCTAAACTATCAGATCAGCATTGTTTAATCATGTCGTGATCATAGTTCAGATCAATTACATGGTTATGGATGTGTTGAATTATCACCCGGGAGAAACTAATCAAGTAACAAAGGAATTAGCCTGCTCAGTATGTGTTTCCAGACAAAGATGTCACCTTTTTATATTGCCTGCATAGCATGGCAGACACTCAGGGATCACTTTGTCCGTCGTCGCACTTTAATCTGCAACCCAGCCTTGGCAATAATTTGAGAAGTATTTGACCTATGTTCATAAAACTTCACACACATCTTCATTTTACCTCACGGATTGTCTTCATTTTACCTCACGGATTGTTGTTACTTGTGTCCAATAACTCTGATTTTGATTTTGGCAGAGCTATTCCCCTTTTCTTAAAACTGGCAACCTAACCAAGCTCAAAACTCATAGAAAGTATTTGACATATGTTCATGAAACTTCACACACATCTTCACTAGCTGAAATAAGCACACTGCAGGCGACACAAGAGTTCCTTCTATCTTTTTTTTTAATGTTTAATAGGTCCAGCATTCAGCTTTGCGGTCCAGGGGCCCGTTTTATGAAACATCTTACGATAATTTTGATCGTAAATCGAATTATTAAATGTATTGCTAAATGTTACGTTAAACAGATAAAACGATTTTCTCTCAACTATCTAATACATATGTTGTTTATGCAATATTTCCACCCTTTATTGTTTGCTTCAAAGACTTTTAAGGAAAATGGCTGAAGTTATTTTATTTTGACTTACGATCAAAATTATTGTAAGATGTTTCATAAAACGGGCCCCTGAACCAGTTAAACTGGCATTTTTTCGTGCCTTGAATAAGATCATTTCAGGTATCACTATTTTCCAGTCTTACTCTTAGTCCTTTTGTTTCACCTGCAGGTGAATTTTGTTCTACAATTTCTCTCATTAACTTTATGTTAATATTGATCATAAAAACATTGTGAGTGGGATGCATTACAGTCTAAATCAAAAATGTGGAGTTTAATGAATGTCTTTTGAGCATTTATGTCTCATTATTGTTTGGGGCGCTTGTTCCAGCCAAAGGTTTTTGTTTGGGGCGCTTGTTTCAGCCAAAGGTTTTTCTGCAGTAGCTTGAGCAATTTAAACAATATATACATCAGTTATATATCATTAGAACTGGCATTTTTAGTGGTAAATAAAAATACTTTACTCTGAAATTCGGTTGAGAAATAAATATTTTACAGCCAAAATTATTTCCTATGTAAATTCCTTGCTGGTGGGACAGCAGAAAATTAAGAAATTTCAAATAACTTCAGTAATCCTTCATATTTTGCTATAAAACTTTCAGGGTGTCTTAATTTACTAATATCCAACAATTTAAAACAATTTTTGGATAAATATTCTAAAAAAATATATTTTTCAATTTTTTCATGCAGCAGAATTTTGCACAAATGACCCATCAAAAACAGCTTTCGCCATGCAATTTTTATTTCTCAACCGATTTTGAAAAGTAAGGTATTTTTATTTACCACTAAAAATGTCTGTTTCACTGATATACAACTTATTTAGGTACTAGATGTATTTTGTCTGAAAAGTCCAAAAAAACTTTGGCTAAAACAAGCGCCCCAAACAATAGGCTGGTTTATAAGCAAGAGTGATTAGCAAGTTTATTTACTGTATGTGTAGTTTGTTTATCTGAATTGACACACACCAAGAGAAATAAATCTTGTATTTTAAAAGGAATGAAAAACAACAACAACGCGAGTCTGATTTGTAGCATTAGGAGAAACAAATGTTATTTTCTAACTTGAAAGAAAAATACATTTTATAGTATATTTTTCTAAAATGTTGTTTACTTGATTATTTCTCTCTTTGTTGCATTATCAAGTATCCATAATTAAATCTAACAACATGTTACTTCATTTATAATGGAAGATGGTAAATTAATGAATTGAAGGTTTTCGAATTGATGGATAGTGCTCATTATTTCTATAATTAAAATATTTTTTTCAAGTTATAATCCTCCACGTGGCCGAATGGTTAACGATGTTGCGTTGTAAACCTTCGCCTCTCACCGCTGCAGGTTCGAATCCCACTGGAAGCTCGACTTGTAAGTGAGGAAGTGTCGATGCTTACGGATGGCAGGAGGTGTACAATACTGGTTCTACCCAAGAAAAGTGGGTGGTCTGCCTCCACCACAAAAAAATTGACCGTCATATATAACCTTGCATGTGTTGAAAATGATGTAAAACACCCTACAAACAAACAAATAATCTCTTTATTTTCATTATTGTGTGTCTTTGCTCATTACGATTCTTATCCAATATGACCTAAGCAGTTAAGGAGTTTTAAAATACCATTTAATAAATCAGTCGGTCGAGGAGTTAATGATGTTGCATTGCAAACCTTCTCACCTCTCATCGCTGCCAGTTCAAATCCCACAGGGAACTCACCTTGCAGGGATTTACGGGACGCGATTTTCTGCGTCAAATACGCATAAAATGTCGAACAGGACCCGTAAAATTATCGAATCCGCGTCCCTTGGGACGCACAATGTTTCGTGGTTGAGCATGCAAAGGCCGACAAATGCAATGTTAGGCATAAACTACTATATTTGTAAGAGTTGTCTTTCTTTACTAAATTGACCAATCGTAGGCTCGCGCACCTGCTGTTGACAAGAAAGCTCATGCGAATATTTCGGCGATTATCTCGTACATTGTAGTTTTTCGTCTGCGTTCAAAATGTCAAAACAATCAGACTTACGGTCCTTTTTCGGCAAAAATAAAGCCGATACTTTATCACAGAAGGTTTCCAATAGCGAGTCAAACAATGACACGAAACCTGCACCTAAAAAAGCCCGTAAATTTTTGACAGAATGGCTTGAGAAATATAAATGGTTGCGGTTCAAAAATGACGAGATGTTTTGTGACACATGCATTCCTGCTAAAGCCAGTTCTAATCCTTTTACCGAAGGGTGCACACATTTCCAGAATTCGACACTAATGAGACATTAAGACTCTAAAGTTCATATGCATTCTGTACAAGTATTGCAAAGGTAAATGAGAATTGAATCATTCATGTGCCAGTTACGTGCAAAGAATGTATTTGGGACTCCCATATTTATTGACGGGACCCCTAAAATTCATTAAGTTGAGTCCTGGGGACCCCTAAAATGAAAAATCAGTGTAAAACCCTGCCTTGTGAGAAAGTTTCGATTCATACTGATGGCTGGAGATATACAGTACTGGTATATGGCCTAAAATGTGCAAAAAATGATGTAAACCAACGTTCAAACAAACAAACCGAGGCATACCACAGTCTTGAAGTATTTTTTATGCATTATATTTTGTTAAATGTACCTTGATAAGTTAGATATAAATGTATGGTGTTTAACGTCCCTATTAAAAAAGATTCAGTCATATATCGACGGTGTCAACTTGTATCAGTGAGCTCAATGCTCAACTTTGCAATGCTCAGCTTTACAATGCTTAGCTTTACAATGCTCAAATTTACAATGCTCTGCTTTACAATGCTCAGCTTTACAATGCTCAAATTTACAATGTTCAGCTTTACAATGCTCAACTTTACATTGCTCAGCTTTACAATGCTCAGCTTTACAATGTTCAGCTTTACAATGCTCAGCTTTACAATGCTCAGCTTTACAATGCTCTGCTTTACAATGCTCTGCTTTACAATGTTCAGCTTTACAATGCTCTGCTTTACAATGCTCTGCTTTACAATGTTCAGCTTTACAATGCTCAACTTTACATTGCTCAGCTTTACAATGCTCAGCTTTACAATGTTCAGCTTTACAATGCTCAAATTTACAATGTTCAGCTTTACAATGCTCAACTTTACAATGCTCAGCTTTACAATGCTCAGCTTTATAATGTTCAGCTTTACAATGGTCAGCTTTACAATGGTCAGCTTTACAATGCCCAGCTTTACAATGTTCAGCTTTACAATGCTCAACTTTACATCTCAGCTTTACAATGCTCAACTTTACAATGCTCAGCTTTACAATGATCAGCTTTATAATGTTCAGCTTTACAATGCTCAGCTTTATAATGTTCAGCTTTACAATGCTCAGCTTTATAATGTTCAGCTTTACAATGGTCAACTTTACAATGCCCAGCTTTACAATGTTCAGCTTTACAATGTTCAACATTACAATGCTATGATATTCTATACCTTTGAGGAATTTCCTGGAAACTAGATTCAATTTCAAGGCTATAAGAACTATAAGAATGAATAGTTTGAGCTGTTTACATCGCAGCATTTGCACATAACTGCAGTGTAATATTAGGAAAATTCATTGTCCTGTTTTCCGACAAAAAAATGATGAGCTGTTGTCAGCGATTTATCATCGTCTGCATCTGCGTCCCCTGGTTAAAGTTGTTTGTAAGCTTTTATCTCGGAAAGTGCTTCACATAAAGGATTGAAACTTCACACATGTATTTTGCATCATAAGACAACACTATAGAGCCAAGTTCTATAATTCATGTTGTTTTTGTTTTTTTAAAATAAAATTATAAACTTCATCATATAATGAATTGAAACTTCATAAATGTCTTAGGAATCATAAGACAATATGACTAATAACATATAATTTGACATGCATATAAGTGATAGTCTGGTATTTAATAACATTCTGGCATCGTATGTAATCAAACATTGGGCGTTGCCACAGTGAATAGATGTAGATGCAAATCAGGAACAAATCGCTGTGTTTGTGTACAGTACAATTATTTGAAATCACTTTATAAAATACATGTTAGTAATGTTAAATTTGATCTCAGGTGTCGCATTATTTTTAGTGCAAATGTGTTACAGCCGCTTAATGTAGCTGACGTCATGTAAATTACAATGGACAAATATCCTATCGATTCATCCAACTCTTTCATTAAAATTAATAATACACAGTCGTTCAAGTAAGATCATCTGTATAAACCACCATTAAGCCTGCTATTTTTCTCATGAAAATAGGATGGTTCCGTGTGTCGTAGTCTATCCTCCAAGCATGTTAAAGAACCATAGGAATCTATTTGTTAGTAAGAGAAGGGCAGGTTCCCAGATTCCTATGTATTCTTCCCCTTTCTCTGAGGCAGCTCTAAATAACCATGGCTGAATGGTTAACAACGTTGCGTTGTAAACCTTCACCTCTCACTGCTGTTGGTTCGAATCCTACTGGTAGCTCGACTTGTGAGGAAGTGTCGATTCTTACGGATGGCGGGAGGTGTACAGGAAAAGTGGGTGGTCTGCCTCCACCACAAAAAAATCGACTGTCATATATAACCTTACTTGTGTTAAAAATGAGGTAAAACACCATACATACAAACAAAACTAAATAACCTAAAAATGTGTTTATGAGCCATTAAAAAACATTCAATTCAATTTTCATTTGATAATAAGAAAGCTGATTCATCTGTTCACAGAAGTATCGCTGTGCTTAATGGTTTTGCTTGTTTGATAAGTATAGGATCCATATTAATCAATAACTACTCCTCCCAGTGGCCGCATAATAAGAGGATTCGGAAAAAAATACAATACAAAATGGCAGAACTATGAAATAGAAAAATGTCATCCTCGTCCATTTGCTGGCACATCTTATAGCCTCAAATGCTGACGCGATGTAATTGTTATGCGGACGTGCTGAGAAGCGGCTGATTTTTAAATTGATAAATATTGCGAATGAATTGAGTTTTAATGTTACGTTCGGTTTAACACGTACAATACAAGCATTGTAAGTATAGGAATGGGAAAATAAGACAGGTTTGGTAATGATGGTACCACAGTATAGCGCAAATCCACGGGCACTACTGGTAGCAGTTTGTCAGATTCACCACACTCAAGATTATAGGGAAATAGTTTATGGTAGGCCTGTGGTTCTTTTTATGAACAAGTGAATGGGAGTGAGTGAAAAAACAACACACCTTCCATCGAGTGTAGGATTTCCTTACAATCAAACCGGCAGTAAATTAACCTATTTATTACATTTTAATATGAGGTTAACCAAAATATTTTGCTTTGTTGAACATTGTCAGCATATTACGTTGACATCAACAATACTTGATTGACGGGATGACTCAATTTCAGAGTTATTTTGTTTTCGAAGTTAGTTATTAAGCGATTATGAATTATCTTTCACTGAGAAGTCCTGATCTTTCACCAACAGAAATGTAATAAAAGGCCATCTTATTTCGGGAATTGGAAAACTCGAGGATTTCTCCGTTATTACCACATCACAATGCATACTAATTTCCTTAACGATTATACAGATTTTATAGAAATAGAAGATTTGTTGCAACACTTCCATGATCCCAACATTATGGACATCAAAATGGGAACAAGGTAGGTTTACATTAGCTGTAACGGCTGACAAACGGTAGGTAGTGTTACGTTACTGGTCTTGGATCAGTTCTTGTTGAGTTTGTCATGTGAAGCAAAGCTGTGTCTTATATATACATAGAGATTATTTACTGTGGAATCATTTTATTTGGTGGGCATTAAATCCGAGGTTCTTTCCAAAAAGACAATTTCGTGGGGATGTAAATTCGCGCATTTCTGAGCCCAGTGTAAGCCTAGTGAAAAAAGTCTTGTATGGTGATTACGTCATACGTCGCATGTCAAATTGCCCAATTGAACAGGGTCATTAAACATTAAACACATCCAATTAATGGAGATATATGTCTGACACCATTGCTTGACCTTACTAATAATTTCCTGTTTATTCTAGTAATCATGCGTACGACGCACGTTTGACTGGTTATTGATTTGTTACTAAGTTTTTATCTCGGACAATACCGTTTGAGTCATTGAAAAGATACAAAATTTGATAGCTATTTTTTCTTGTTTTCAAAATACGATTTTTAGCTCTTATGCCGTGGTGCGGCATCCGTCGTCTGTCCGTCCGTCTCTCCGTCCGTAAACTTTTATTTGTAGCGACTACTCCTCTGAAACTACTGGATGGATATTCATGAAACTTTACAGAAATGTTGCCCATGAAGTCTAGTTGATCCTAGCAAAAATTCATGTTGATGTGAAATCCAAGATGGCCACCAAAGCTAAAAATAGATTTTTAAAATACAAGTTTGTAGAGACTACTTCTTGAAAACTATAAGTGATATTGATATGGGACTTTTTCTAAAATGATGAGCATGACATGATATTTGTCCTTGTCAAAAATCGTTTTGATTCGACGTTAAACATGGCTGCAAGCGGCCATCTTTGTTTACATAGAGTTATATAGTAGAAACTTGTAACGACTACTCCTCTGAAACTACTAGACGGATTTTCATGAAACTTCACATGAATGTTGCTCTTGATGTCTTATTGATCCTAGCAAAATTTCAGGTTGGCCGGAAATTCAAGATGGCCGCCACAGCTAAAAATAGATCTTCAAAATACAAGTTTGTAGCGACTACTTCTTGAAAACTATAAGTGATATTGATATGGGACTTTTTCTAAAATGATCAGCATGACATGATGTTGGTCCTTGTCAAAAATCGTTTTGATTCGATGTTAAACATGGCTGTCAGTGGCCATCTTTGTTTACATAGAGTTATATAATGAAAACTTGTAGCGACTACTCCTCTGAAACTACTTGACGGATTTTCATGAAACTTCACAGGAATGTTGCTCTTGATGTCTAATTGATCCTAGCAAAATTTCAGGTCGGCCGGAAATTCAAGATGGCCGCCACAGCTAAAAATACTACTTCCTGAAATCAAAATCAATCAGTAGAGCTTCAAGGTCATTGACCTCTTGTTTTATTCATGTTCTGTCCGTTTTTAGTATGTCCTTGTTAATAAAATATAACAAATAATTTCGGTATTAAATTCATTGAGAACATACCCAGTTGTCGAACAAATAATACTAAGTATGTTAACACCATTCATGACCAATTTACTAGTACATGACTGCGAACGTAGCCATCGGTATACTGGCTTTGAAAAGTTTGAAACAAACTCTCAAGTTTTTTTTATTTATTATCAAAATAAATGTTTAATAAATATGTAAACCATTTTTTCTGACAACATACAACCTGATTCAATAGTTAACTAAATGATGAGCCCAAAACTGCTATGCTGTACTGTACATTATGCCAATTTATGGATTCCGAATCATTTTCCTACATATTTCTTCTTGGCATTGAACATTCATGGGGATTTGATTTCTTGGTTCGGGTCAACCATGAAATTAAATCACCCACGAATATTAATGCTTTCACAGTAACTGCTAGGATCGATTATAGGGAAATCCTTCACAACATGGAAGACGTGTTGTTCTTTTCACTTAAGAGTGTATGCGAGTGAGTGAAAAGACAAAACACGCCAACCATTGAGTGAAGGATTTCTCTATAATCGAACCCAGCAGTTAAATAATCTATTTATTACATTTTAAATCAGTCGTTTAACCGAAATAATTTGCTTTATTGAACGTTATTTGAACGTTATTTTTGTGTTCAGATAATATTTGGTGATTATGAATATTTTTTCACTGAAAAATCGCAAATCCCAATCTTTCATCCATATAGAAATGTAATAAAGGATGTTTCTACTCTTGATGTTTACCATATTTATGTTCAGTCTTGCTCTACGAAAATCCTATTAATTCCTCTAAAAAATCTTGGACAGAAATAGATCTACAAAACCATTTTCAAAACTTAATCTTTGTATTCTTAATTTATCAACTGTTGTGATGCTTTTTGTTTAGGCTTTTTAAATATAATAATGTTTATCTCTTTCAGAACATTTTTAGAGTCAGAAGTTAAGAACACATCATTACGCCGGGACCTGTATGACAAAATGGTGTCCCTGGACCCCAACGCTCCAACAGCAGAGGAGAAGCAAGCACAGAGCATAACCAAACTGAGATACATGCAGGTGGGGTTCATTTTTTGACAATTAGATTTTAGCCCTAGTTCATAAATAGAAGATATTTGTTGTTTTTGGAGTGAATAACAGACTTTATTGTGTCGCCTGCATAGCATGACAAACACTTAGAGATCACTTTGTTTGTCGGCAGTCTTCGTCCATCTGTCACACTTTAACCTACAACCTAATCTTGGCCATAACTTGAAAAATATTTGACCTATGTTCATGAAACTTCACACACATCTTCATCTTAACCCAAGGAATGTTGTTACACATGTCCAATAACTCTGACTTTCATTTTGGCAGAGTTATGCCCCATTTCATAAAACTTTAACCTGCAACCTAACCAAGCTCATAACTGGCCATAACTTAAGAAGTATTTGACCTATGTTCATGAAACTTCACACACATCTTCATCTTAACCCAAGGAATGTTGTTACACATGTCCAATAACTCTGACTTTCATTTTGGCAGAGTTATGCCCCATTTCATAAAACTTTAACCTGCAACCTAACCAAGCTCATAACTGGCCATAACTTAAGAAGTATTTGACCTATGTTCATGAAACTTCACACACATCTTCATCTTAACACAAGGAATGTTGTTACACATGTCCAATAACTCTGACTTTCATTTTGGCAGAGTTATGCCCCATTTCATAAAACTTTAACCTGCAACCTAACCAAGCTCATAACTTGCCATAACTTAAGAAGTATTTGACCTATGTTTATGAAACTTCACACACATCTTCATCTTAACCCAAGGAATGTTGTTACACATGTCCAATAACTCTGACTTTCATTTTGGCAGAGTTATGCCCCATTTCATAAAACTTTAACCTGCAACCTAACCAAGCTCATAACTGGCCATAACTTAAGAAGTATTTGACCTATGTTCATGAAACTTCACACACATCGTCATCTTAACACAAGGAATGTTGTTACACATGTCCAATAACTCTGACTTTCATTTTGGCAGAGTTATGCCCCATTTCATAAAACTTTAACCTGCAACCTAACCAAGCTCATAACTGGCCATAACTTAAGAAGTATTTGACCTATGTTCATGAAACTTCACACACATCTTCATCTTAACCCAAGGAATGTTGTTACACATGTCCAATAACTCTGACTTTCATTTTGGCAGAGTTATGCCCCATTTCATAAAACTTTAACCTGCAACCTAACCAAGCTCATAACTGGCCATAACTTAAGAAGTATTTGACCTATGTTCATGAAACTTCACACACATCTTTATGTTAACCCAAGGAATGTTGTTACACATGTCCAATAACTCTGACTTTCTTTTTTAAAACTTTTAACCATCAACCTAACCAAGCTCATAACTTGTCTTCAAACTTTATAGTTAGATTGTACTTGCTGAAATTAGCAGACGACACAATTATCCATGGAACACCCTTCTAGTTTCACCAAGAAGTGAGAAAAAATGTGATGTAAACCAAAAATGGCACTTTAAATTAGTGAAAGTGCCTTTTTTTACAAAAAGAAATGAGCATTATTTACTTGCCGCCATTATGCGATACCTCGGGCCGACTACCCCGGGCCGACACTTCCTGTGCTGCAATGGGTGTGCTGCGCCTTATAAGGAAGCATTCGCAACATTATAAATGACAACAGTTCTTAAAATACTTGACCAATTTTCATAAACTCATTTTCTTAGTTAAAACCAAAAGGCATTTCCAAGCAAATGATATAAATTAATATAAAACTCTGTATTTCAGAAAGAATCAAGTGAATGTAAATGCATACCTTTGGCAAAACAAAACCGTAGGTTCTAAAAAGTTGAAACAGCTTGAATACTGTTTGATATGGTACATGTTGGATTGATATGGTACATGTTTGATATGGTACATTACATGAGTAATTATCCTAATTATTTCATCTTTTAGTTCAGAGAAAATGAAAGTTCCACAGCAGATTACGGGTTTAGAATAGAAGCTTTACGGGTGAGTTACAATATTCTAAGCGAGTTTTATTAAAATCAGATATTATAATATTATATAAATCATGACTGTCCAATACAATTCTGGAAGATTTGTAGGTGAGTTACAGTATTTGAATGAATTTTACTAGAATGTAATAGAAATCACTATTTTTGAAAAATATGGATTGAAGACATTTACATGTGACTCTGAGCGACTTAAGGAGAAAAATAAGGAAATTGAATCTCTTGAAAAATCTTGATCTGATCTGAAGTCTAATCTCCATCAAGCGCACGAAGAAATCTCACTCTTGAAATCACAGATTTCAAAATCATAAAGTGCCATTTCAAAGAAGAACATAGACATCCCTATGGCATCACCTTCTACAGGTGATTCATTATAACTACTTTAAAAGCATTTACTTAAATACGTTCCGGTAAATGAGTTCCTGGATGAGAGTTTTCTAGTGTTTGTGACAAAGGTTCTGAAATGCATAAAAATAGAAAAAAAATGGCCTTTTTAGATCACCTGAGCCAAAGGCTCAAGGTGATCTATTGGGATCACTCTTCGTCCGCCGTCTGTCCGTCCGTCATTAACTTTTGCTTCTAACGACTTCTCCTCAGAAACCACTTTGCCAATTTTGACCAAACTACACGTGTACGATCCTTTGGTGAATGCTTTTTAGATTTGTTAAAATTAGGTCGGCACTACATCAAAGATGGCCGCCATTGCCATACATGGTCGAAACCTTAAAAAATTAACTCAAGAACCGTTGGACAGATTTCGACAGTTTTTCTATTAAAATGATCGCCAATGCCTAGACTCAAGTTTGTTCAAATGAAGTCCCCGGTTTCAAAAATGACCATGCCCTGGGGATCTAAAGTTTGTAAATTGAGATTATAGACTTATATAGGAAAAAACTTTAAAAAAATCTTCTAATCTTCTTCTCTGAAACCACAATGCACAGAGCTTTCATGTATAACATGTAGCATCAGCTTATTTTTCACTACTAAGTTTGTTCAAATGACCTTGGCGTCTAATTTGGCCCCGCCCCGCAGGTCACATTTTAACATAGATTTATATAGCAAAAGAATTTAAAAAATCTTCTTCTTTGAAACTACAAGAGTCAGAGGTTTCATATTTTGCATTTACTGGCCAAAAGCATTCGCTGTTACTGGTCCGATCTAAACTCTTATGGTCCTTTACCAAGTTTGTTCAAATGATGACCCAGGGGTCACATTTGGGCTCGCCCCAGGAGTCACGTGTATAGGGAAAAACTTAAAAAATCTTCTTCTCTGAAACTGAAAGAACCAAATGTTTAATATTTTGCATTTGCTATAAGCGTACGGTTTCTACCAAGTTGGTTCAAATGGTGACCCTGATGTCAAATTTGGCCCCACCCAGTGGGGTCACAGTTTTACATATAGGCTTGTATAGGGAAAAACATAAAAAATCTTCTTCTCTGAAACTGCAAGAGCCAGAGGTTTAATATTTTGCATTTGCTTTAAGCTTATGGTCCTCTACCAAGTTTGTTCAAATGGTGATCATGGGGTCAAATTTGGCCCCGCCCCAGGGTCGCAGTTTTACTTAGACTTATATAGGAAAAACATTAAAATCTCTTTTCTGGAACTACAAGAGCCAGAGGTTTAATATTTTGCATTTACTAAAAGCTTATGGTCCTTTACCAAGTTGTTCAAATGATGACCCTAGGGTCACATTTGGCCCCGCCCCAGGTGTCACATGTTTTACATAGACTTGTAAAAACCTTCTTCTCTGAAACCACAAGACACACAGCTCTCATATATTACATGTAGCCCTGGGGTCACATTTGGCTATGCCCCACGTGTTACACTCTAGCACCTTCATTTTGTATTTGATCTTTACCAAACTTTGTCAGTGTCTTTATATCAATGTTGTAGATAGAGGCCACATTTCTTGAACAATCTTAACCAGATTTGCACAGATTGTATATGACCATAAGATTTCGAAGAAGTTCGAAAATGTGCCAGTACTCAGGTGATCGATTTAGGGCCACTTGGCCCTCTTGTTTTTTTGTTGAAAAGTATGTGATATATAGACTAGGTAATGGTCATTTCCATATCACAACCTGCATCGGCCCTCAACCCATATCACCCATCAAGCTTTAACAAAACATATCAGCTCTCAGACTGATATGACCATCTCAGGCCCATACAGGGTGTACAGTACAGGGTGTACATTCATTATTCTCTCTGTAACATATATACTGAAAGGAAAAAGTAACGCATAATCAAAAAATTACAGAAAGGACAATTCTGTCGGCTTGAAAAGGGTGATCCATTTCAGTATTGGTTAAATGTTGAGATTGCACAGTTTAAAGCCTAAGTTTGCTCACCTGCTTGTGCCAAATGCACATTCTGTTGATAATGAAACTTTAAAGGGGTAACCATTGGTGTGTTCGGTGCTGTTTAAACCTTCTTTCCGAAAGGTCAGGCCTAATGTCGCCCTATACCATTCGATTAGCAGTAGCATATTAAACATGCAATATATAGCAGAAATACCCATTACGTGTTTCTTTTTCCTTTCAGTATACCTATGTGCATGTATCATGTACATATGTGCATGTATCATATAGATGTTTGCATGTATCATATAGATATGTGCTTGTATCTTATAGATAAGTGCATGTATCAAGTAGATATGTGCATGTATCATATTCACATGTGCAGGTATCTTGTACATATGTGCATGTATCAATAAATGTTTGCATGTATCATATACATATGTGCTTGTATCATATACATATGTGCAGGTATCATATACATATGTGCATGTATCATGTACATATGTTCATGTATGTATAGATATGTGCATGTATCATATTCATATGTGCAGGTATTTTGTACATATTTGCATGTATCATATAGATGTTGGCATGTATCATATACATATGTGCTTGTATCATATAGATATGTGCTTGTATCAGATAAGGTACCTTGCACATATTTGCATGTATCATATAGATGTTAGCATGTATCATATACATATGTGCT
The DNA here is from genome assembly GCA_037043455.1 of Cyrtodaria siliqua. NCBI lineage: Eukaryota > Metazoa > Mollusca > Bivalvia > Adapedonta > Hiatellidae > Cyrtodaria > Cyrtodaria siliqua. The sequence continues at coordinate 261,689 of JAWPHD010002331.1, forward strand.
TGTATCATATAGATATGTGCATGTATCAGATAAGGTACCTTGCACATATTTCCATGTATCATATAGATGTTGGCATGTATCATATACATATGTGCTTGTATCATATAGATATGTGCATGTATCAGATAAGGTACCTTGCACATATTTCCATGTATCATATAGATGTTGGCATGTATCATATACATATGTGCTTGTATCATATAGATATGCAGTGCTATTTGCTATATAATATAACAAATAGACCACAACATGATTTACTTCTTTCATTTCAATAATTTTTTTATATTTTATTAAAAAATAGGGAATGCCCATGTAACAGTGACTTAGTTGAAAAGGTAATCGGTTTAAACAATTGACTCTGAATGGGACACGTTTCTTACAATTAAATTGTAAAACCTCATATTTAGGGAGAAACTCCTGCGGCAAATTGTGTGTAGTTTGAGATAATTTCTTTCAACACATGAATCAATTCACGCACAATGTTTTATTACCTGTTAAACACTTACCAGCAGCAAAAAACGTGTTTGTTTATATATTTAAAATCTGTCGACCGCCATTTTGAAAGTCTCTTTTGGTCACGTGACCTTCTTCTGTGCAATTAAAACAGTTTTTTGAATTACAAAATTGAGCTTTTTTTCATCAATAGAAATATTTTAACAATAATTCACTCACTTAAGTTTGACTTTTAATTTTAATTGAAAGATAACTAAAGGAAAACAAAGATAAAATTGTCACATGATCAGTCACATGACACAAACTTCTCAAACTGAAAGTACAACTTGCAAAGGATTCATTGATTGGTTGATAGTACTGAACAATAAATAAGAAAAGATCTGATTGGCTGCATTTATAATAAAATCTTTCAATGGCTGTCACAACACCAGCTGTGAATTAGGT
>JAWPHD010002332.1:0-115000 GCA_037043455.1 Cyrtodaria siliqua
TTATATTGGTTTTGAATATTTAAATGAAAATATTATGGGTTTTTTTATTATACTTATTTAAAGTGATATCATAAGTAGATACACAATTGGTAAAACACACAATTATAAAAAATATGAATGTACAAAAAAGGATACATTATCCAAATATATTTTATAAAGGGATGTAATTAACATATATAAGATAAATTCTGTTGGAACCTAAATACAACGTTGAAAGAACGTTGTTCCATAACGTTGTATGGGCGTTGCATTATAACGTTGTTGAATAAAGTTTATACACCGTTAACACAAGGTTATGACTCAAACATCGGGTCTAATAATATCTTTTTGAACATCTGAATTATATTTAATACACTTTCCGATGAAATACTGTTTTGTAAAAACCGAACGCGTAACGTAGCCACAACGTCCAGGTAACGTTATATGACAACTTGACCAAAATACAACCAAACCATAACGTTGTATTCACGTTGTGTGTTTGTTGGGGAATCGCATATACAATAAATCCTTTCAGATTTTTGCTCGACGAAAAATCCGCCCCGCTAACACATATAATATGACTAGAATTAGGTAACATGTAAACTAGTTAATATTTACAAAACTATAAAGTATTTTAACAAATTTTGACACAGTCATTATAACAATTTCTTTTGTTTAAAATAAACGCTTGGAAAAGAGTTGCATCCCCCAATCTTAATGGTATCTTAGTGGTAGAGAAATGGGAGGAGGTGTTAAGAACGAAATTGTGCGTAAGGTGTCAGACCGGTGAAAAACAGCCCATTAAACACAATGCAATATAGGCTATATTTGGAGATCAGTCACAAGTTCCACAACATTCGTTCGCCTAAATACACTTTTATTCTGTGTATTAAACACATTTGGCTAGCAAACGGTCCCATATCTGGAATAAAACACCGATTCAGTTTTTCAACATTTCGCGTCATTCATTCACACCATGCGTATTTTGAAATAAACATCTGTCTAAACCACATCTCTACTCATACTCTCCAAAGAAATAATCCTGACAAACACAGTAAAATACTTACTATTCATGACAACAGACATACTACTTTAACCTCAGGTTAGATTTAACAATGAAATAGAAACTAATCTTGGGAAAAACACATGCAAACTAGAAACTTTGGATTCTTTCAAGGAACTATTTCAGCACCCAACGACCCGGAAGTACTTCCTGACTGGTATGACACCTAAATGAGTCACGACATTTGTCAAAAATAGTTATCGAAAACATCTAACTGACCAATAATGTTGACCGAACTGAAAATCAGATACTTTTGCAAGGACCTATTATCTTTTTGGTTCAATTCCTGCATGCAAAGAACCATTCGACTAATAGAAATCAAGGATTTTAAGACGCGTTATACAAAACTAGAAAAAATGACAAAATAAATGAACCGTTTGGTATATTTTCATCAAGTAAAGTTTTCAAACATTGCCTTCTATATACCAAACTAAAATATACACATATCAAAATCACTCATGCATGCAATTTCTTCATTTTTCATGGAGAAACAGACATTCTGTTAAGTTCCATCAATTTTGAGGCACAAAATAGACCCTAAGGCTGCTTTGGAGCATATTTACATGCACAATGTCCAATAAAATATACAGTTTGGCTATAAAATGCCAGAAAAAATGAGACAAAATTGAAGTAATGACTCAAAAGCTAAGCCTACTCCATATGCCTGTAGCAGTTTTAAAGGCAACTACTACATTCAAGTCTTGGGCAACAGCAAGACAAACTGAATCACACACCAGAATAGTATATATTTCAGTGGATTATACCATTATCTCTAACAAAATACCAAATAATGTGTTAAATTACAATTGTATGCCATTGTACAGTGATTTCATCTGAATTAATGAAGAAAAATGGGTCGGATTTACACCATGTTAGCAAAAAAATAAAATAAATGCTGAATTCCACAAATTTCTGTATATTTCAGTTTCAGGTTGTAAAACCCATCATCGCGTACAAAATTTACAGTTTCTCAGGCTTTTGATACAAAGTAAGACTCCTCCTAGAGTCGCGTCATGTCAAAATGTCAGTACCGATACATTTTCAGATTTTAGCCTCATACGGTACCTTAAAATAATAAAATTGCCATTTATTGTAGGAATTGTGACAGATCTATTACCTTTTGCCACTAATACACTTAAAGACACGTGAGAGCCTACTTAAAGTGCTTTAGACTCCAAATCACTAGGACCCCCAAATTCCACCCTAAAACACACACATTCTATTTCAATTGCAAAAAAACATGTTCTGTTGTAAAATTCAAAAATTTAATATCAGCTTTTTTTTCTCACTCAGCTGCAAGTTTTCACGTGAAAAATCAACTGGATTTGGCCATTAATAAGAAAAATGCATTTTGTCCGTCTAGGTGTCAGACCGGTGAAAATCAGCCCATTAAACACAATGCAATATAGGCTATATTTGGAGATCAGTCACAAGTTCCACAACATTCGTTCGCCTAAATACACTTTTATTCTGTGTATTAAACACATTTGGCTAGCAAACGGTCCCATATCTGGAATAAAACACAGATTCAGTTTTTCAACATTTCGCGTCATTCATTCACACCAATAAACATCTGTCAAAACCACATCTCTACCTAACCTCTGTGCTCATACTCTCCAAAGAAATAATCCTGACAAACACAGTAAAATACTTACTATTCATGACAACAGACGTACTACTTTAACCTCAGGTTAGATTTAACAATGAAATAGAAACTAATCTTGGGAAAAACACATGCAAACTAGAAACTTTGAATTCTTTCAAGGAACTATTTCAGCACCCTACTACCCGGAAGTACTTTCTGACTGGTCTGACACCGTAACCTTTCTCCTTAGTAAGTTTAACAACAACTGATAAGATGCGCGCGAATCTAGAAGCTGGAGCGCGAATAATGACTACACGTGACCTATCGTTCAACGTCGATTGGTTCACGCAACTCATTAATTAAGGATTATAGATAAGTGGCTCTGGCCAAATAGTTTGGATACATAACACAGACTACAAGAATGGGAATACTGCCAATTGCCATAAATCAATTTATATTCTATATATATATATTATTTATAATAAAGTTGGGTAAGGTAATGGTCCGTGTCTACTAAACAAAAACAGACTGTGATTGGTCAAAAAATTGTCTAGTGAATCCGAGACTATTGTTTACCAATGTGAAGTCATGGATTGGATAAAAATAATAACTGAAATGAAACAACTTGAGAATTCAAACATCAATGTTTTCTTCAAAATGGAACATTTAATACATATTTTTGTAGTTATTTGTTAAAATTATGACTGAAAAATGAAAGTAGTTACACGTTTGGCGGGAAAAACTGAAAAGCTGGGGCTTAGTCACTTCGGAGCCAGAAACGACTAACTTTTCATTGGATTCGCTATGAGAAAAAGTTTTTCATTAAATGTCACTTGGATGTAAGTTTTAGGCAAGGGGTGCCATATATGGCTACGAGATATAGGGAAATCAATTTAGCCTTAAATACTATAATGGGGGCCTATGGGCAAATCAATGGTTGTCTGTGACCTAATAGTCTCTGTGAAACTCGTTTGGTAAATTTAAAATGTGGGTGAAAACAGAAATCAGAAGAATGACCGAATTGAATATTGGCATTTAATTAAATGCAGGTAATATGAAAAACATATCATAACCATTTAATAAAACTCTATTTGAAATTGTCCAAAGCTGGGCGAAAAATCCGCCATTAATAATGGATAGATATCATGGATCATGGCCGCCCAGACAAGCAGCTATAAATACCAACCTGAATTATACCCGGATATATATCGCCTTCATAAGACACTACGCACCATGTACCAACCAATTCCGGATGGTGGCGTAGGCTGCAATCATGATTGTCCAGAGCTTCGTTCTCACGCACATCAGTAGTACCAGTTAAATCCAGCTAACCACTATCTGAAAGATTTAATACTCATTAATAATCAGAAAAATGTTATAGATGAACCAACGCGCGTTTCTGATTGGTCGTCGACCTTATTAGACCCTATTGTTATACCGATTGACTTTTAAATTTATAAACTCTGGTATAATAAAAACACCTAGTGAAATCAGTGATCACTATAGTACATATATATTTATTCCATTAACATATGAAAAAAAATGCACATACAAAAGACGTGTGTGGCTCTATAAAAAGGCTGATTTTGCCAAACTTAACGCTCTTATAACATCTTATGACTGGAGCATCCTAATACATGGATCTGTTCATGAAGCGTGTAAGACTTTTACAAATACATTTATAGAGCTCGTTAAATTATGTATTCCGTCAAAACTTGTTACTATTAGGCCTAATGATAAACCGTGGTATGACTCGGAATTAAGGCGCGTTTCAAGACAACGCGATCGTCAAAACCAGAAGGCTGTCCGTACTAATACACCTGAGAACTGGAATTTATATAAATCACTGAGAAACAAAGTTAATAATTTAAAAAAACATGCAAGAGAGAACTTCTTTAGTAATCTTGAAGATATAATATATGAAGCAAATGTAGGTGATCAGCGTAAATATTGGAAATTATTGAAACATTACATAAAGACGAATAAAAACTCCGAAGTTGTACCACCTCTGGCATCTATATTAGATAATGGAGACATTGTATATTTATTCAGAGATAAAGAAAAGGCAGATTGTTTAAATGATTATTTTGCTTCCATTTCCTCTGTTGATGAAACAAATGCTACATTACCGCAGTTTAATTCAAAACTAGATGAGATTGTAATTCAAGAATCAGAAATAATTGATATCATTAATATTTTGGTAGTAAACAAAGCTAGTGGAGAGGATGAAATAAGTCAAAGAATGCTTAAGGAAACCGTTTTTACTATATCAAAACCATTGTCTATACTGTTTAACCGTTCTTTAATTGAAGGCGTATATCCCGATTTATGGAAAACTGCAACTGTTATACCATTGTTCAAAGGAGGTGATTCAAATTCGCCCAGTAATTACAGACAAATTTCATTACTTAGTTGTGTAGGAAAGATTATGGATCGAATATCTTTAAACATGTTTTTAATTTTTTAATTTTCAATGATTTACTTTTTGCGAATCAATTCGGATTTCGACCAGGTCATTCTACAGTTTATCAACTCCTAGATATTTACCATCATATTTGTCAAACAATCGATGCGAAACAGCTCATGTGTATAGTCTTTGCCGATATTTCCAAAGCATTTGATCGCGTTTGGAGAAAAGCACTACTATTTAAACTCAAACAAAATGGTATAGATGGCAAACTGTTGGTATGGATCGCAGATCATCTTTCTAATCGATCTCAAAGAGTTCTTATAAATACTGCTAAATCAGATTCGAAATTAACTTTAGCCGGTGTGCCCCAAGGTTCTGTTCTTGGGCCTCTTTTCTTTTTAATATATATAAATGACATTGCTGATAATATGCTAAGCATAACTAGACTATTTGCTGACGACAGCTCGCTTTCAGTTTCGACATCAAATATAGATGATATGGAAGGTATTTTAAAACATGATTTACACATAATGTCAGAATGGGCTAAAACATGGTTAGTTACGTTTAATCCAAACAAAACTGAAGTATTATTCATATCGGCATCGCAAAATGTTCGAAAACCAAATTTATTTTTCAATAATGTGCAGTTCGAATTTGTAGAACATCACAAACATTTGGGATTAACTTTAAGTAATGATGGTAAATGGCATGAACACATTAATAATATTTTATCTTCAGCATCAAAGGTTTTAGGTTTGATGAGATTCCTTAAATATAAAATTGGACGGAAAACAATAAACCAAATATATATTTCATATATGCGACCGATATTAGAGTATGCTTCTATTGTCTGGGATGGCTGCACAGTTTATGAAAAAAATTCATTAGAAAAATTACAATATGAAGCTGCAAGAATTGTTACAGGATTAACTAGGTCCGTTTCAATTAATAAGTTAATTGCTGAAATTGGTTGGCTCTCATTAGCAGACAGACGTGTTTTTCAAAAACTTATCACGGTATATAAAGCAAAAAACAGTATGTTACCAAATTCAATAGCTCAATTATTTCCGCCCTTCGTCAGAGATGTAAACGATTATAATTTAAGAAACATGAATGACTATGTCACTCCAATAAGGAGAACGGAGTTATTTTCAAAATCATTCATACCATCATCGCTAAGCCTTTGGAATGATTTACCCATACATATTAAGGAATCATTATCATTAAACACATTTAAACGCTCTCTTCTTAGGACGTTCCGATGCCCCACTGTTCCAAAATACTACTTATGTGGCTCAAGATATCTTTCAATCATTCATGCTCGCTTAAGAAAAATGCAAGTAGCGATCTAAATCATGACTTGTATTTAAATCATTTGCGCTTATCATCAAGTTGTGACTGTGGAGATCAAAGAGAGGACGTCGAACACTACTTATTTAAGTGTTGTCGATATAATGAACAAAGGCGTACGCTCTTTATTTCGACACGACCGTTCCATCCGTTAAGTGTTGATAAGTTGTGTTCTGGTAATACAGAGCTGAACGATAGAGATAATGAGCTTGTGTTTATAGCAGTGCAAAAATATATTAAAGATACCAGGCGTTTTCGATGAACTCACTTTGTTCACATTTGATCCCTTACGAGACGTCTTTAACTGTCTGTCCTTTTCCTCCTCTTCCTTTCTCTTTACATGTATCTGTTAACTTCAGTAATGCATTTCCTATACTTTTCGTTTAAAATGTTTTATTGTAAAACTGCCATACTATTTATTTTGTAAACAAACTGTATAGGGACGGGCCGTAACTAATGTTGTAGAATTTATGGCCCAACTCTTTTGCAAACTAATGTAAATGTTGCAATAAAATATGTTTAAACCAAAACCAGTAGTACTGGGATCATGTACATTTTCGGGAGGCGTGAAGTACAGAAAAAAAAATGCAATTATGTTTTAAATCACAATGACCAAGGTATTTAACTATGACAGCTATTCGTTACCAACAATTTGAAAATTGGCAAATCGGCTAAAAGATTGCATTATTCACAATAAAGATTCTATTTTCATATACACACATAACATTCGCAATAACTATTTACTTATGAAAAAGGCGATTCATCAATTTTGAAATACAAAAAAAATGCTTACGAAAAAGTTGATATTCTTTCTTTAACTTGAAGTTTTCTTGCATTCAGTGTATCAATCATCTATCTATTTTTACTGTCTAGTTCTTTCTCACACGTCTTCGCTCTAGTTCCATATCGAGAAGAATTTCATTTATTCTGATGTACTCTTTCAATAATTAATTTTCTCTGTCTAACTTAGAAGGGTCTTCCTGAAAATCATAATTATAAATTGAACATTAAGAACATGGAACCGATCCAATCAAAGCAAACTATAAGCTAAGAAAATATTTTAGTCTTCGCCGTCACAGCATCGTCTTCACCGTCGAACACATTCTGTTGGGCTGTGGCGGTGGAGACTTGTTTTAGAAAACACGTGCTACTGTCGTTGTTCGACCTTTAATCAAGTTTGATCATAAACCTTAATACATACTGGGACAATTGGAGTTTGAAGAAATGTGTTTCTACTTTCTATTATACACCATACGGCATACGGTAAAGACAACCGAAAAGGTACGGTTTTAGGAATGAAAACATTACCTGCGAATTTCCTGCCGCTATTGGAAATTCTTTTCAAAATTCAATGAAAGTGACGTTCTGACAACATGACGTCATCAGTGATGAGAGAATCTTCTTTAAGACTGGTTGCAGTTTCGAATACGGCTTAACCAAATGTCGTGACGGTAGAGAATTTTTCATTGTTGGTTTAAATTCTTAAATTCATATTCAGTTGCATATTTTGTTAGAACATTGCATACAGTATATAATTAATACCTTTACAAAGGCAATTAACCTGAAATATAATTGGATTTTTCTATGTGTTTAGTTATACATTTCAACTTTTAATGACCTTTAATTGGGAATTTTTTCTTCACGAGCGTGACAGTAAAATAATATATATATATATATATGTTTTTTTATGAAACTCCCAATACTAGAGATTGTTTGGCTGTGTCGCTACATTCACTTTAATATTTTTGAGTATCGTTATTTATTTATCATTTCAGGTTGGATGAGTGATGCCACTGGTTCGTATGACGCAACCTTTTATGCTGCGGGTATCTGTATCATCTTAGCTGGAATTGTGTCCGTTGGAATGCCATGTGCGGAAAGACTGACATCCCTAAACAAGCAGTCACATGTATCGTCTGATGTACGTATAAAAGCTTCAAGAAACGAACATCCCTAAACTAGCAGCTGACCAGAGATAGGCTGCTGAAGTTGCATATTAGCTTCACGAATATAGAGAGAGATCACCAGTGTTGCAGGTTTTGTTAGTTAACGATAAGTAGTAATTGTCGGCTATATAAATGTGTTAAGGAGTCAATGTTTTCTTATTTCATTTTATAGTAAAATTACATTTTAAAAGACACCATTATAATCCAGGGTTCGTATTCATAAATCTTCTTAGCAATATCTTAAGTTAGATTTTATCAATTTTTTAAACATCTTTTTATATCGATGTAAGACGTTTTTTTAATTATTGCTAATAAGGTTATGGATAAATATTTATCTTAAAATAAACGGTTTGTAGTGTTCCTGAGAGTTAAATAAGGAGATTTAAATATATGTAAACATCTTAAATTTTGACTTAAATAGTTTCCACGATACGGGCCCAGGACAACAGTGTAGCAATTAAACATGAACTGCTTGCTTTAACTTAAATTGTACGTAAGGCAAGATAACATTTTTTTTAAAATTAAAATATTCTGTGAATTAGCAATTAATATGTAACAAAATGTTCGACTTACATTATATCATAACTCCAAAATGTAGATGATAAACATTATAAGTATTGTAAACATCAACGTTTTTTTATTATTAAATGATGATGAGTCTATTAAACAAAAGCGTGCGTCTATATATGAAACAATGCCAGATGTTTCTATCTCATATATTACAAAAGTAGATATAAAAGGCGAACAGGAAATACTAAATGATAGTTTAGTGTTGCGCTTAGATTTTCTCTTTTTACATAATAAGCTTTAGAATACCGAACTGGCTTTACATGTACCAGCCAAGTCCAACACTTCAGACTCAAAGATATTCCAAAACAGCGTGAAGTCACGTAATCTCTTTTCGCCTCATATCGCAGACATTTTGTAGCTTATTGCAGAGCGCCTGAATTACATTGATGACGAAATACGAAGTGAAGCAGCAAATAGACATATCGTAAAGAGCTTGTTGCAGTTTATTCTATAGCGAATTTATTACCTGTATTTGTCACATAACTTGGCTTCTGGGAGTGCAATAAAGCCATGCCGTATTTCTCGTAATACACTAGTGAATAGAGATGCAAATGAGGATCGAATCACTGTGTTTGTATACAGTAAAACATTGAATCCCAATTGTTTGCATGGTATATCAGACACCTTAACGGTTTATCATTACTGGAAATCTTACGTCATAAAACGCATATTAGTAACGTTAAATTTGGTTTAAGGTGTCGCATTATTTGTAGGGCGAACGCATTTACAGCCGCGTAACGTATAGTAGCGACGTCATGTAAACAACAAAACGATGTCATGATTTCTCTTTCACACGTCGTAGGTGTGTTATGTGATAAACAGAATCTTACATTCGTGACTGTGTATTATTTAATAAACTCGTTGGATAAAAAGATAGGATATTCGGCAAAGCCTCGTATCCTATCATTTTACCCAACTGGTTTATTAAAATCAACAATACACAGTCACGAATGTAAGATCCTCTATTTAAATGTAAATGCATTCGATAAATGTGTGACATTTACAAGACGGTAACATTGTTTAAGAATTATTTTATGCAGCAGCTTAAAGATACATCGAATGTCACCCAAGAGCGGAAGTGCCTATAGGGCACATGAAAACGAACCAATCTGCCTTCTGCAAACTGCGTATCCTGGACGTTTTGGACGATTGGTACCGTTTCATACCCTGGCCATTGGACGTTGGAGATTTTGTAAGATATATGCCCACCATAAAACACACATAAGATATTCCAACCACATACGTTAAGAATGAAGATATTCTTACTACTGAGATATTTCAAACATATTACATTGAGACAGGACGTATTAACACCACACAATTATAGAAACGTGTGATATTCTAGCAACAGAGACGCTATATATTCTTAGCACATGGCGCTGTGAGATAGTCCAACCTTGTAGAGACCTGACATGTTCCGACCAAATAGATACATATGATATTTCAACCTTTGATGACTTTGATGTTCTAACAATGTTGAGACTTGACTAGACATGTGCTATTCCAGTCACATAGAGATGATATTCCAACTGCATAGCTCTAGATGTTTGGTTCTAACCACATAGACTAGAGACATGATATTTTCCAGCAATATAGCAAAAGGTGATAGTCCTCCCACAAGAGAACATATATATGCCTGAAATATTCCAACCACATATAGACAAGATATGTTCCAACTACACATAGACCTGTGAGAAGCCAACTATATAGATACATGATAATATAATTCCATTGCATGAAGACAAGTTATTCTAACCGCATATATATCTGATATAATACAACCACATGGGGACATAAATAAATTCCAACCGCATAAAGACATGATACATGATATATTTTTTATAACAACCACATGGAGACGTGAAAGAAATATTTCAACCACAGAGAGTTGAGATAAGCCACCAGCATAGATATGCTAATATATTTCCATTACATCATGACAATATGTGTTATTCGGACCACATAGTAACCCAATGTATTCACAACCACATTGCAGATAAGAGATATTCAAACCACAGAGACTTGAGATAAGTCACCAGCAAATATATTTCCAATACATGGATACAATCTGTGTTTTCGAATTAGAACCACATATATAGCTGATGTATTCCAGGCACATGCAGACAGATATTCAAACCACGTGTTTCATCCACATGGAAACGAGAGATATTCCAACCACAGAGACTTGAGATAAGCCACCAGCACAGCGACATGATCATATATTTCCAATACATGAAGACAATCTGTGTTGTTCAAACGACATATAGACCCGACCAAAACCACATGAAGACAGATATTTCAACGAAATAGAGATCTTATATATACTAACCACATGGAGACAAGAAACAATGCAACCACATATAATCTAGGACTGAGTATTACCAGTCAAAACCGTTTCCAGATGTATACGATTTACCGATGTATTGTCAAACCTCTAACAGAGAGTCTTACAATTGATTTATGAAGCTAACCATTGTGCCGTATTGCCTACTGACCATTCCATGTCGGTAATCATGTTTACACCACTCTTCATTTTGTGTATTATCCTGTTTAGGTGTACTGGAATAAGTAAAATTCCCATTGCGTTCTGTAAACAATATGGAAACCTTTCTAGTTTATCACATTTCAAAAAAAAGAAAAGGATTGCATTTCTATACAATTGCTAGGGAAAGTAAAATTAAAATTCTGATCTCTGTTGACACCATGACAGAACTTCATTCGGAACCTTTCACATGCATTCTACTTTCAAAACCTATAATTTTGTAAAAAAAAAATCTTCATTGCATCTTAATGGTTCTTAGCTCTTGCAAACGAAGCAATAACGTACTTTCAGTAATACCCTCAACTGCATGTTACCATTAATAATTTTAGAGATTATATAAATGGTAACTTCTTTGATTTACTTAGTTGCATGCGTTTATTGACTTTTTATCGTTCACATTTGGTTTAGGTTGTTGTACAGTGTCATTGCGATTAGGTTGTGTGGTTTCTTTATAACCATGCTTACGTTCTAGAGTCTTTATCCGCTTGATTCAATAATATCGCACAGGCAATACTATATTTAGATTGATCTGACAAAGATGTATTGGTCATGACCACTAGCGGTTTCGGGCACATGCAATCCAGCACATTTATTTCACGTAAATCTAATTATGATCGCATTCACAATATTTCTACAACATGGTCATGCGACTTTCAAATGAATAACAAACTGTTGGCATAGCAACTTTTATTTGTAAATTATATCTACAGGTATGCACGCAACATATCATTGCACAAGATACATACATCAATTTACGGAAGTAACTGAATATGCCGTTACGTTCTACACGTCCGTGTACAGGGTATCTTTATCTGGACGTAACGGTACATTACAGTTATCATTAATACAACAAAATGTACATTCAAATTGCAATGTTAGTACTTGAGACGCGTCAAAGTTTTGACACCTGTCATTGTCCGAAGATCCCTGAAACCACTCTCGATAACACGTTTGGAAGTTGCCACATCTTAAAAACAAAAACACGAACATTCAAATTGCAGTTCAAGAAGTCAAGAGACGTCACTGTTTTGATAAGGGTTATATCCGAATATATTTAAAAAAATAAAACGCTACTCAGTATCGATATTACGTATGGAATTCTACAGTACGTATATTTAAATAGTGCAAAGGAGGTGGGGACTTAGAAGGGAGAAGATAGCAGCACCTCTCACGCCCAACTAGCTCCGGCTTAAGCGGTATACTAATTGAAAGCCACACAGTTATTCTACTTCAAACGGATATCCCTAAAACGGTGATATACATATAATGTAATAGAAATCACCGCAAATACTACATATCTAGTATTCAAGCACGGGCAATATCATTTAAAATTTTCTTGAAAGCAAGCGAGCACTAACAATACAAACACGGGACAATAATATGTGTTACCATTATCTATAGCTCGTGTTTTTGACGACACATCTATAAAGAAATATAAAAAGATCGGACAGGGAAAGTAAAGTTCAAGGAAGACAGTCAACCACAAAACACAGAAACAAACACGCAAACAGACAACCAAGAAGGCAAAAGTAATAATAAATGCAAACGACATCACAAACACAAAAAGGGTTGACAATAGGGCTACCGCCTTGGAACGGTCAGTGGCAAAGTAGGCCACTGGGGGGGGGGGGGGGGGGGGGGGGGTTAAACCGGTTCTAGGGTGCACCAAACCTCACACTGAACACGGACAACTTTTCGTCAATTCTTGATACCACATTTCGAGATCGCCAACTATACATTGAGCGACTTGAATCAGCAACTATACTTTGGTATTGATTTGTGCATTTCTGGTTGAAAGGTTTTGCTAATAACCTCTGGTGTCACTATTGTAGATATTGTTTACTTTAAAATTCACCGTTCACACTATACACGGTGTATAGTTATTAATAAAAAATAACACATGACATCTGAATTTAAGGATAAAAATGATTTTTAGAACGAAGTTCAGCCTTTTACTGAACACTCTTGATCGAATCGAGCATCCGTCATTTTGAAACTACAGCTACCATGCTCTAGGCGGGGTTGAACCAACGTATAAATATGACGTCACTCTGGTAAATCTGTACTGAATTTGGTCCTACTATCATGACTAAAATAACTAGTGTTGCTGATCAAAGTCGTTCAATAGAAAAACAGGGTAACGTTTAAAAGAACCCCTCTAGATATGATATGTGCAGATAACTGCACAATAGACAATTTCAGGAGAGCCATACTCGAAACCATGTATGGATGTCACCACGTCCACGACATAAACACACGGAACAGTTACTCGACACTCATAGCATCTAACATATAAACACGTATTACATGCATTGTCGACCTATATCTAGTACATTGTACATGTAATTAAGGGTGGATAATTCATATTTATTTTATTCAACTTTGAGTCGGATTATTAGGCCAGTGCAATAACAAATTTGCACGGGCGTCCGTGGCCAAGTGGTTAGGGTATCTGACTTAAAATCACTAGCACCTCACCGATGTGGGTTCGATATATATGTGAGGAGGCTATACAACTGGTTTGTGGCACGGCAAAGGTTCTATCCAGGTGCACGCCTGTGCACGAAAATTGATGGAGGGGCACCTAGGGTCTTCCCCCACCAATGGAAGCTGGAAAGTCGCCATATGTTGGTGCGACTATAAAATCCAAATTCAGTCCAATTCAATTCAATAATCAATTTGCTCAAGTACGTCGTATCCGATAAACACAAACACACACACAATAGACATGTCTATTAATACTGGCCTTTAGTTTTAAAGATACTTTACCTCTACAATACACAATTTTCACTCAGTCATTAGAAAGGGACCTAAGCAATTGTAAATTGGAATGCACTCCCACATGTAATACCCGTTATTGTTGAAACACTGTTGATTGCAAATGTCTTTATTTTTTTCCGCTTGCATTTATAATTTGCAATTGTTTTATTACAACCGATTTCGGAAATATTCCGATAAACAAGATATATTTTTGATCTGGAAAACGTGAGTATGTTTATTTCTGTTTCAACTGTGCTGTCTTTTTCATTCGTATTTACATGAAAATCCCAATCCTGGCATCACATTTTACAGATATACATGGTTCTAAACGTACTGAAGACGACGTATATATGCAGTTCATATAATAAAAAGTAATCCCTCCGGTTTGGATGGAAATGGGCATTATAAGTAGGGGAAAACTGCCCATTTCTATTCGATTTTGTGGTTGTATGTATAAGAAGCGTATTAATAGGTTTTACTGGATCACTGATGAACATTTTCGAAATTTCGACTCTATGCTTACACTTTGTGAGTAATGAAAATAGTCAATCAATGAAAACATCTGTACCGTTGACCTGTTTAGTAAACAAACAAGAACTTTCTTACATGACTTGTGAGCCCACCTTTTCTGGTGATTTTTCAAGTGGAAAATTAGTTTTCTATATGAACATTACACTGCTGCATTATCCATACTTGAGTTGAATTTGCAGCAAATCATTAATATGTGACACTTTAACATTGGTGTCTAAGGAGAAATAATTAGTGGTTTCATACCTACACAACTTACATAGTTCGAGAATCCAAACTCTACATACACAATACAAATGGCCTTAACCAGTCAAACCAAACACCACATCTGGTGCTTCGAATGAGGAGTTTCATTTTGCGCATAGACAATCACGGGTATTGTGAAAAACGTGAATGAACCTATACTTGTCGTGCCCTTAATGGTTTATTCTCTTGTTGCTCTGGCTTCTGCCAAGTCATTGAGTACCTTCATTGTGGCTTTCTAGGCTATTGTTTTTTTTTATAGTATATTTACACGAGCATATTTGTGTTTTACTTATATTGCCTATTGATGCTGCCTTATTGGTTAGAGATTAGATCATGGCGGGGATTTCTTTATTTACACTGTCCTATTTTAATGTGATGACAGTAGGGTAAGTGTGAGGTTTGGTGCACCCTAGAACCGGTTTAAACCCCCAGTGACCTACTTTGCCACTGACCGTTCCAAGGCGGTAGCCCTATTGTCAACCCTTTTGTGTTTGTGATGTCGTTTGTACTTATTAATTTTGCCTTCTTGTTTGTCTGTTTACTTGTTTGTTTCTGTGTTTTGTGGTTGACTGTCCTCCTTGAATGCTACTTTCCCTGTCTGATATTGTTATCTTTCTTTCAATCAGCGCAGTCATATACATTAGTATATGACCTGAACACTTGGATAGGGTTTTGATAAACGGTTTGGAAGTGTAATTTTGCCTTAGTTCCTTTAAGATATTTATTATACCTACGTGCGGTTGACCATCCTATATCCGAAACTGTCGTTAATTATGTGATTGATACAGTAGTTGTTGGGCGGGTCACACATGGTTGTTGTGTATAACTGCTCACATACTCTTGCTGGTCCGGAACATTGCACACACTGGGCTGTAAATACAAGGATAATGCATTTCGTTTAAGTATATTACTTGTTAGTTCCGCTTTTAACAAACGCAGTCACTACATACTTACACATGTATGGACGTCCGCAGTTATCTCGCACTGCTTGTAAATGCATCTTCTTTTTAACTAATACTGGTTAAATTATTAAAAACATTATACGTGTTTCCTATGTGGTTGTACTAAGATATATTTCAAATTTGCATTTGACTCCTGGAGTCTGGGGGTTTAAGAAACACGAATCAATAAGACAAACTGTGACCATACTCCTACATAATAACAGGATTTCATCTACAATGTGATGCAATTGTAAAGGGTAACACATATATGTAACGTGTCGGTCAATGATTTCCCTAGTGATCACAAGGTAGAGGGTCACAAGGGTCAAACAATGGGACACCATCAAACTGTCAAACTATGTGTAGGCCAAACAAAAAATACCTGTGTTTCCGGTGGCCCGACCGACTCTATTTTTAAGGGGCCGACCCTAAAACTTTATATATATATATATTTTTTTTTATTTGTTCTGAACAATGATTTATCACAATATATCGAGGTAAACTGACATTACAGAGAAACTTTCAGCTGTATCATCAACTTGTACGGGATTTATAAGATAAATACATGTAGAATCTCACAATATCTTGCTCCAAAAAAAAAAATTAAAAAAAAAATGCCAACCTACCGACCCTATTTTTTTAAAGCATGCAATAGGTAACACACCTATTTTTTTTGGCCTCATACATTTAAGGTCCGTTTGTCAGTACTTTATTTTGTGATGGTCCATTGTCATTATTTTTTCATGCTCATTCGAGTTTTTTTTCATGACACCGCATATGCAAATGTGGAAACGTGGCTCCATCGTAAATGGAGTGTCTAGAATAGAATTTGCAGCAATTCTGCAGTGCTGCAGGATAGACGGTTCTAGGCCCATTCTCCATATTTTATCTAGATGTAAATGGAGGATGAGCCTGGCATGTTCATCCCTGTTTGGCGCTATATACTATATAACCTTTCTTGTGTTGGTGCGCGATGAAAACTCCAATTCAATTTTGTGACGGTTTTCAATTCTTTTGAAACCACGGACATATTAATAAACAGATAGGAAACTTTCTATCTTAACCAATGAAGCAACCAAATTATCATGTGGCACCTTAACTTTTCCTTCTCCTCTCTCAATTATACACTGATTTTAATGAGAATACATTCAAAAGATTCATAACGAATAGCGAAATGGGATTATAATAATTTATATTTATTTTGAAAATAAGAAATTGAATAAAAAGATTTTTAAAGTTAAAAATGTATTCATTTTTCGCTTGTCTATTAAAATCAGGGTTTTGATATAGTGAAAGTTTCCGTCAAACTCCTTTTTTGTTCTCAATATAAGAGAAAGAAAAATACTACCATTGGAAAGAAAATTAAATTTTTGATGGGATATGACATGAATAAAACTTGTATCTATAAAACTCTTCATGATATGTGTGTTTATAGTTGGGGAAATATTTTGTGAAATTTTCTCAGTGTGCCAGTTATTTAGAGAAAGGACAAGGTATGATAAGGGGTTATTTTGGCACCCAGTATGTTCAAAATAATAATATTTACATATAATCTGTTGTGCATGTTGAAGAAAATTGATCATATTCTATCTTCAAAATATAGTTTTATTTATTTTATTTACCTAGAAGAATCAACAGTGTCTCAAAAATGGAATTTTTGGTAATTTTGTTATATTTTGTAGATTTTGGACCTTTCTGGGCAAGATTTTGATCCTAAAAATATAGAGCACACCTCCGAGCACACACAGTTTTTTGGCTGATGATGCATCCCTATCAAGTACCTGTTTCAACAAAAAATCAGCTGTGCTCGAGGGTGCGCTCTGTATTTCCTACACCAAAATGATATATAGGGTCCTATAGAAACCACAGAGTCCGAACGCAATGGCATCGTAGGTTCGCACTGTACTGCAAACAAGGAGTTGAAACTACAATGAAATGAAAAAAAAACAAAACAGAAAGGGTGGTGATGACAGGGTTACCGACTTGGAACGGTCAGTAGGCAATAAGGCCTACTGGTTAGCTTGAATCGATTTTATATGCGCACAATCCTCGCTATTATCCTGTCTTCAGCGCCCAAATAGACAAGACAGTGTAAACAAAACTACATCCCATCAAAAGGAAATAAAACTGATCGTAAACGGCTGAAAATGAACAAAAATGTCATTTTTTGAAAGAAAAGGCCTTGTCTGTGAGGCTCTTAAACTCATTTAGGGCCTTCAAACGCACTTGTAATGAGTTTTAATATTGATTCAGTTCATTTGTAGCTAAACTAGATATTCAAAACTTGTGCATTAAAACGTTCAATATTGGGGGCCAATTTTGTCCCTTATCATAACTAGTCCTTTAGATAATTTTCGTAGTGTCCAATCTATTTGTTATTAGGTCTGTCTGAAACCTATGGTCCCAGGGCAAAATATAGTGAGCTTAAATCTGGACAGTACCAATCTGTATTATTATGGGTTTTAAATTCAAACTACTTTACGTTTGTTTTCTAGAGCAAGGGGTCTATGAATCAAACAAATGGACAGATAAAATTGTCATGGGTATTAAATAAAAAGAACTGAGAACATTTTCAATTATAGTTTTAAATTCTCTGAGAATCCTGTGACCCCGTGCGTGGGCACAAGCCACATTGTGCAACAATGGAATATCATCAAACCACGTCATACTAGGTTTAAAATCGAAAATTATGCTAATTTTTAATCATTTCACATCCCTCTAGGTACATGAGATCCGGTTATTTGCGTTGGCTTGCCATCTACTTCATTTAGTTGAAAACATTAACAAACTAACCTAGAAAAACTAATTATCTTTTGCTGATAACAGTTATAATTGATTATACGCATTAAAGTTTGCGACCTAATTCATCATATAAGTATTATACTGTCTCAAATTCCTTGCGGACCGATTTACTTGTAAGGTATTTCTACGCGCCTATGTATTTACTAATTTTAATCTGCATAAAAGTGTTACGATCATGTTTTTTAAGAAAACAACAATGATGCTATACTTGGTAAGGGTGGAATCGTATAAGGCATCTCTCTGGTAGTAGATTTTATCGGTGTTGTTACTGTAGTAGCCATGGTTGTAGTTGTTGTTCTTCTTGGAGATATTGGTGTAGTTGGTGGAGTTGGTGGAGTTGGTGTAGTTGTAGGTGATATTGATGTAGTTGTTGTTGTTGTTGTTGTTGTTGAGGGTGACGTTTGTGTACCTGTTCTTGTTGTTTTCGATAATGTTTGTGCAGTTGATTCTGTTGTCTGTGATGTTGGTGTAGTGGTTGCTGTTATTGTCGGTGATGTTGATGAAGTTGTTGCTGTTGTTGTCGGTGATGTTGGTGTAGTTGTTGTTGTTGTTGAGGGTGACGTTTGTGTACCTGTTCTTGTTGTTGTCGATAATGTGTGTGCAGTTGATTCTGTTGTCTGTGATGTTGATGTAGTGGTTGCTGTTATTGTCGGTGATGTTGATGTAGTTGTTGCTTTTGTTGTCAGGGATGTTGATGTAGTTGTTGCTGTTGTTGTCGGTGATGTTGGTGTAGTTGTAGGTGATATTAATGTAGTTGTTGTTGTTGTTGAGGGTGACGTTTGTGTACCTGTTCTTGTTGTTGTCGATAATGTTTGTGCAGTTGATTGTGTTGTCTGTGATGTTGATGTAGTGGTTGCTGTTGTTGTCGGTGATGCTGATGTAGTTGTTGCTGTTGTTGTCGGTGATGTTGGTGTAGTTGGTTTTTTAGTTGTTGTTGTTGTTGTTGTTGTTGTTGTCGGTGATGTTTGTGTAAATGTTGATGTTGTTGGTGATGTTGGTGAAGTTGGTGATGTTGTTGTCGTTGATGTTGGTGATTTTGGTGTAGTTGTTTTAGTAGGCGATGCTGATGTACTTGTTGTTGTAGTTGTTGCTGTTGTTGTCGGTGATGGTGTAGTTGGTGTTGCTGTAGATGGTGCAGTTGTAATTGTTGTTGTTGATGTTGGTGTACTTATTGTTGTTGATGATGTTGTAGCTGTCCGTATTGCCGTTGTTGGTGCTGATGTCGTCTGTTTTGTCGGAGCTAGCGGGGTTGTTGTCACAGCTGAAAGTGGGAAACACACACTATATCTAATTGTATGTAAGCAGCTATTTGTATCAAGCGAAATATTCAAACAACCATTTCAGTATGTATATGCTAACATGTACTAGCTGCAAAACTTGCGTGACATTTGTACAAACAACTGAAGTCATATACACGAATTCATATCATTTGTTCTGGTTACAAATTCGCATGTCGACTACATCTGCAGCTCAATATTTCAGTCCACAACTTGTTTATACTTGGTGGTGGTTAGTATAAAGGTCGGTATTAGGCATTAAGAAACTTGTTCATGTAGAATGGCGAGTGATGATGAACCATGTAAATAGAAACTAGCAATTTTAGAACTGATTTTAATTGCGTTTTTAAGTTTGCATTTGAAGATATTGAAATATTCATTCCATACTTAGCGGGATATGATAACGCTAGTTAACATGATCTAAATCAAACCGAGACTGCAATATTTCGTATGTGACGTGCTCGGCCGTTTCCAAAGGTCCATTATCATACTCTGTTTTAAGTAGGTAGGTAAGATATTATATTTTGAAATAACCTTTTAACACAAGGTATGTCTACATCATCCTGTAGCATCCTTACAGACGTGCATCACATTGTCATAGTATTATGAGTATATCAGTTTAACAGCTAAGTTTATTTTAAAATTATACCTACCGGATATGACGTACCTGATATCACTGTGGTCGAGAGAGTTACATTTGGAAAACACTCGTGATTGCAGAAGTCGTCTGTGCAACACATAGGGCAATTATGCGTGGGTATGAAAGGATTAAGGGAGTAATACAGCTTCACCAAGGCGTTGCATTGCTTAAATAAACATAACATAATTTCATAATCGAATGAGTATACCAGGTATGTTGATACTTCTGCTGCTGCTTCTTTTGCTGATCATGATGACTGTTATTATCATAATCATGATGACAATGAAGCTGGATGTGGTGATGATGACTGTGCTGATGCTAACATTGGCACAAGATACTGATCACGTAGATTATTATGAAAATGCTGATAATGGGGCCGCTGTTGCAGATAATGATAATGATGCTTCTGGAAATACTGCTTCTGTTAGTAATGATGAATATGATGCTAATGCTGATGCAGACATTGCTGCTGTTTGTGAAGATAAAATCTGTTGCCGATAGAACTGCTTATTGTGGAGATTGTTTTGTTTGTGGCAGTATATGAGAAGATATCAATGCCACTGATGATACTGCTGCTTGTGAAGATAATCCTGCTGCTGATAGGTCTGATTATTGTTAAGATAATGCTGCTGACGATAATGTCGCCGCTGCTTATGATGTTGCTGCTTCTAGTGTTGAAGATTCTGAAAGTGGCGTTGATGTTGCTTCAAAAACGGATGGCGATGATACAGCTGGTGCTGAAAATGGTGATAATGTGGGTGATGATGGTTAAGATTAATGATGGCGACGATGTTGATGATGGCTAACATGTAAATTTAAACAAAACACTTTCATAATAAAATCACGATACTGTAATAAAATGCATAAACAGAGGGATATATTTGGCTATTTTAAAAGTATTTATTTGTATTGTCGACATATTAATAGTTTTACTACGGTACATATTGTTAACGTTTAGACAGTAACCATTGGCTTACGGCTAACAAGCCCAATCTCTGTGGCTTTAAAGTAGAATATCACTTAAGTCGGTGCTAGAAGGCGTGAGAGGTGTTGCACTTTACATTATCTCTCATGAACATACTCAATAAAACCGAGTCTGCTACTTTTATCTCTTGTTTGTGTTTGTTACTTCCAAGGGATCCACTTTTCAGTATTTATTGACATTAACACTAGCGTTATTGACATTAACACTAGCGTTTGTTTGTTTCGTGCTTTGTGGCCCCGTAAAAAGTTGCCCCGACTACATATCAGTAGTGTTATTACTTACTGATCCTTTGGGATCAACAAGCTCAATCTCTGTGGCGTTAAAGTAGAATATCGCTTAAGCTGGTGCTAAGAGGCGTGAGAGGTGTTTTTACATTATCTCTCATGAACAGACTCAATAAAACCGAGTATGCTACTTTTATCTCTTGTTTGTGTTTGTTGCTTCCAATGGATCCACTTTTCAGTTTTATACGCAACACAAATAGACATGCGATGTATTTAAACATATCACTGACAACACACGTTTGACAGTAATTCAGATGACATCAACCGTCAATTATTCTTTTTGAATCTTGTTGCTTGGTTGGTTTGTTGAGTGGTATTTGATATCATTTTCAGAATATGTTGGCCTGTACATAATGGTCGATTGTTTCGTGTTCCGTTTTTGCCTGTCTACAATCTGTGCTGTATACGAACACGCAGTGGTAAGAGACGATAAGATTTCAAACGCAGTCTCTTCATCATCCCATTTCTAGAGGTACGTGTTAGAACATATTGTTCAAGCACGTAGGAAAAAACAACAACAACAGAACATTAATATAGAAAAGTAATTTTTGATATTGAAAGTACGGCGGTCTCAACTATTTAATAGTATATATTCTTACCCCTTTCCTTGCAGCGGGACTTACTAACTAAATATGCATTACTGAGCCGTTCACCAAGCAACAGTTCAACTTCCAACTGATCGTACATACATAAGTATTGCCTAATTTGTTTAATAATGAAAATCGAATTTTAATTTTGACGGTCGAATCACTGACGAAGTCACGCTTTCTTGAGGAACTTTGTAACAGGTACTCACCAAGCCACTCGAACATTCCGAATGCCACAGAGACCCCTTGGGAGATGATTTATACACTGCACACACCTGTAACACAATTATACTAATAACTGTGGCAATTATTTTTAATACAAAAACAAAACATTATGCAGTAATGCATGAATTCTATGGTTGTCAGTTACAAACCCGGATGACTTCTGACGTTGGACATTATATTTATAAGGCATATGAATAAGATATTTATAACAGTTTCTTTATCCAGACTGAATGAAACTCTAATTTAGCGAAATAGTTTTATTGTTATACACTGTTATAATTAGATATTACTGTCCTAATATAATCCGCATTAATTTTACATTTGCTTTATTATCAACATTTACAAAGTATAATAAACCATAGTTTGTACACGTATGTTTCTTTAACTGAGTTAGTTTGTTCAGTAATCATGGTAATGTAATCAGTGAATATACAACATATGTGTGTTTATATAAAGCCTCATGATATTCCTGAACTCATCGTAACAATCGTTCAAACGTATATTTAAAATCGCGCATTCAGCATGCACCATCATTGTATAAGTTACCAAATGAAGAAAACGAGGTTATTCGAAATAACTAAATGCATGTTAAAGCTGCATTTAACAAGGCCTTCACCTGCGGTCAATTTCTTGTGTTTGCATCTCCGTATATGTGTTTCGTTATACTTCATTCAGTGTAAATTGTTGTTTGCAATGCATTTTTCGTTCTTTTCGCGTTCCAAAATATGCACTCAGCTATCACTTTACGTTCACCGCAAACATACATTGTTTTGATCGCTGTGAATGCGTTACCTTTGCATACCGTCTGCGTTTATTTGTGGCGTGCTAATGCATACCGTCTGCGTTTATTCGGCGCGTATCATTTGCATACCGTCTGCGTTTATTCGGGACGTATCATATGCATACCGTCTGCGTTTATTCGGGGCGTATCATTTGCATACCGTCTGCGTTTATTCGGGGCGTTTCTTTGCGTTTCGTCTGCGTTTTTTTGGGGCTTGCAATTGCATACCGTCTGCGTTGAATAGGGCGTTCCATTTGCATATCGTCTGCGTTTATTTTGGACGTTCCATTTGTATACCGTCGGCGTCGATTTGGATTGTTCTATTTGCATTCCATCAGCGTTTATTTGGACCATTCCATTTCCATACCATCGGTGTTTATTTTGGACGTTCCAATGCGTTTAGAACAAAGATTCTTGAACAAAGAAGAACAAGTACCCGGAAAACGTTACATGTCAACATACAAATGTGTACTTTACCTGTCCCGGATCACATTGGACCACATCTCGGCAGGAATCGGGGTACAACTGATAATGGCACGAAAAACACTTGGGACCTCTTAATGGTTGCTTTAGATCTGATAATGCAAATGTGTCAAACATAGTAACGGTATTCTTAACTGAGTTTATAATTTATATTCTGACTTATTCAATATCGGCAGCTGTTTAACCCGTTGTTTAACATATAGGGAGAAATATTTGCGAACTACCAAGGACAGACAACCTTCGGACGAACTACGGCAGGCAGGGCGCCTAGCTATGATGAGAGATGCAGAAATCAAACGTATGCATTCACATCCTAAAAAGGATAGCTGCAATACACGCTGTCTCACTACATCATAACACACTCGTCTGGAGGCACAATTAACATATACACGCATAGATACACACATACATACATACAATTATAGCTCATATGATTGGGATCAAATGTAAGCATTCAACCACGCACACCTATATTAAGACAGTGACAATGAAAGGTGCCGGATCTTGGGGATACTGTGAATTCAGTAAATATCCTAAAGGGACATAATTTGAACTCACTACCATGACTACGGCAACTTCCGAAATTTGAGATTCACGTTCACAAAGCAGACATATATATATAAGGAGAAATATTTGCGAACTACCAAAGACAGACAACCTTCGGACGAACTATATATATATATGTACTTTTAAAATGTTAATTCTTAACATCGTATGTGTCTTCAAATATTGCATTTAATATAGTACGTAACATGTTGTAGATTCTAAACTAGCGTGTTTAAACGTGTATACAGGACGATGTGAACTATCAAAAGTAATACATAACTTGAAAACGGTAGCAAATATGTTTGTAACTGATATGTACAGAATCTAGTGTGTATTTCAGGATACCTATACGTCAAATATGCATCGAGATCATTTTTTATTACTTTCTATATGTGTTAATACATACATTATGTATGCTGTATAGTTACAAAACAAAGTGTGGCTCCAATTCCACCAACTATATATCTTTCATAATATTACCATGTTGATGAATGCTACAATGGAACGATTCAACAGAACGTATCCATTTGTTAATTAAGGAATAATCAGTATGCATACACATCTGTTACTATTAATTGGTAGCAAACAGACCGACGTTTACTGATAAGGATTTCTGTAAAATTAATTTGACAAATGTAGATATAAAATTCGAACAGGAAAAGTAGCATTCAAGGACGACAATCAACCACAAACACACAAAGAAACAAAGAACAACTATATATAAATATGAATAAAAGGACAGATAAGACATCTCATACACACACGGGTTGACAATAGGGCTACTGCCTTGGAACGCGGTCACTGGCAAAGAAAGATGGCTGGGGGGGGGGGGGGGGGGGGGGTGGGGGGGTTAAACCAGGTTCTAGGGTGCACCAAACGTCACTCTTACCCTATTGTCATCCCATTAAAAGGGGCAGTGTAAATACAGTTTTATCCAAGTTTTTGTTTTAGATATAATGATGTCAATTACTAGAAGGCAATGCACATATTCAATTTACCCTTTGTTCCACATCCTTGATAATTACAAAAGTTGCCGGCACAGCATTCCTGACAAACCGGTATATCTGTTTCGGACACGACTTCCCGTTGCCGTCTGTTCAGCAAACCTTCTCGTTTAATAGTTTTGCATCGCTTTAAAGATATAAAATTTGCAATTACTTACGAAATAAGATATCACATATGCCAGGCACCTATTATCCCCCCTTTGTTTAGTTGTACCCCGCTAAAAAATATCAAGAAATTTGAAATATACGTAAGATGTTTCAAAGCCATAGAAAAAGGTGTTTAACAAGTATATAAATGTTGACTGAAGATAATGCGAGTGAGGTACTTATCTTACTTGAATTGCCGATACAAAAGCAGATATAACGTCGGACAGGAAATGATAAATAGATTTATGCGGAAAGCATCTCTTATTTTTAAAAAGTTTTAGTGATGAAATAGATTGTTTCACGATGTGTGTATTTCCAGTAGTTTTGTCTTTTAATGTATCTATCTTATGTTTATAGCTCAGCCTTTTTTATTACCGTTGTCTGATTCATAATTGTTTGGCTCACGAATTCAATGACTTTTGTCCTTCAGCTCAAGTGGGCTAAACTAACTTAATAATAAGATATATATATTGTACAACGGTCCGAGTGAAACATACCAGTTTGACATTCAAACCTCCAAACAGTGAACTGGAAGGAACTAATGCAATATTTTGAATCGGTCGAATACATCAACCACCAAAACTTTACAATATCAAACGCACGCGTTATTCATTGAGGCATTGACAAAACACAAATAGCGTCTCCGTGGCCGAATGGTTAACGGCGTTGCATTGTAAACATTCGCCTCTCACCGCTGCGGGTTCGAATCCCACTGACAGCTCGACTTGTAAGTGAGGAAATGTCGATTCTTACGGATGACGGGAGGTGTACAGTACTGGTTCTACCCAGGAAAAGTGGGTGGTCTGCCTCCACCACAAATCGACCGTCATATATAACCGTACATGTGTTGAAAATGACGTAAAACACCATACAAACAAACAAACAAACAAACAAACAAAACAAACAAACAAACAAACAAAACACAAATACAATGAGCTTTTACAAGGTACTGTTCTGCAATGCTAAGTGTCGGATGCATCCTAGGTATTTCTTTTATAATCCCTGTAGGTTTCGTTAGTACTGGATGTTTTGCCTGACCAGGAAAAAACAATATGCGTTTGATTTGACGATAACCGCGATTCATCAGCAAAAACGCATGGTGTAAGTACTAAATGAATAAAACCAATGCCACATGGTATACGCATGCGTTAAATGTTTTATTCCATTATCGTTATTATAGTCTTACAAAAAAATCATCAACAACTAAATAAATGTATAATGGTACAGATGGTTATACAGTCATCTAACATAATACTTATTTTATAAAAGTATGGCCCCTTTCAACAACAAAAACACATGACTATAAGAAACCCATTTTGTTTTCAATGGCATACTTTACTGGAGCATGCATACGCATGTATGTATGTATTATTAAGTTAAATTTTTTAGGTATTGAAGAGCAATGCCTAACATTTCGATTTAGTTGAAAAGTATATTTTATTTTTACAGCTTGTTTTGCGGTCAAAATAAAATTACTGACTGATTTAGCAAGGCAGCCTGAGTTATAGAGAATCAGCCCCCCACTGCTGATTATCTGCTCTATATAGCACTGATCGGTGGGCGAGCACTCGGTGATGGTTTTACAAGACCAAGGATCTGGCATGTCCTCGCACTCCAAACATGTTGTCGCCGAAACTGTAATAGCCAAGTGCAGATAGATAGATAGATAATTTATTCGAAATCACAAGACAATAAACCTGTCTAATGGTTATACAAACGTACATAACAATAGCAGAATAGCGACGTTAATACATGTCATATATATTATTAAACAAAGATGACATAAATAAGGGACGTTTAAAATACAAAGATTATTTTGAAAAATATATTTCAAAATAACACGTAAGTATTTCTTTCATTGATGGTTAAGGTGCTCGCATCTGAAAGAAAAATTCAAAACATATAAATCCCCATTACGGCTCGTATTAAATAGTATATTAAACGAGTTTTAGTATGAATGCAAACATGTATTGCATCAGGATCCATGTTTCGGTTAGGTTTGATAATGTTTGTTGTCATACGTTCTGTCAGTATTAATAAATATGAACGGTCCATATGTTGCGTCTTTTGCATATTTTTCTTCTTTCGCTGAAAAGTGGTCATTTGTATGAAAAAGTAAAACTCGTCTTCAAAAATTATATTAAAATGGCTACACTTCTTTCATTGCGTTTTTTATTGGTGAGAGATGTTGCATCTAATAATGCATCTCATGAACAGACTCAGTAATACCGAGACTGCAGCTTTCCTCTTGTTTGTGCCAGTGGCTTCCGACGAATCCCTTTTCAGTATTTATTGACATTCACGTGTGACTGCTGTCCAAAAGTCGCCCCGACTACAAATCAGTAGTGTTACTCACTGCCGCTTACTGGTGCTTTGAAAACATGAATTTCAAGTTTTGTTATGGTATAGGATCGGAGTCAAACTATAGATGTAGGTGCACCTATAACAAAAGTGTAGTTGGGCATATAATTTTTATAGGGGCAACTAAACCTTTTTTATAAGTGCACATATATATGTTATGGATGCACCTGTAAAATTGTAGATACACCTATACCTATAAAATATGCCGATAGACCTACACAATATGCAGGTGTAGCAATAGAATATATCCATTGTCATACACAATATGTAAGTTAATAATAAAATAAAATAAATTAATATCTTCAATTTGGAATAAGATTATATAGAACATGTAGAACTTGAATATCAAGTTAATTATGTTTGATTACTTTTTCTCATTAGTTTGTTAATACTACTAAATTAATAATAATAATAATATTAATAATAATAATAATAATAATACCAACAACAACAACAACAACTTCAACAACAACAGCAACAGCAACAATAACAACAACAAGAACAATAATAATAATAACAATAATAATAACAATTTTAATAGTTATATTAGAAGGAGTAGTAGTGATAGCTTTAGTAGCTAGGATCGGAGGTAGTGGTAGTGGTAGTAGCATATTAATAGAGGTAGTAGTAGAAGTAGTAGTAGTAATTATAGTAGTGGAAGTAGTAAAAGTAGTACATGTAAAAGTAGTGTAGAATTAATAGTAGTAGTAGTAGTAGTAGTAGTAGTAGTAGTAGAATTAATAGTAGTTATAGTAGTATTAGTAGTGGTAGTATAAGTAGTAGTAGTAGTAGTAGTAGTATAAGTAGTAGTAGTAGTAGTAGTAGTAGTAGTAGTAGTAGTAATAGTAGTAGTAGTAGTAGTAGTAGCAGCAGCATCAGCAGCAGTAGTAGTAGTAGAAGTAGCAGCAGTAGTAGTAGTAGTAGCAGCAGCTGTAGTATGTGCTGTTGTAGTCGTTGTAGTGGTAGTAGAATAATTAATAGAAGATGGTGTTGCAGTAGAAGGTACCAACCTGTTCTGATGACAGAGAATAGAGCTAGAAATACAACCCACAGCATATCTGGAATAAAAAGGTTGGGATGGGTAATATAAATATAAACGTCGTCATTATGCAAAAAAATACTTCAACTGGATTGGGTTATAAACAGATAATCGTCGTCATTATGTAGACAAATACTCCAACAGGATTGGGTTATAAACAGATAAACGTCGTCATTATGTAGACAAATACTCCAACTGGATTGGGTTATACACAGATAAACGTCGTCAATATGTAGACAAATACTCCAACAGGATTGGGTTATAAACAGATAAACGTCGTCATTATGTAGACAAATACTCCAACTGGATTGGGTTATACACAGATAAACGTCGTCAATATGTAGACAAATACTTCAACTGTGATGGGTTATATGAAGATACACGTCGTCATTTTGTAGACAAATACTCCAACTGTAATGGGTTATATACAGATAAACGTCATCATTATGCAAACAAAAACTTCAACTAGATTGAGTTATACACAGATAAATGTCGTCATTATATATTATTATACAAATATTCCAACTGAAATGGGTTATGTGAAGGTAGACGTCGTCATTATGTAGACACATTATCCAACTGGAATGGGTTATATACAGATATACGTCGTCATTATGTAGACAAACACTCAAAGTGGATTAGGTTATACACAGATAAACGTCGTCATTCTATAGACAAATACTCTAACTGGAATGGGTTATACACATATACACGTCGTCATTATGTAGACAAATACTCCAACTGGATTGAGTTATGTACATATAAACGTCGTCATTATGAAAACAAATACTCCAACTGTAATGTGTTATAATACACAGATATAACGTAACGGGTTATACACAAATAAACGTCGTCATTATATATTGGACAAATCATACAACTGAAATGGGTTATATACAAATATATATATCTCATTTGGACTATTGTAATGTCATTTTGTACGGCATTTCCCAAACTAAGCTTTCAAAACTTCAACGGATACAAAACATGTGTGCTAAACTAGTATTAAATCGAACCAAATTTGAGAGTTCAAAACAAGCATTGTTTGATTTACATTGGCTTCCCATCAAAGCACGTATACATTTCAAGATCCTTGTGTATATGTATAATTGTTCTGTCGGAAAAGCACTAGCATACTTAATTGATTTGTTGACTCCTCAAACCGCAAAACGCTCATTAAGATCATCTCAATCATCTGTAGGATCATTTGTTGTGCCATTTAATAAAAATAAGACTTTTGCAGATAGAAGCTTTAGCACAGTAGGTCCGAGATTGTGGAATAAACTTCCCATTGAAATCAGACAGAGTGAAACTGTGGACATTTTTAAGAAGCAGTTAAAGACTCATTTTTTCAGAGACTATTATTCTCTTTTCTAAGAGCAGTGTGCTTCATGGGATATGACTGTTGTGTGTAATAATGCGATTATTGATTTCTATATTATGATATTCCTATCGCAACTCTTTTAAAAATTATTTGAGTTAGAAACAGTATATTTTTGTATAGTATTTGCGTACTTTGGATTTTCATTCTATGCAGTATAATATTTTTCTTCCATGTATATATAAGTTTCTATTTCCATGAATTTCTTTGATATAATGCTTAAAATTGTTGTTTCTGAGTAATAATTTGTTTTATATGACATGCATTTTATTTACTAATTTTCATGTATTTTAATCATTGTACAACGCCATTGAATGTATACTTTGTATGTAGAAATAGGCGTTTAATCAAATAATAAAGTTTAAAGTTTAAAATAAACGTCGTCATTATGTAGACAAATACTCCAACTGGAATGGGTTATGCACAGATAAACTTCGTCATTATGTAGACAAACACTCCAACTGGAATGGATTATACACAGATAAACGTCGTCATTATATAGACAAATACGCCAACTGGAATGGGTTATGCACAGATAAACTTCGTCATTATATAGACAAATAATCCAACTTGAATGTGTTATATTGTATACAGAGATAAAACGTCGTCATTATGTAGACAAATACTCCCACTGGAATGAGTTATATACGTCGAAACGTCTTCATTATGTTGACATATACTCCAACTTGATTTGGTTATATACATATACACGTCGTCATTATGAGACATATACTCCAAATGGATTGGGTTATATAATTTATTCAATAATGCAAAAGACAATTTGGTACAGTATACATTTTAACATAACACATTTACAGATAGTCAATGGCATGTTGCAGTTTAGGATTATGAAATATTTAAATGTTTAACAAACAATACATATAGTCATGAATATCAATATAATGATAACAAGTAACACAATGAAAATGGATTATAAACTCTGAGCCCCACACATATTCGTCTAATTAAATTTTGACAATATGGTTTGTTAAACAAATATGGAAGAGCAGATATTAATTAATATAGTTAAGTTCGTTTCGAATTTTGAAACTATTAAAAATATATGTTGCCAGGTTCTTGATAATGTTTTCGTTTTCAGATGTTAAAAATTCGATGAATTTAGAATATTTGATCTCCGCCAGAAATATTTTTTACAGTATTTCTGTCTTAGTTCATTACACAGTGCACATTCCATGATAAAATGAAATTCATCTACAAGTTTATTACAAACGATGCATTTGCTTTCATTTACAGGTATTCTTTGTGGTTTGTGCCAACGTCCTGTTTCAATTTGTAACCTCTGTGAAGACATTCTAAATCTTGATAGTACTGAGCGAAATTTACGTACTTTTATTATATCTAGGTATGATTTATATGCAATCACATGAACCAGCGGATATGTCTTAGCCCTAGCCGAATATGTTATTCGTCCATTCCAGTTCTGTATAAAATTGTCAGTAAGCCTTTGCTTAAAGACGGATACAAATATATTTATGTTTCCTACTCCCTGAAAATACCACACATCATTAAATCTTAGACTTTCAAGCAATGTTTTTACAGACGATGCCCAGTTTTGTTTATTTGGTTGAAGTTCAATATCATTTAACATTATTCTGTACGTAGCTTTTACAAATTTTGAATCCTCGCATTTTAATATTTTAAACCAGTATTTTATTACCCAGGCTAGTCTGTAGTTACGCAAACATGTTCTACCTAACTCTCCATACATAAAAATATTTTGTGTTGCCTTTTTAACACCAAGTAAGTTTTTACAAAAGCTAAGATGTACGCGTTCAATAATATTAGCGTTTAGAAATCCCCAGACTTCACTTCCATAATGTAGAACTGGTATTATGAGTTTATCAAACAGGTTTAAGACATGTTTAGGTGATATATCAGTAGATTTATAAAAGTTTTTGTTTAGTTGAAATACAGCTTTACCCGCCTGCTCTGTCACTGTATCTAGTGCGCCAGAAAACGAGCCACCAGAAGTAAAAACAATTCCCAAATAACAAAAACGGTCGACTATATCTACTTTGTTACCATTGTACATAAATGATAGGTTTCTAGGTAGCATTCCTGCTTTTCTAAATACCATAACTTTTGTTTTAGATATACACATAAAAGTCGTCAATATGCAGACAACTACTCCAACTGGATTGAGTTATGTACATATAAACGTCGTCATTATATAGACAAATACTCCAACTGGAATGGGTCATATACAGATAAACGTGCTCATTATATATACAAATTCTCCACATGTACTACTATACATATGTCAACTTAGTCACAATCGGAGAAATGTGATTTACATTTGTAGCTTGATGAAAGAATAATTGTGCTAATCAAAATATGTGTGACATCGAATTTCCTTTATTAATGTGTTCAGTTAGTCCTACACTTACCACCCAATAACCACGCAATAATACACACGTTACATAATTGTTGCACGAACTGTTCACATACGAATACTTTGAAAGGCATACAATCTATGTAATTTTGCGTCTGAATAAAAAACGACGTCTACAAAGCGCTATATCACACTTAAAATTGTATCACTACCGACAAGGGAAGCACATCATCCCATCATCATATTAAATAAAAATACCGTTTATATCACTAATTTCAGTAAACGCTCACAAAATCATTTGGTGTACATACTTACAAATATGTGAGAACATCTTCTGCAACAGTAAACAGTGTATCCACTCCTGTCGTCTATGTCACAAGAAGGTTGATTTGCAAAACTAAATTTAATTTTAATTTTATTTTATTTAATTTTAAATATATGCGCGTATAAATATAGCAGTATTATTTAAATATATCCTTACACTAGCCTTATAGGCATATCGTTTTAAAGATAAGAGGTATCAGTCGTAACTATAGGACATCTAATAAAGTTTAAAAAGGTTACACATGTTTCAACGATAACAGTACAATGGCTAATACGAGGGTCATTCAATAAGTTCTGTCACTAACGATAACAGTACAATGGCTAATACGAGGGTCATTCAATAAGGTCTGTCACTAACGATAACAGTACAATGGCTAATACGAGGGTCATTCAATAAGTTCTGTCACTAACGATAACAGTACAATGGCTAATACGAGGGTCATTCAATAAGTTCTGTCACTAACGCGTTTTAACAAGTATGTGCTCGTTGTGAGTGTTGGTGTTTGAGACCAAATGAAAGAGAATTTCAATACCATTCCAATGATAGTCAAATAAATGCTGTTAGTGTATCTTTTGTGTGACGAAAGTTATGGAACATTTAATACACATTACTTATACATAATGAGGCATTTTCGTCCTGAGTTTTTTCAGGTATGTTAATTGTTACTTTTTTAAATGCCTGTTTCTCTTTAAGTACTTGTCGAAGACCTTTGAAATTTCTCATACATTACCAGTTATATCTGTGCATTACAAGATTCCTAATTTAAGCATGGTAGATGAAAAGGCATTGTCTTAGAAATTAGCATTTTAAGCTAACGTGTAAAATCAATTTAATGATAAATGGACATTAAATGGAAGGGCAGTTTTCTGAAATAGCGTTTTTTGATGACCAATAGTTTCACTAAATGTTGTACAACATTTTACAATAATGTGTTGAATATGAAATTTAAACACTGAAGGACTAGGATTTGTAAAGAAATATGAAAACATATTAATATTATGATAATAAATACGACATTTAAAAGATATTATAACATTTCCGTAAACAAAATGAAGAAAATCAGTGTTAATTCTGCTAAAATTAAGGGATATACATTCACTCATATGTGGTTTGCAACAAGACCTTTCCGAATTCTCGACAATCATTTTCACGGATTATGGGCGAATAACAACAGATGGTATGGTGGCTGATATGTGCCATCTCGTCTTTTCGTTATTTCGCCGCGAAATAACGCCGAGCGAAAAGACGCCGGGCGGAAAGACGCCGGTCGAAATAACGAAAAGACGAGATGGCACATATCAGCCACCATAAGATGGCGTATAAGAAAATTTAAAAGCATAGAATTATTCAAATAATTTGTACAACGTTTTGTAACAAGGACATTTCCAGAGATGCCAGTATCCAAAAGGTGTGGTAGGGGGAGGTAATTCAGGGGTATAAATAACCGGAAACCTTTCATTTTTGTTGTGGAATTTAAGAGAGCGAACCCAGTTGTACTATAAATACACTACTTTATCTCAGTGTAATATCCAGTTCAAAGGATATATGCCTAGTGACAGAACTTTTTGAAGCACCCTCGTATGTACAATTTACACACTAATACAATTTAATTTAAAATTTAGATTCATGCCGTTTATTTGAAAAATCATACATCTTCAGTGTCATATATATTTTATATATATGTATGTATGTATAGAAACAGATACTTTTAAAAACAGTATGTAAATGCAACAGATACTTTAAAAACAGTATGTATATGAAACAGATACTTTTAAAAACAGTATGTATATGAAACAGATACTTTTAAAAACAGTATATATATGAAACAGATACTTTTAAAAACAGTATGTATATGAAACAGATACTTTAAAAAACAGTATGTATATGAAACAGATACTTTGAAAAAACAGTATGTATATGAAACAGATGCTTTTAAAAACAGTATGTATATGTAACAGATACTTTTAAAAACAGTATGTATATGTAACAGATACTTTTAAAAACAGTATGTAAATGCAACAGATACTTTTAAAAAACGTATGTATATGAAACAGATACTTTTAAAAACAGTATGGATATGAAATAGATACTTTTAAAAACAGTATGTATATGAAACAAATACTTTTAAAAACAGTATGTATATGAAATAGATACTTTTAAAAACAGTATGTATATGAAACAGATACTTTTAAAAACAGTATGTATATGAAACAGATACTTTTAAAAACAGTATGTATATGAAATACTAATAGATACTTTTAAAAACAGTATGTATATGAAACAGATACTTTTAAAAGCAGTATGAACAGTATGAATATCATTATACAGCACTATAATATGGATAGTGTTTGTGAAATACGCTTCAAATGACACTTAGCATGCGTTCAATATACACTTTGTTACCTCGTCGTATTGTACTTGTTTGAGAACCCATATTCTATATTGAGACAGTACACACTGCCATTATGTGTGAAAGACGCATTAGGAACTAAGATAAAGTATGCAACTATCTACTTCTGTTGAGGTCAATGGTAAATGGTGAATAGTTTTAACCGTTGACAGAAACAGAAGTAGATAGTTGGCCTATTATATTAAATCATAGAGAAAAAAGTAAGAAAATGTTTCAAGCAATTTATTTTTAATATGGAAAGGATATTTTCTTTAACAACATGAATAATAAAAAAATATATATATTTTATCATATTTATCACAAACTTATTACTTGGTAAACTTGAACAAAGTTAAAGGGACACTATCTGTAACTTTTAGCTTATAAAACTCAAATTTGTATTATATGTCATTGAGCGCTTATGTTATATAATTGACATCGGTAAAGAAGCGCTTGAATGATCTGAAAGATACTATTGACTCGGCAAGAGAACTATTCACCCGAAAAAAAACTATTGACTCGCAAGTCTGGTTTAAACCGGATTGGACACGTTTGAACACGTTTTTCAAGTCAGTAGTTCATACTAATGACTTTCACGTGACTGCTTTTAAGCCAATAAAAACTACGTATATAAAATGATATATAATAAAAGATATTGTGGACAAAGGAAATATTTCATTTCCTAGGAGGCGTGAGAGGTGTTGCACTTCACATTACCTCTCATAAGCAAACTCATTAAAACCGAGTCTGCTACTTTTATCTCTCGTTTGTGTTTGTTGCTTAAAAGGGATCCCATTTTCAGTATTAATTGAAATTCACACTAGCGTTTGTTTAGTGCTGTGTGGCTGCCGTAAAAAAAGCTGTCCCGACTACAAATCAATAGTGTTATTACTTACTGGTCCTTTGGGATCATCAAACGCAGTCTTTGTGGGTTTAAAGTAGAATATCGCTTAAGCCGGTGCTAGGAGGCGTGAGAGGTGTTGCACTTCACATAACCTCCCATGGACATACTCAATAAAACCGAGTCTGCTACATTTATCTCTTGTTTGTGTTTGTTGCTTTCAAGGGATCCCCGTTTTAGTATTTATACATTTTGCGACAAGTGAATATATATATATAAATACGTGTCATAAAGCAACTGAATGCAGTTACACTAATGTATTTCACAATTTGAGTACAAATTTTGTACCTTTTAACAATGTTAGTGTAACTGCATTCAGTTGCTTTATGACACAAGCATACTCGTATGTTTCTCTTTTCCTCACTATAGTCTGAAAAAAAATCCAACTAAAACTGGTGCGATCGACCATCCGTTGTTAACATATCATGCATTTTCAAACAATTCCTAACATTATCGGTATGTAAAACATTTAATTTAAAAACAAAGCTACCTATTTTGGTAGATCCCATAGTCGGTGTGCTTGTAGACCCTATAGTTGTCTGTGTTATAGTATCTTTCGATATAATGAATGGAGTAGTGCTGATGTAGTGGCGAATATGTTTAGGATACGAGATTGTATTAGATATCGAAGCATTGGTAGCGGATAATTAAACCAGTATTGTTTTTATTATAAAATGACAATATGATATTTGAACATATGAAAGCAAATTGGTATATATACTAAGTAAACAGCATATTTCACTACCGCTCATGAACAGTCTCAATCAAACCGAGACTGCAATATTTCGTATGTGTCGTGCTCGGCCGTTTCCAAAGGTCCATGATCATACTCTTTTTTTTCACAGTATTATTGCAATTATACTCGTAATAAAGGCACATACATGTTAATAACACGAGGAAATAGCTTTAAAGTCATGTTATAGCAATATTAAAAATTGTACAACTGTTGTTATATTATACTGTGTAATTATATAGAGATTAGTTCACGAGGCGATAGGCGAGTTCACTTTCCTCGAGCAAGCGGATGTGAGTAATTGTAAGCACAATACACATCTACCTTCAAATGAAAGCATTTCATTATAATCGAACCCAGCACTTAAAATAGTAGATTTATCGCATTTATAAACAAAAAGAAATATAAAAAGATCGGACAGGGAAAGTAGCATTCAAGGAGGTCAGTCAATCACAAAACACAGAAACAAACATGCAAACAGACAAACAAGAAGGCAAAAGTAATAATAAAAGCAAACGACATCACAAACACAAAAGAGTTGACAATAGGGATACCGCCTTGGAACGGTCAGAGGCAAATTAGACAAATGGAGCCGGCGTTCATTACGTTATACTAGTCATAAAGCAACGTTACTTTCCAAATCATAACTCATGTATCCACGTGACATGATCACGTGACACGAACACGTGGTTATAAAATGCAGCATTCAAGGCCCACAGTCAACCGCAACCGCACAGAAACAAACAACAACTACAAAGACGAATAAAACGCAATATATGACATCACAAACATAAAAGGATTGACGATAGGGCTATCGACTTGTATTAGTGGCAAAAAAGCCCACTGGAGGTTTAAACCAGGGTGTACCAAACCTCACGCTATCCTATTGTCATCCAAATAATCGGAACAGTGTACATAAAGATATTCTCGCCAGGTTATATTCTCTAACAAAGAGGCAATATAAGTAAAAAACATACATGTATATATATATATATATATATATAAGGGTGTATATAAAGCATAGAAAGCCACAAAGCAAGTACTCAATGACTTGGTAGAAGATAGAGCAACAAGAGAACACACCGTTAAGGATAAGACAAACGCTACCGTCCTATAAGGAGTTAGGCAGACGTCATCATAGGGTCCAGAATCTGTCCAGTCTTTGCTCCGAGGAAGAGGAAAGCATAGCGTCGAACTGCAAATGGGCTAACCACTAAACGTGAAGTACGTTGCAAAATGATAAGGTCATAACCCCTTTTGATAAGTTGTTCAACAAATTTAATAAATATTGTATGAAAGTGATTATGACCAAGGATCTTACGAAGTTTGTAAATCGCATCTCCATAAAAGTAAGATTGTGCTAGTCCTTATCGCAGAAGCATTCTTAAAGTACTTTTATATTTTAAAAGTAGATCAGTGTTACGATAACACACTTTTGCAAAGGTTTTTCGAAGTTTATGGTTACGGTAGCCCTGCTGGATTAGCTTTTAAGTTATACAAATATTACGAATATTATAGACCTCAATACGACTATAAGCTCTAGAAAAGTGAATAAGACGTGGTATGGTGAGTGAATATAAACACGACGACGTAGAGATTATCGAACTACTGAGGTCAGCTATAGGGAAATCCTTCACGATAGGGTAGACATGAGTTTACGTTGACGAAGGGCGGATGAGAGCGAGTGAAAAAGCAAAACACGCCTATCATCGAGTGTACGTCACAGTTAAATATCGTTTGTGTTCGGAGTCATTACTTTTTAACGATGATGAATTTTCTCTTTCACTGAGAAATCCCGGTCTGTAATATATTGAAAATGTACAGTGTTTACATTAGTGACCTGCACACCCGGCATCGTGAGTGGTTATATTGAAATTGTCCAGTGGTTATATTGTACCTGTGGATACATGTACACGTGATATCGCGAATGGTGACATTGATAGTATCCAGTAATGTATATATGGTGAAATGTATATGTGATATCGCGCGTGGTTATATTGAAAGTGTCTAGTGTGTATATTGTACATGACAATCTGTACACATGGTATAGAGAGTGGCTATATTGACATTGTCCTGCGTTTAGATTGAAATGTACATGTGGTATTGAGAGTGGTTATTTTGGAAGTGTCCAGTGTTTATATTGTATATATGGCAATCTGTACACGTGGTATAGAGAGTGGTTATATTGACATTGGCCAGCATTTATCTTGTATATATGACGACCAGCACTTTTTGGAATTGAAAGTGGATATATTGAAATTCCAGTGATTATATTGTATAATTATGTGTCATATATACACGTGGTATTGAGACTTGTCATATTGAAAGTATGCAGTATTTATAGTGTAAGTATGGTGAAATGTACACGTGGTATGACGAGTGGTTATTTTGAAAGTGTCCAGTGTTTAAAGTGTATATGTCAAGCACACGTGGTATCGAGAGTGATTAATATATTGAAATTGCCCAGTGTTTATGTTGCTTACGTTATTTGTTGATCTTTACACGAAGTATCGTTATAATGCACGTTTATATGTTGCGACCTGCGCACATGATTTCGAAAGTGGTTATATTGAAATTCCAGTGATTATATTGTTTATGCGTCCACATATACACGTGGTATGAGGAGTGGTTATAATGAATGTTTCCAGTGTTTATATTGTGGCGACCTGTACATGTGGTATCGATAGTGGTTATATTGAAAGTACTCAGTGTTTATATTGTATAGGTGGTGACCTGTACATGTGGTATCGATAGTGGTTATATTGAAAGTATCCAGTGCATATATTGTATATGTAGG
The DNA here is from genome assembly GCA_037043455.1 of Cyrtodaria siliqua. NCBI lineage: Eukaryota > Metazoa > Mollusca > Bivalvia > Adapedonta > Hiatellidae > Cyrtodaria > Cyrtodaria siliqua. The sequence continues at coordinate 39,961 of JAWPHD010002332.1, forward strand.
GTCGTGTTCATGTACATGTGGTATCGTGAGTGTTTATATTGAAAGTACCCAGTGTTTATATTGTATATGTGGCGACCTGCACATGTGGTTACGAGTCTCAGTTTGGTTAAATGAAAGGTTATAGTGTTTATACTGTATACTTGGCGGCCTGTACACATGCTATCGAGCGTGGTTATATTAAACGTTTCCAATGTTTCTTTGTATATGTGGCGACCTGTACACTTGGTTTGGATATTGGTTCTGTTTAAAGTATCCAGTGTTATATTGTATATGTGACATATAAACTTCGATAACACATTGGAAGGAATTACTAAGGCTGCTGGGTACCAATGTATACATGTGTCTAACATGTTGACTGATATAGCCTGTAATCTAGCCAGTTAGCGCACTCGGTAAAATATCAGAACAGTACCCAAAAAATCCCGGGTCGAACCCAGGTCCTGCTGAACATTTGGCGATCCGTTGGACATTTGGCATTCCAGACTGGATCGTGACAACCTACACTCAGAGTTTCGTTCCGCGCTACTCTCTGTCTCTAGGTATTTGTGGACGAATTTAAATTGTAAGGGGAATATGTCATGGTTCATATATGACTAATCTAATAGGTAGACCTGCACCTGGTTACATGCACACAATCGGACAGGAACTTATGATTTTCGAAAATGAATACTCCTATATTAATAAGTATTTATTTTAAAATGTCTGATCTTCATTTTTGAATAAAACAGTGCATTTTATCTGTTGTATTTGAAGTATTTTTGCAGAAATATATATGGACATGTATTTTGTTTTTGAACATGAAATTTTGAAACATATTGGCGTATATAGAAGAAATAGATTCTCCATAAGGCTTCCATAATTGTAAATTTAGTTATAGTTAAATCCTTAAAAAGTGCTTAGTTTCAGTATGAAGGCGAACATTTCATGTAAATTTAACTTTAACACGGGGCCAGTTTGTAAGCGAAATCATGACGTTGTTTTTTTGTTGACATGGATGATTTAACGTAATTTACATGACTTGCATTAAGTAAATATAATCACAATGCACGCTTCCCCGAATGTATCGTATGTTTTTCCATGCAAATGATTTGGACTACATGTTTTATCGTATACAAACACAATGTTTCCGTCCCCATTTGCATAGTTTACACACTAGTGTATAAAATTAACTAGGAATAAATCATGGCTTTATTATACTCCCAGAATCAAATGTAGTTGATAAAACTATATATTACATATTTGTCTGTGATTTGTATAGGAAATACTGGGAAAAGAAAAGCTATATCTACTCGTTTGCTCTACTGTGAAATATCTCCCACTGGAAGTTATTTCACAGTCCGGAACATTGCTCGGCCTTTTCCGTCACTGGCGGGAACGCCAAATGACGTTCCGATTGTTTTACGGACGTCTTCGTCAGATTCCGCCAAGAGGAAATACCGATTACGGAATTAACGACGAGTTCCGGTTCCACTTGTTTTGTTTGTATGACGTAACGTCGTCTTGGAGTTCTCGTGCAAACTGGCTTAAAAAGGCGTTAATCATTAGAAATATTGATAAAAGTTCATTTTAAATTATGTAATATATAGTTTAATAACCAGTGTTTTTGAGATACTGAAAATATCTCCCTCGGTAGAGAAATAGCCCTGATATAAGAACTCGTGCTCCTCACTCTTTCTTATATCGGGGCTATTTCTCTACCTCGGGAGATATTTCCCGTATCTCAAAAACACTGGTTATTAAACTCTATATCTCTAATGGGAAGAGTAGCTTTCGACACCAGATATGATAACACTGAACATGATGTAACGGGTATGTACATGTGGAGATGCAATACAATGCTGTATTGAAATCAGTTTGGAAAACTGAGTATAGGTTAATTGCTACAACATTAATGTGACACACTATCACCGTATATTGAGTATCTGAAAAATGTCATGCGTTGTATCATCAACATATCCACACTATCATGGTTTTGTTGCTGTTTCATTCTTAGGTTTGATTCATGTCGACGAGTAATTTTGAATGAAATGGGCCTCGACGCTTCATTAATGAAAGCCATTTTGTTTAAACAATTGGAGATAAAGTCGTACATTCTGCTTAACAGAACAAATATATTCTACCGTTAAACGAAATCGTATGACATTTTTGCATTATGTCAAGTGGCCCTTGTTGTTACTGAGTTTTGTTAATTAACATAATGCGAACGAGCTGCGTTGGTTTTGTAAACCAAAAGGTAGATGTCATAGCATCACGTGATATTTGTGGGAGACGTGAATAAAATTAAGAACCACGACTACAAATCAGTCCTTTGGGATATGTGTGGATTCTAAAGTAGAATACCCCTTCAAACGGGTGCGAGAGTATGTGAGAGGTTTTGTACCTTCTATTACCTGTCATGAACAAACTCAATAAAAAACAGTCTCTCACGTTTCTCTGTTGTTAATGTTTTTTGATTTCCATGGAACAACATTTTAGTAGTTATGACACTGTTCCGTAATACATAACACACTCGATTATAGCATATTTAGCTTTGGAATTAATCACATTATAACGTGTGTGATAATTGAATCATTAGGTGAAATAGAAATATCATGGCGGGGATTTGGGATGACAGTAGGGTAAGTGTGAGGTTTGGTGCACCCTAGAACCGGTTTAAACCCCCCAGTGGCCTACTTTGCCACTGACCTTTCCAAGGCGGTATAGCCCTATTGTCAACCCTTTTATGTTTGTGGTGTCGTTTGCACTTATTATTGCTTTTGCCTTTTTGTTTGTTTGCTTGCGTGTTTGTTTCTGTGTTTTGTGGTTGACTGTCCTCCTTGAATGGTACTTTTCCTGTCCGATCTTTTTATATTTCTTTGAGCATGACTACAACATACGTCGGTCAAACACAAAAATAGGTCACGCTGGTTACACATTAGCGCATTCTCACGACATTATTCAAGATGACCAAGTGAATAAGATGAACAGAACGAGATGTTTATGGATGTATCTTTATTTGTAAGGTATGTATTCATAATATATAAACATGTCAGTGCACAAGATATATGTGTCGTTCTACGGACGTAAATGAACATGCCTTACATTCTACGTGTCCTTGTACAGATCGTCCCTATCCGGACGTAACGGTACATTACAGTTATCATTAATACAACAAAATGTACATTCAAATTGCAGTGTGAGGACTTGCGACGCGTCGAAGTTTTGGCACCTGTCATTATCGGAAGATCCTTGAAACCACTCTCGATAACACGTGTTGAAGTTGCCACATCTGAAACAGGGACATATGTGTTTGGATTATTACATACCGCTAAGACAAATATGTAGTGTTATTAGTTGTTCGGCTGTCACAAAACGCAAAGAGTAACAATTCGAAGTTTTAATACTACTTCCTTTATGGAAGATTTATTGAAGATTATAAACAAGGACAAACATCATTATTCGTGTAGACTTGTTCAAGTCTGCATAAAATAATGTCATATCAAAAAAAATTCACTTTCTACAACAGGTAAGAGAATTGCCACATCTAAAAGTCTGAACAAGACAAGTTGAGCAGGACTATTTAGGGACACAGATTAAACATATGAACATCGATATACTTGTTTGAATATATTAGATATGCTAGGTAAGGATGAGATGTTCAAACAATTTTGTCATTTTATTACTGTCAAAGCAAATTATCAGATTTACCTCCCATATATCAATTATTATTTTTCTTTGCATATAATCAGAACAATACAATTGACATATTACCTCACATGAAACGCAATATAACCATTCTGCACTATCGTAGTTAAATAAATCTACACGGGTTTTATTGTATGACTATTTAAATAAAAATAATATAAGAAACGAAGACATGATGATGTACATGTAATAAGATGAGAGTAGAGCTAGATATTGAGTTTACTAGAGATCATGAGACGGTGTTGTTAGTATTTTTCTCCAGGTTTCTTTACATTTTTTAAGCGTATCTTTTTTCAGGTAGCATACGTTTCTGTTTTAATCATACTGTTTAATTTGATTTCAAACAATTTAAAAGTCTGTGTCTCATTTTTGTATTTGCATTTACAGACAAACCGTTTACTCAACATAGTTACGTCGGTAAATATTGTATCTCTTCCTCCGAAGTATACATTGTATTTGTTTAATTCAATATCCGTGCTTTTTTTTCTCTACCCATGAACGGAAATCATTCCAGAAATGTTGAGTCCGAATACATTCCCAAAACAAACCGATCCATATTGCAAAATGTGCAAATAATTGAAATTGCCAGTTGTAATTTATGTAACATAATATTTGTTGCAAAGTTTCTGTTTACAAACTTATACTGACACATATGTAGTGTATTATCTTTACCACAGCTGAATGTGTTTATAAATACATATATCTTCAGTTCATGATATTGCAATAAAATACATTTTCCACTTAATGTATGATTTTGATTTTTAGTCGTCTTTTAATTATCTATTTGAACGTTTGTGAGATAGCTGTTTATATTTTAGGAGTCTTTCCTTTAATGCATTCAAATACTGATTTCTATGTATCTATGTTTAAGTCACCTAGTTCATTGGTTTGGTACTGAAGCTACAAGTTGATGATATTTATTAAGAATTATAGGTATTTCAAACTAATTTCTGATTCAATGTTATTGATTTTCTATCAGCTTCTTTGTAAATGTCATTAATGCGTGCAATTTCTTTCTCTATCCAATTAAGAAATGTTAAGACTGTACCATCATGTTTTATGCTGCTATTGTTCCATAAAGGTTGTTCATTGTTATGTTTTGGATCAGTTATGAAGTTGACAGAACACCACCCTTTTAATATGTCATTGAAGAAGGCGTGTTTAAACATAAATTTCAAGACATCTTAACATAAATGCATTCACAAATTAAGTTCCCGCCATATCATTCGAATTCTTTATTGGAGAACATTTTCCACTCTCCATTACTGTTTGTGTCTAATTAACGCTTTACCCATGATGCTTTTATAGAGTTTACATATGTGTATATCCACCATTTCCAAACCACCATCTCCTATGATGACTTCTACCTAAAGCCATTGGGACGATGGCGTTTGATGTTTGTCTATGATCTTTCTTGTCGTGCCGTTAATGGTTTATACTCTTATTGCTCTGGCCAAGTCATTCAGTACATTCACTGTGGTTTTCTAGGCTATTTTTTTTGTATTATATGTACACGAGCATATATGTGTTTTACTTGTATTGCCTATTGATGCTGCCTTGTTGGTTAGATATTAGATCATGGCGGGGATTTCTTTATTTACACTGTCCTGTTTTAATGGGATGACAGTAGGGTAGGTGTGAGGTTTGGTGCACCCTAGAACCGGTTTAAACCCCCCAGTGGCCTACTTTGCCACTGACCGTTCCAAGGCGCTAGCCCTATTGTCAACCCTTTTGTGTTTGTGATGTCGTTGCATTTATTATTACTTTTGCCTTCTTGTTTGTCTGTTTGCGTGTTTGTTTCTGTGTTTTGTGGTTGACTGTCCTCCTTGAATGCTACTTTCCCTGTCCGATCTTTTTATATTTCTTCATATTGTTTTATTCTATCTTTCAATTTGATCTCATCTCTTTTTGAATTCCAAATGAAGTGAAAACATGTTTGATTTAGTTATTTTACTACGTCATTCGGGGGATTTGGAATATTTGAAAAATATACGTTAACTCTGGAATAATACTAGATTGTAAAACATTTATTTTTCCTATTGTTGATAACTTACGCCTTGCCGATTGTTCTATATTATTATAGACTTGCTTTAATCTATCTGTGTAGTTGAAGTGAATAATGTTTCTTGCATCTGCATGAACATTATCTCAAGTGCCTGTATATATTCAGATGTCCAAAGAATACGTTTCCTACTATAAACTAAATCGTGTTGCGTTCTCAGTTTACGTAAGGTATATGTAATGTTATATCAGTGCTAAGGTTTAATATAGGCCCGGAAAGCTTTATAAACTCTACAAATTTGTTCAACATAACATTCTAACCCTTTTTCGGACACGTCTAGTACAATCGTTGCAGTATCAGGAAACATTGTATATTTCATTTCTTGGTCATTCACCTTGACACCTGTAACATAACATCTCTGTTACTGAGGAGGGATACTGAGATTATTTCAATTGCTAAGCTAAATATATATGTGGAGAGGAGCGGACAACCTTGTCTTACTCCTCTTCTTATTTTACACATTCCGACATATTATATACTTTTTTTCTTATACCACTTTATGCATCGCTGTAAATAGTTTAATCCATTGTATTGACATAGGTCCAACGTTAAAATATTCTAAAGCCTCGTATGTATAATCGTGTCCCAAACTATCGAATACTTTTTCGAAATCGGCAAAACTCTGGAAGCTCATTTCCTTCCAAATATACGATCCTGTATAAGTCCCTTAGTTTAATAATATTTTATTGCAGATATGTTACAATACATCAATTCAACATCACAATATTCATAGAAGTCCCTTCGTAATAGCCAGTCTGGCTATTGTGAATTGTTTTATATACCCGGTCTTTTTCCATTACTCATAACTTTAATCGCGACTTTTCATCCTTTTTCCATAATGGTTCCTTCGAAGTAGGATTTGTCCTCATTTGAAAGTTTTGAACTACTATTTTGGGAAGAAAACATGTGTTTATCATGATCTCTTTTTTATAACAATTTTCAACAAATAGTGACGTTCTGATCATTCAGTACGTTCCCATTTATGTTTAATCTATTTATCGGTTTACTTTCAGCTCTATGTATGTATACACTCATTGGTAATTTCACATTCTAATGCAACTATTATGTAATACGTTGCTCCATTGACTAACATCTCAAATTTGCAGCCATAAAACCCCGATGACATCAAAAAAAATGCTAGTATCCGTGAATTTGAGTTTTTATAGAAAAACAAATGTGTATGTATGATTTTATTTTATATGTGTAGCATTTGAATGGAAAAGCATTAGAATCGAGATAACCATGCTAAATGGTTCAATCTGGGACGGTATGTGGTGGTTTTACGGTCTGAAATTACGTGTTACGGCTCCGTTATCGCCTCGCCTTAAAACGAAATTTCAGACCGTAAAATTACTCACTTACCGTCCCAGATTGAAAATCTTAGCATGGTTATCTCTTAATTTTATTCTCCATTTTCTATATACGGTGCCTTTATTCTAGATTTTATTCCGTTTGTCACGTATTCGGAAAAAATCTTCTCACTTATGATTTATTTGTTTCAATATTTGAGCTTGATTGAGATATGAATACTTGAATTCCGGAATATCTTGAATTTCGCCTTGAATTTTAGTTAAGCGTTAATTTTCTGGTTTCCATATTGAACAGTGTTGTTTCGAACGGTGCCTTTAACTAGTTCCAATGCATACATGCATACTCGTACAATCATTACTTACGTGCGATTGACCATCCTTGTCCCGAAACTATCATTGATTATGTGGTTAATGCAGTAGTTATTAGGCGGGTCACACTGGGCGGTAGTGTACAATTGCTCACATACCTGGGCCGGTCCATTACATACGGCACACGTAGCTGTAAATACAGGCACATTCGTTTACGTTGTTATACAGAAGTTATTAGACGGGGAACATTTGGTGGATCCGGGGGATCATTTGATGGATCCGTGGGAGGGAGGTGGGGACATTTGGTGGATCCGGGGAGGGTACATTTGCTGGATCTGTGTTATTGCTCACATATTGAGACGGCCCATTACATAAGACACATACATTAGTTACCAGAAGGGGAACTTCTTATTACAAATTTAGCGGTAAAAACATGCACATTCATTCAGGTGGTGAAGGCAGTTATTATAAAAAAGCATAATTGATATGTATAGTGCCTTACACATCCAAAGTTTCTAGTGTGCATGTGTTTTTCCCAAGATTAGCTTTTATTGCATTGTTAAATCTAACCTGAGGTCTGTTGTCATGAATATTAAGTAGTTTACTGTGTTTGTCAGGATTATTTCTATGGAGAGTATGAGCACAGAGGTAAGGTAGAGATGTGGTTTTGACATAGGTTTATTTAAAAATACGCATAGTGTGAATGAATGACGCGAAATGATGAAAAACTGAATCAGTGTTTTATTCCAGATATGGGACCGTTTGCTAGCCAAATGTGTTTAATTCACAGAATAAAAGTTTGTTTAAGTGAACGAATGTTGTGGAACTTGTGAATGATCTCCAAATATAGACCATATTGCACTATATTCAATGGGCTGATTTTCACCGGTCTACCACCATACGGCACACTCTGCTGTACAGTCATGCAAATCTGTTAACGTGGTTATACAGCAGTTGTTAATAGGCGGAAAACATACGACACAGTTAGCTGAAAATGCATGCAACTTCAAATTCATTTAAGTGGTATATACAGTAATTAGTAGCGGGCCTATATGGTGGATCCGTGTAATTGTTCACGTTCTTCAGCCAGAACATTATATACCTCATATTTAGCTGTTAATACATGACCATTAATTAACGTGGCTTATACAGTACTTATTATGCGGGGCCCATATTCGTGTAATTGCTCACATACTTGAGCGGACACACTGCATTCTGTACATTTAGCTATAAATATATTCGAATTAAAGAAACTAACCCGCCAAATAACGGCAAAATTAAACTAAGAAAATGTTGATCTAAACTCTTTCCTGTTGTTCAGGTCATATAGTAATGTATTTGTGGCTATTAAAAGCAAAGTATTATTCACGGGTTCTTAAAAATACATAATTGAATAAGCGTCAAATGAATTATGAGTAGGTAACTCTTAATTCAATGCTCTAGTTTTGTGGTATGGTCTGGCTGGTTAAAGCCGTTTATATTGTGTCTATCGAGTTTGAATTCTTAAAATACGTACCTCCTCTAGGTTTAGAAACAATGTAGATATGTTGTGAAATTTGGCTGTTGTTGGTGGGATAGCTTCTTTATTTAATGTAGCTTATACAGTAATTATTAGAAGGAAAAAAATGAACTAATACGTATAGCCACCCATAATACAGAGCCAGCCAGTTAAGTTCGGAACTGTCAGCCAAATACATGCACATGTATTGACGTGATCCGGTGATTCTCCATTATATATTTATTATTGGTTATTAGGTTGGAAAACGGGCCTGGTATGAAAACCAATACAAACTGCAAATCAAATACCGTGCTTAATTAGCTCATGCAAGTTGGAGATTTGAATATACCGATCTTTGTCGATTTGAAGCTTAAAAGCGTCTAAGAAAATACGAATAATTGGGATGATAGGCGCCTATAACGTATTCGAAAGGCAAATAACCAACCAACATGCATAATAAACAAGCCAACATTTGACTGGAATATTTCAGTTATTTAAAAATATATTAACCAAAGAAAACATACGTAGCGATTAAAAACACATGTATTGAATATGAATACTTCAAAATCTCAAGCGTATGCAGACCATGCCTTTCACTGTTTGACGAAACTGTCTAATGCCATTATTAAAGGAATACAGTCACGAGTTCATGTCTAACCACTATTCGTCTGCCTATCGCGGAGAAGTTGACACAGTAATATATACCAGAAAGCATGATTTCAATTATTATAATTCTAAAATTAACTTTCGTAAATTGCATTCCTTCAAATGGTTAAATTCTTCTTACTGTTTTAGGATCTTCCTTTTAATTTTTATTATTACTGAACGTATCGATGTACGATTCATCAAAATCCCAAGCGTATGTAGGCCATGCTTTTTACTGTTTGACGAAACTGTCTAATGACATTATTAAAGGAATTTATTCACGACTTTATGTCTAACCACTATTCGTCTAACGCGGGGAAATTGACGCAGTAATACATACCAGAAAGTATGAGTTCAATTCTTATAATTCTAAAATTGACTTTCGTAAATTGCATTCCTTCAAATGGTTAAATTCTTCTGACTGTTTTCGTATCTTCCTTTTAGTTTTTATTATTATTGAATTTATCAATGTACGAAACAAAGTGAACAATTATGAATCATTAAATTAAACATTAAAGTGTTACTGTACTTGGTGTGGGTGGAATCGTATAAGGAGGCATTTTCGTTGTTGAATTTATCGAGATTGTTGTAGATGTTGACGTTGAGGGCAAGGTTGATGACTGGGTGGTATTGTTATCTATAAAGAATAACATATCAAATTACAAAATTTGTATATATATAACATAAGGTATCACTATATAGCTATACAGTATACATGTACATGTATGACTTACTTAATTGACGAATTGATAAAGATAAATTATATTATAAACACCAACATTTTAATACATTTTGTTTCGTTATATTATTGTCTTGGTCGCTTGTTCAGCCAAAGTGTTTCAGCAATAGCAGGAGTGATTTTCTCAATACGTACATACATTACATATCGGTGTAACTGATATTTTAGTGGTAAATAAAACTACGGCAACTTTAGGTTTGAAAATCAGTTGCGAAATAAACATTTTACAGCCAAAATGCCTTTTGATGGGGCTCAAATAATAGACGCAATAGACTGCTAAACAACTTTCAGGATGTCTCAATTTACGTTTGTCCAACACATTAATATCAATTTTGGATAAAAAATATGAAAAAGAAATCCATTCGTTGATGCGGCAGAATTTTGCATTGAAAATACACTATCAAAATCAACTTTCAACACAGCAACAAGATGTCTGATTCACTGATATAACTTATTTATTTTTTTTTTTTTTTTTTTGTCTTCAAAGTCTAAAATAATCTTTGGCTAAAACGTGCGACCCGAACAATATGTTGTCAACGTCTTGAACACATATAAATAAGTTGTAACAGTCCAGTACACACCAGTAAAAAACAAACAATTCGAAGTAATAATTGTCCATACATAGTTTTTAATAAACATTTTGTTTTACACTGTCATATTGGATTTGTTCGAAATACACTCAAGTGATATGAAAACGCAACACGGGAATTTCCGCTATATATTGTATGTACAATATGCTGCTTTTAATCGAATGGTACATGGCTACGTAAGACCTTTCCTTTTGGAAAAAATACTAAAACAACAAATAATACAGCAAATAGTATTCCTTCAATGTTTCATTATTCACAGAGTACGCGTTTGGCTCAATCATCTGAGCAAACTTAGGATGCAACATTTTGCAAACTATTTACGTTAAATACAGTACTGAACTAGCTCAATTTTTCAATGAGCTACTTCAACATATATGAAGTTCTTGTTACAAAGTGAAGTGTGATTAAAACGTCTACAACATCACAGTTGTGTCCTTTCTCTAGTTAACTGCAACTTTCTTTTTAAAAAACATCTTGGGATTTCTTTAGAATATTATGTGCAATTAAGTGTGCAGTATATACAATATATAGCGGAAATTGTGTTGCGTTTTTATATCACTTGAGTGTACAACAATATAACTAATCAAAGTGCTGAAAGCATTGATGGACTAGGGGCTTTGGAAATTGAACAGTTCTGTTGAGTGTATATTGTTTGACTATTACCGTTCATTGTTATTAGCTGTTTCCAATATACTACGACTCATTTTCTTATTAAATATTTTTCTAGCTAATAATAAACATGCAATAGTTATTTCCTTACATCAGTTATTTTAACATTTAAACACGTTTACTGAACGACTTTAAAAAACGCATATATACATTATTTGCGGTACCTGTATACATGTTGTGAAATAAATGTCATAGGACCTTGTCATATACAAGTTTTTAAAAAAAGCTTGAGCACTAGACAACACTTTTTTTTACATTATCGCTTCAGTAAAAAATAAGTGGTTGGGGTACGGGTCCATGTTGTTTTTTAAAGTAGAAAGACGAAAGAGGATTACAATTGATTGTGTATGTTTTAAAAATTATTATATATGTAATCGATAATTAATCGTTGTTTTACAATAAATGTAATGTTATGAAAAAAGTTATGAAAATGTTCAATGACTCTATTTTTCATCTTTTTAGTGAAATGTTCGAGTTAGAAGCATGTTTCTCCCATTTCTGCTCATGTGAGATAGGCATTTTCCTCATGTGAGATAACTCTATCTTACATGTGACTTACGACGTCATGACGTTACGTCGACGTCGCCTTATTCTGGCGTTAAATCAGCAAAGTCATTGATGTTATGCCGGTAAACACATAATGGGAGAAAAATAATCCATCATGAATGATCCATGTAAGATAGGGAAATCTCACCATCGGGATCAGAATTGCAACCAGGCACTCGGCAGAGCCTCGTCCCTGGTTGCAATTCTAACCCCTCGGGTGAGATTTATCTATCTCACATGGATACTCATGATGGATTCTTATAGTCTTCTTCAAAGACGTCTAGTGAAAAAAAATGTGATGAACTACGTGTTGTTTTCTAAATGATACCAAAGAAGCTTTAAATATCCATTTTAAAAAAGTCTGTGTACTATGTCCTTTCCCAGCCAACCTCCTTAATGAACTTTCGTTTTTTCCCGATGGACCGAGGCCATTACATTTAGGCAAACTGCTTTATTGGAGTGTAAAGCCATACCAATTGTGGTAACTCCTGTAGTCGGTGAGCTTGTAGAACTTGTAGCTGTCGCCATAGCTGTCGATGACGTGGTTGGCGTATTTGTTGATGTAGTGGTTTGGCTAGTTGTTGCTGAAGCAGTTGAAGCTGAAAATTAAAATGTACGGGACATTTGAAAATATGAACTTAACATATCATCCGGTAGGTAACGTTCATTCGTATTATTATAATTACACATTGCAAAACTAGTAACGACGAATGGATGGGTTTAATCTTGAAACACGATCAATGAATTAAACGCCAAGTTATATCAACGATATTTGACCAAACAAATTATTTGCAAAATCATACGATTTTCTTGTTTTATCGGTTTCATGTTACGGTTTTGCAATATTTGTATAGAATTTCATTGTCTATGCAAAGTCATACGATTCTCTTGTTTCATACGTTTTATCTTGCGTTGCTGCAATATTGGGATCGAATTTCATTGTCTATGCATAGTTTTACGATTCTTTTTTCATCAGTTTCATCTTGCGTTGCTGCAATATGGGGATCTAATTTCATTTTCTATGCAAAGTACGATTATCTTGTTTCATCAGCTTCATCTTGCGTTGCTGCAATATGGGGATCGAATTCATTGTCTATGCAAAGTCATACGATTATCTTCTTTTATCAGTTTCATCTTGCGTAGCTGCAATATGGGTATCTAATTTCATTTTTTTGCACAGTTATACGAATCTCTTGTTTCATACGTTTACTCTTGCGTAGCTGTAATATGGGGATCGAATTTCATTTTCTATGCACAGTTATACGATGTTCTTGTTTCATACGTTTTATCTTGCGGTGATAAAATATGGGGATCGAATTTCATTGACAATGTCTTATTATTACCTTTTTATCGAGTAAATGGCAAATATTCACGGTCAGCTGCATTCGAAGCATATTGGTCGAACCTCAGCTTATTTTAAATAATAGAATGTAGTTGTTAACCTTAGAATTGTAATGCACAACGTTTTGAAGGATAAATAGACATATTTAATGATAAATAAACGTATGTTTCGGCCTAATATAATAGAGCAACTCGATCCTGTTAGAACTTGTTTTTGCCATTACCGACAAGTTTAAGGAAATTGGTAAAAACTACACCTCTGATACATGTATGTATGTATATGTTCATTTCTAAGTATAAATGTATAGACGATGGCAATCAACTAGCACGTTTTAAAATAAACACAAGCAGTATTAACAAAGAAAAAGTGTAAATGAAGTCGGCAGAAACAATCGCCAAATTTAGAATTGGGGTCGCTTCCCAAACTTGAAACAGTTGGTCGATAGGAAACTCTATGACAATGTCAACGCTTTTGTCCATTTTGTGGAAAGAAGGTCAAGGATGAAAAAATAATATTGTAAACTGTAACATGTCTTTGTAAATGTAAACGGTACGGATTCAATAAATATAGGATATGATTTGATTACGTGACAACAACTGTTTTAACATTGTTAAAAAACAGATTTCTGTTAACACGAGGGGCAGTCAGAAATTTCTGAGACTGCCTTTATAAATAGAATATTTTACATCATAGCGCTTTTAGTTTTCTGTACATAATTGCTCAACCTTTTTGAATATCAATACATTTAAATGTACCATGCGTCTTCAAAACGTTTTTATAGCAACCCAGGTTCAGTATCACGGAGCACTTTTGAAATTGTAAAACGGTGCGTATGTTTCACTTTCAGGATTTGTTTATTGTGTTTATTTTTTGACGCCAAACACAAGTGAAATTTGGCCTGACGTCATTTCAACATCGTAGAAAAAAAAGCAAGGGCAAAAGTATAACGTAATTTAATTTTTTTGAAGTCGCGGTGCACTTTTAAAGTACAACTGAGATTTTACGTTGAAGTAAAAAAATGACGTCGCTGGAATTGTGGCGAAGGTTGGTATGACGCCTACGGATACTTGGATAATTATATCGAACGGTAAACAACCAAAGAAGTGTTCCAGGGCATTGGCTTTAGGAGGCACCGACGATTTACTGAAGGTCCGAATAATACGCGCACAGGAAGGCCGAAATATGGACAGATTGTGACACAAAAAGTAAAAGACTCCCTCACGTGGTCGGAAATTCACAAAACTAGATGAACTGCGAATAGCAGTGAGGATATGTGTTTCTACATTTGAAATAATAATGGAAACTTGACATTTACCACACGTGAATAGAGAGTCACAACACGTGTATTCTTGATGGTGGCGAATATTTTAAAGAAAAAAATAAAGATAATAACGTTACAGCGACGTCATGAACTTCGTCAAAGTGCATCGTAGTATGCAGTATGCATGTTTAAAAATTATTACTATTTTGTTTAGTGTGTGAATAGCTGAATGAAATTGTCACAGGTTGTCACAAATACATTGATTTTTTTGCTAACCAAATTTGTTTAGTTGTGAGCGCAAATTATAAAGTTATAGAATCTCTTATATAGTAAATAGTGGAGATAGGATTATTTAAAGCATGTCATCTGTTTTACAGTACAGTGTATAACATATACCTATAATGTATATAGGTTTTATTATACACACTTTGGTTGTAGTTGTTTCTTATGATACTATTGTTTTATTTATCCCAAGCTGGCAACTATGTTTAATCAGGTTACCAGACTAGGCATGATGGTTGATATTAAAGGGAGTAGATCAGGATTTTTCTAGAAATATCTTAAATTATAAAAATGCTCCAATTCATGATAAAACACTTATATCCATCAAAATATGATGTTCGAACCATATTGTTAAGTTTTAAACTTTGAATACATCATATAGCTAGGACGGAATCGGGCATAAAATGCTGAAATTAACCCTGGTGCGTAACCTAGGATAGCACGTGTTACTGTACAGAATGAATTTCCTTGTAACTAAGTGGTCATTTTTAGGATCATTCATTATGTTTAGGCGCTTTAAAATAGAAAATATTATTATTTGTCAATTTTAAGTCGGACCCCTAGACCCCTTTGAAAAGCCTGATGTACTCCCTTTAATAGAAGCTCGGATAAGTTTGAAAACCAGTTATATCATAATTTATGTTCCTTTGATTATTTAAAAATGCTATATTTCGTTTCGTTAGAGCCTTAGCACCTTCATTATCCATATATGAACAATGAATGTGTGCAATTTGGTATATGCTGATATTAGTGTTTTAGTTGCCAATACTGAGAATGACTTACAGTTTACGCTACAAGAGCCTAGCGATCGATGCAACAAAACTAGTATGTCTGTAAAAGGCAAGAAGTAGAGTTTTTCATTTTAGATCAAACTCTGTCAAGCCTGAACCTTTCCCTTTAATGTGGACATGATATTATCGATCCTGTAGATCGAGTTTTTGTCTTGTTTTATCATTAAGTAAGCATATAAACTATTAAAGCATGACTAAGGTCATTTACCAGACTGCAAGTCATGCTTTATGTTTCCTTATCCTCTAAATACAAACGTATAGGCAACACAAAGTCATACAATTCTCGTTTTATTGAGGAACTGGCTAATATTCACCGATAGCTGCATTCGAAGCAGATATGGGTTGACTGTCAGCTTACTTTAAATTATGGAATGCATTTGCAAACATTAGAGTTGTCATGTACAACTTATTTAAAGATAAATACAAATATTTATTTAGGCCGGTACTAAAAAAACTCGATCGTGTTAGAATTGATATTTACTTATAAAAGTCCTTACTCTGATACATGTATATGTATGTTCATTCCAAAGTATACATGTATAGACGATGTCACTGGGACCTTAATACACAAGGTCGTTTAATGAACAAAACACAATATTAACAAAGACCAAGGTGTAAATGGAGTACTAGGCAGAAAGACTTGCCAAATTTAAAGTGTGGTCGCTTTCTAAAGAATTTAAATAAACTCTGAGATAAAGTCAACACTTTTGTCAATTTTTAGTAAAGAAGATCGACGATGAAAACAATGCTATTTGAAAGTATAGCACGTATGATGACATGCGAAAGGTCTGGTTAGACAAAACATATTCTTCGGTACGGATATAATAATGATATGCTTTCCAATAAGTATATGATTTAAGTATGTGCCAAACAAGGTTTTAATTTTTTCAAGAAACGGACTGCTGCTCATTATATATAGTAAATAGTGTTATAGAAATGATGTTGTCTGTTGATACAGTAGAGTGTATACACTATACTTATTACTTATATATGTCTTATTGTACACACGTTGACTGTGGTTTTTAGTTATATTGTTGTATTTATACCAATTAGACAACTATGTTTAATCAGGTTATATTGGATCTGATTTAGTGTAATGATTATCTTTTGGAAAATGTTTAAATAATATCGATTATAAAGAAATGTTAATACGATATCCCGGGCCCCACTACATGATTTCGGATGGTATTCAACTATTTATTGTATGCTTTTAAACGATTAAATACTGCTGCTCAAAGTGTCAAAAGTTGGCGAGATAAAAATGGTTGCATGGGTTTAAATACAAATAAGAACGTACAACTTACAGATGCATAATAATAATTGGGCAATGTGAAAGGAGGAATTATTATCATAATTTTGAAATGCAATGATGTGTACATATATGTTATGGTATACTGAGTATGTGGATACTGTTTTATCTTATACAACCGTAGTTCAAAAACAACATCCACAAAAACAAAACAAAAATCAAAACAAAAAAGCAACATTTGATCGTGTTTTTTTGGGTATTGCTTTGCCAACTTGTGAGTCAAATGACACCGTAGAGGCAAAATATATAATTCCAATAAATTTAGGTTAATAGTCCAATTATCTTTATTGTTGTATTTTTTATTGTTGTATTTTTGTATTGTTGTATTGTTGTATTGTTGTATTTTTGTATTGTTGTATTGTTGTATATCAAATTGTTGATATATATGCAGTAACTTTAACTAAAACCTCTTTCAGGATTAGCATAGTTATAAGAAATAATATGTGTTGCAGTACACAATTTATATTTCACCACGACGAGATTTGACTAGTTTTGGTAGTGTTTTGTGGTGGCTGTACAAAGTCCACATAGCAGTTCCTACATTTATTTTGTTTATGTTCCGAGTTAGTTAAAACTATATATGGGTGATTATGCATTGTCTTTTACAGAGAAGGTCTGATCCTTCACACATAGTAAATATATTTTATAATCGTCATCTATTAGTTCTTGCTACATGTAATGCTTATGTTTTTGATAATTGTTTCGCTTAAATAATTAAACTGCCCATGTGTTATTCATTGTGTTAGCCTTCGATTAGTACACTTTAAGAATATTTACCACAGATCCCACACGTGACCGGACAAAACTGTTTGAAATCAGTCAGCTTGCACAAGTCGAGAAGCATTACCGTAGAGTACAGGTGACAGTTATGTTGAGTATTGTCAACACATGGACTTTGTGTTTGTGCTAGATAACATAAACATCATATAATCAATTGTATATCTTAATAATACATGTTCCGTGCAGCCGTTCAGCATTACCGGAGGGCAGAGCTGACAGTTATGTTAAGTGTTGTCAACACATGGACGGTGCGTTTGTGCTAGATAACATACAATACATTAGTAAATTTTATATCTTAATGATAAAAGTTCCGTGCAGCCGTTCAGCATTACCGGAGAGCAGAGCTGACAACAGTTATGTTAAGTGTTATCAACATGTGGCTTTTGTGTTTGTGCTAGATACATGATACATAAAACACATTTAGTCAATTGTATATTTTCATGATAAAAGTTCCGTAACGTTCTGCAAGCCAGAATAATTATGCTACACATATAATGATTATCCATCGGCAAGTAACTCACATGCACTGCTTGGCTGTATTCCTGCATATCGAAACGGAACAAACATTTAATATTACATTAATTGTATTTGTAATCTTTCTGTGAGACAGGTTGTACATACATAAATGCCTTTTTTATTTGATAGAAACAATATTTTATAGAAACCCATATCCCATACATTGTTGTGTTGCAAAACAATGTTCGAACCCCAGTATTGCATGCAATAAGTCATTCTAAGAAAAACACGGGCCGTCAAAAGCCGATCTAAAGTTAGTGATGAAGTCAAAATGTCAGTATTATATTTCACTTTCGGACATTGAATGCGGAGAGGTAGTATCATTGTTACATGTATATAATAAATTGATATACTTGTTGTAGCATCAGTTGTAGTCGTCGGCATAATTGTCGTCACCACTGTAGTGGTCGGCAAACGTGTAGATTTAACGGTAGGCGTTGCTGTCGGTGTAGTCGTTGGTGTGGTCATCGTTGTTGTGCTCGGTGAAGTCATCACGGTTGTAGTGGTGGTAATTGGTGGTACTGTGGTTGATGCAGAGGTAGTGTTATCTGATCATTACTACATTATAGGTACATTATAGGTACGTTGCTATTTATATTATGTCAATATTGTATATTTAAGCTAATGCACATTATACATCATAAAACATTCATGAGAATTTGCACCTCGAACTTATGTTACGCCATATAGGGTTTTGTAAAGTCATGTTAAGTCATGTAAATCCATTTTATGCCAGTACTTAAGATATGTAACCCACGAAGTACGTCGCTAGTGCTCGGCCATGCAAATTACCCAGCGTTCTAATATGCAGAGTACGTGCACACATATTTACTTTCAATTAGTAATAGTAAAGACAGGGTCATTTCAACTTGCAATTAATCACCATAATTTATGGTTTAGATATAAACAACACTCTCTCGGCGTTTTTTAAAAACCTAAACTTGTTGTTTTTTTATATTTTTTTTTTATTTTAGTGTTTGTTTTTCGTTTGACCGTAACTTTGTTGCCTTTTTTATCGCCGACCGTTTCAAGACGTTATCCCTATTGTTAACCCTTGTGTGTTTGTGATGTCTTATCTTGCCTTTTATTCTTCTTTATAATTATATAATTGCTCTTCGTTTCTTTGTTTGTTTGTGGTTGACTGTCGTCCTTGAATGCTACTTCTCCTGTTCGATTTCCATATCTACTTTTGTATAACATGGAATTGCTACATGTACTATCCATACTGACTTTCATATGAAATTTTATCAAACAGAACACTACGACTATGCAATACTCATTGTAACACTCTGACACTGTTGAGACTCTCACCCATGGTTAGATGACGAGTGTTCAGCTCTAAAGCAATTACCGCTACCTGTAGACGTGGACAACGTAGTGTTAATATGTGAATAACCTATCACATAAGGAATAAGGATCGAGGTCAACAATGAATGTGTGCATTTTGTTTTATGCTGATAATATTGATGTAGGTGCCAATACTGAGACGGACTTACAGTTTACGATACAGGAGCCTAGCGATTGATATAACACAATACTAATATGTCTGTAAATAACAAAACTCTTGTAAAGCCTGACCTTTCCCTTAACTGTTGTTTGTTTTAGTTTAACATTAAATGAGTATTTAAACTATACTATTGCGGAAAAGGTCATTTACACGAGTGCATGTCTTGCTTTATAGTTCCTTATCGCTAAATACAAAAGTATAGGCAATACAAGGTATTTGCAAAGTCATATGATTCTCTTGTTTCATCGGTTTTATCTTGCGGTGCTTTAAAATTGGGATCGAATTTCATTGTCTATGCAAAGTCATTGACAATGTCTTGTATTACCTCTTTATTGAGAAACTGGCAACTATTCACCGACAACTGCAAGCGAAGCATATGAGTCTCAGCTTACTTTATGTAATAGAATGTAGTTTTAAACATAACAATTGTAATGCACAACGTTTTTAATAACAAATACACGTTGTTTTCGGCCTATACTAGAGCAACTCGATCCTGTTAGAATTGGTTTACCGACAAGTTTAAGGAAACTGATAAACAAATAATAAGCTGATACATGTATGTATATGTTCATTCCTAAGTGTAAATGTATAGCCGATATCAATGGAATCTTAATCCACCAGCACGCTTCAAAATGAACAAAAATCAAATATTAAAAAAGAAAAAGGTTTAAATGGAGTCGGTAGAAACAATTGCCAAATTTAGAATTGGCGTCGCTTCCTGTAAACTTGAAACAGGTCGGTAGGAATCTCCATGAAAATGTCAACGCTTTTGTCCATTGTGTGTAAAGAAGGTCAAGGATGAAAAAATGCTATTGTAAGCTGTAGCAACTCTTGTAAATGTAAACGGTACGGATACAATAAATATAGGTTTTCCACCGGCTTAAGCGATATTCTACTTTAACCTATGTTCCGTATCACGGAGCACTTCGGAAATTGTAATACGTTGCGTATGTTTCACTTTCAATAGTGGTTTATTGTGTTCATATTTGACGCCAAATACAAATGAAATTTGACCTGGCGTCATTTCAACATTGTAGAAAAGCACGGACAAAAGTATGACGTAATTTAACATTTTTTGAAGTCGAGGTGCACTTTTAAAATACAGGTGCGATTTGTCGTTGAAGTCAAAAAATGAAGTCGCTTGAACGGACGGAGCACCGGGCTGTGGTAAACATTTGGCGAAGGCTGGTATGACACCTACAAACACCTGGATAATTATATCAAACGGTAAACAACCCAAGAAGTATTCCAGGGCATTGGCTTTTGATGGCACCGACGATTTACGGAAGGACCGAAGGATATGCGTACCGAAAGGCTGTAACATGGACAGATTGTGACACAAAAAGTAAAAGACTCCCTCGCATGGTCGGAAATTCGCACAACTAGACTAAACATATTCTTTGTAGTTTGTTTTAAACGGTACGTATATAATAATTACAGGCTTTCCAATACGATTATGATTTGAGTATGTACCAGCACTGTTTTAATTTAGTTCAAGAAACGGACTGCTGTTTAATATACATAGTACATCGTGGTTATAGAAACATTTAAATCATGTTGGCTGTTTTTACATTACAGTGTATACAATATACTTATTACTTATATATGTCTTATTGTACACACGTTGTCTGTGGTTTTTAGTTATATTGTTGTATTTATACCAATTAGACAACTATGTTTAGTCTGGTTATAATGGATCTGATTTGGTGTAATGAGTATCTTTTGGAAAATGTTTAATTGATATCGATAATAAAGAAATGTTAATACAATATCCCGGGCCCCACTACATGATTTCGGATGGTATTCAACTATTTATCGTATGCTTTTAAACGATTAAATATTGCTGCTCAAAGTGTCAAGTTGGCGAGATAAAATTGGTTGCATGGGTTTAAATACAAATAAGAACGTACAACTTACAGATGCATAAAAATATACTATATCCATAATTTGGCAATGTGAAAGGAGGACATATTATCATAATTTTGAAATGCAATGATGTGTACATAATTGAGTATGTGGATACTGCTTTGTCTTATATAACCGTTGTTCAAAAGCAACATCCACAAAAACAAAACAAAAATCAAAACAAAAAAGTAACATTTGATCGTTTTTTTTTGGGTATTGCTTTGCTAACTTGTGAGTCAAATGACACGGTACAGGCAAATGTATAATTCCAATAACTTTAGGTTAATAATCCAATTATCTTTGTTGTTGTATTGTTTTACATACAATTGTACATATAAATACAGTAACTTTAACTAAAACCTCTTTTAGAATTAGTTTATTTATAAGAAAAATTATGTTTTGCAGTATACAAATTATATTTCACCACGACGACATTTAAATAGCTTTGATAGTGTTTTATGGTGGCTGAACAAAGTCCCCTACTATAAATCTGGGCCCTGTTTTATTAAACATCTTACGATTAGTCTTAAATTTTAATGTTTAAATGTATTTAAATGTTTCACTTTGTTATTAAAATGTTATTAATGTCATAAATCTACGTCACATTTATTTTGTTTGTGTTCCGAGTTAGTTAACACATATATGGGTGATTATGCATTGTCTTTTACTGAGAAGTCTTGATCTTTCACACATAGTAAATACATTTTATAATCCTCATCTAATTAGTTCTTGCTACATGTAATGCTTCTGATTTTGATAATTGTTTCGCTTAAATAATTAAATTGCCATGCGTTATTCATTTTGTTAGCGACCACCGTTAATGCCATTATTAACTGAAGAAAAAAAACATCAGCTTTCGATTATGCAATACATATAAACAGAATACACTTTAAGAATATTTACCACAGATCCCACACGTGACCGGACAAAACTGTTTGAAATCAGTCAGCTTGCACAAGTCGAGAAGCATTACCGCAGAGTACATGTGACAGTTATGTTGAGTATTGTCAACACATGGACTTTGAGTTTGAGCTAGATAACATAAAATACATTTAGTCAATTGTATATCTTAATGATAAAAGTTCCGTGCATCCGTTCAGCATAACCGGAAGGCAGAGCTGACAGTTATGTTAAGTGTTATCAACACGTGGATTTTGTGTTTGTGCTAGACACATGTAACATAAAATACATTTAATCGATTGTATATCTTAATGATACAAGTTCCGTAACGTTATGCAAGCAGGAATAATTACGCTTAAACAACAAAACATATACATATGTAAAAAATATAGTACTACACATAGAATGATTATCCATCGGCAAGTATCTCACATGCACTGCTTGGCTGTATTCCTGCATATCGAAACGGATCAAACATTTATTAGTACATTAATTGAATTTGTAATCTTTCCACTCGCATACTCTTTCTGTGAGACAGGCTGTATATACACAGATGTCTTTTTTATTCGATAGAAACAATATTTGATAGAAACAATACACACCAGGTTTCATTGTTTCAGGAAAATGTTTATCATGGTCAGGTGGTATTATAATAATTGTGAATTGTAATTAAAATAATACAAATGGGAACTGAAGTGTGGATCTTTTATAGCATTTGATCTGTTAATATAGGTGGTCGTCTCTTGATCAATTGATCGATCATTATACATAAACACAATTCAGGGCATTGTCCTTAGATTATTGTACATTTACTTAAAAAAACAACGTTTGTTTCAATTAAATATAAAAAAAAATCTGCCAAATGTAATTTTCATGATCTCAATCAGAATTTAATTAAAGTTACAGAGCGAACAATATCATATCTGCAGACGGTCGACGGGGAAAGTTGCTGCAAACAATAACTGTATCCCATACATTTTGGTCGAGCATAACATTGTTAAAACCCCAGTATTGCATGCAATTAGACATTCTAAGAAAACCCGGGCCGTCAAAAGCCGATCTAAAGTCAGTGATGTAGTCAAAATGTCAGTGTTTGTATTTCACTTTCAGACATTGAATGCGGAGAGGTAGTATCATTGTTATGTAATAAATTGATATACTTATTGTAGCATCAGTTGTAGTCGTCGGCATAACTGTCGTCACAACTGTAGTGGTCGACACACGCGTAGATTTAGCGGTCGACGTAGCTGTCGGTGTAGTCGTTGGTGTGGTCATCGTCGTTGGGCTCGGTGAAGTCATCACGGTTGTAGTGGTGGTAATTGGTGGTACTGTGGTTGATGCAGAGGTAGTGTTATTTATGTCAAATATTGTATATGTAAGCTAATGCACATTATACATCATAAAACATTATATGGGATTTTGCACCTCGAACTTCTGTTACGCCATAGAGGGTTTTGTAAAGTCATGTTAAGTCATGTAAATCCATTTTATGCAAGTAGTTGATACGTAACCCACGAAGTACGTCGCTAGTTCTCGGCTATGCAAATTACTCAGCGTTCTAATATGTAGATTAGTCACGTGCATACATATTTATTTAGCAGACGAACCTACAACTACCAACAGTAAAGACATAAGTATTTCAACTTGCAATGAATCACCATAATTTAGATAAAAACAACACTCTTTCGGCGTTTTTTAAAACATAAAATCGCTTTTTTGTGTTATATTGTTTGTTGTTTGTTTGATGTTAACCGTAACTTTGTTGCCTTTTTTTGTCACCGATCGTTTCAAGGCGTTATCCCTGTTGTCAACCCTTGTGTGTGTTTGATGTCTTATCTTGCCTTTTATTCATCTTTATAAGTATATAATTGCTCTTTGTTTCTTTGTGTGTTTGTCGTCCTTGAATGCTACTTTTCCTGTTCGATTTTTATACATATTTTTGTATAACATAATTTTTGGAATTGCCACATAAACTGTCCTATAAAGCTTTATCAAACAGAACACTACGACTATGCAATACTCATTGTAACCCTCTGACACTGTTGAGACTTTTCACCCGTGGTTAGATGATGAGTGTTCAGCTGTAAAACAATACATAGATCCGTATAAATCGATAAACCCCGCCCACCATTGTCCAAGCTCGATTTGTGTTGCAGTATACAAATTATATTTCGCCACGACGACATTTAACTAGCTTTGGAACATTTGTGGGACAGCATGTGCTTTATGTAACGGGGTAAATACCTCATGTGATTTTAATTGGTCAACTGGCATGGTCAGATATATGTTTGATTTGACAGAGCGGATCGGATCTATGCATTAACGCTACCTGTAGAAGTGGACAACATAGTGTTAACATGTGAATAACCTAATACTAATATGTCTGTAAATAGCAAGAAATATTTTCATTTAAAACAAAACTCTTGTAAGCCTGGCCTTTCCCTTAACTTTGCAAATGACATGATTTTTTTGTCTTAGTTTAATATTAAATGAGTATTTAAACTATAATATTATGGCTATGGTCATGTACCCGAGTTCATTTCGTGCTTTATAGTTCCTTATCGCTAAATACAAAAATATAGGCAAGACAACGTATTTGCAAAGTCATATGATTCTCTTGTTTCATCTGTTTTATCTTGCGGTGCTGTAATATTGGGATCGAATTTCATTGTCTATGCAAAGTCATTGACAATGTCTTGTATTACCTCTTTATTGAGAAACTGGCAAATATTCACCGACAACTGCAAGCGAAGCATATGGGTCGAGTCTCAGCTTACTTTATGTAATATAATGTAGTTGTATCATCTTTCAGACTCAATAAACCGAGTCTGCTGCTTTATTCTCTTAATTGTGTTTGTTGCTACCAAAGGACCACCTTTATCAGTATTTATTAACATTCACACTAGCGTTCGTTTAGTGCAGTGTGGCGGCTGTAAAATGTCTCCCCGTGATACGAATCAGTAGTGTTATTTTTACTGGTCCTTTGGGTCCAACGAGCCCAATATAGGTGGCTTTGACGTAGAATACCGCTTAAGCCGGTGCTAGGGGGCATGAGAGGTGTTGCTTCTTTCATTACTTCTCATGAACAGACTCAATAAAACCGAGTCTGCTGCTTTATTCTCTTAATTGTGTTTGTTGCTCCCAAAGAATCACCTTTATCAGTATTTATTTTTATGGAGTAACTGGCAACTATTCACCGACAACTGCAATCGAAGCATATGGGACGAGTCTCAGCTAATTTTATGTAATATAATGGAGTTGTAAACATTACAATTGTAATGCACAACGTTTTTAATGAAAAATAACGTAGTTTTCGACCTATACTAGAGCAACTCGATCCTGTTAGAATTGGTTTACCGACAAGTTTAAGGAAATTGGTAAACAAATAATAAGCTGATACATCTATGTATATGTTCATTCCAAAGTGTAAATGTATAGTTGTCAATGTCAATGGAATCTTAAACCACCAGCACGTTTTAAAATGAACACAATCAAATATTAACAAAGAAAAAGGTTTAAATGTAATCGGTAGAAGCAATTGCCAAATTTGGAATTGGGGTCGCTTCCTATAAACTTGAAACAGGTCGGTAGGAAACTCCATGAGAATGTCAACGCTTTTGTCCATTGTGTGTAAAGAAGGTCAAGGATGAAAAAAAAGCTATTGTAAGCTGTAGCATGCCTTGTAAATGTAAACGGTATGGATAATATAAATATAGGTTTTCCAAGAAGGATATGATTTGATTACGTGACAAAGAACGGATTTCTGTTTAATATGAGCGACTTTCAGAAAGTTCAGAGACTGCCATCATCAATATAATGTTTTACATCATAGAGATGTTAGTTTTCTGTAAATAATTGCTCTACCTTTCTGAATGTTTCCGTGCAGAATCGTTATATTTGAATGTCACATGCGTCGTAAAAACGCTTCTATAGCAATAAATACTGAAATATGGATCCCGTGGAAGCACAAATCACAAACAAGAGATAAAAGAAGACTCGTTTTTATTGAATCTGTTTATGAGAGGTAATGTAAAGTGCAAAACCTATTACGCCTCCTAGCACCGGCTTAAGCGATATTCTACTTTAACCCATGTTACGTATCACGGAGCACTTTGGAAATTGTAAAACATTGCGATATTCTACTTTAAAGCCACAAAGATTGGGCTTGATGATCCCAAAGTACCAGTAAGTAATAACAATACTGACTTATAGTTGGGGCGACTTTTTATAGTCTCTACACAGCACTAAACAAACGCTAGTGTGAATGTCAATACGTATTGAAAAGGGTTCCCCTGGAAGCAACACACAAAAAAGAGATAAAAGTAGCAGGCTCGGTTTTATTGAGTCTGTTCATGAGAGGTAATGTATAGTGCAACACTTCTCACGCCTCCTAGCACCGGCTTAAGCGATATTCTACTTTAACACATGTTCCGTACCACGGAGCACTTCGGAAATTGTAATACGTTGCGTATGTTTCACTTTCAGTAGTGGTTTATTGTGTTCATATTGGACGCCAAATACAAATGAAATTTGACCTGACGTCATTGCAACATCGCAGAAAAGCGGACAAAGGTATGACGTAATTTAAAAAAAATTGAAGTCGCTGTGCACTTCTAAAATACAGGGGCTATTTGTCGTTAAAGTCAACAAATGTCGTCGCTTGAACGGACGGAGCACCGGGCTGTGGTAAGCATTTGGCGATGGCTGGTATGATGCCAACGGACACTTGACAATTATATCAAACGGTAAACAACCCAAGAAGTGTTCCAGTGTTTTAAACGGTACGGATATAATAATTACAGGGTTTCCAATAAGATTATGATTTGAGTATGTGCCAACACGGTTTTAATTGTGTTCAAGAAGCGGACTGCTGTTTAATGTACACAGTAACTAGTGGTTATAGAAACATTAAAATTGTGTTGTCTGTTTTTACAGTACAGTGTATACAATATACTTATTACTTATATATGTCTTATTGTACACAATTTGACTGTTGTGTTAAGTTATATTGTTATATTAATACCAATTAGACAACTATGTTTAATCAGGTAATAGTGGATCTGATTTGGTGTAATGACTTTCTTTTGGAAAATGTTTAATTGATATCGATAATAAAGAAAATGTTAATAACAATATCCCGGGCCCCTTACATGACTTCATACTCTTTTTCAGATGATATTAATCCATATTCTTACACGTTTAGACGATGAGATTCTGCTGATCAATTTGTCAAGAAATATACCGGACAGGGAAAGCAGCATTCAAGGACGACAGTCAACCACAAAACACAAAAACAAACACGCAAACAGACAAACGAAAAGGCAAAAGTAATACAAAATGCAAACGACATCACAAATCACAAACACAAAAGGGTTGACAATAGGGCTACCGCCTTGGAACGGTCAGTGGCAAAGCAGGCCACTGGGGGTTTAAACCGGTTCTAGGGTGCACCAAACCTCACACTTACCCTACTGTCATCCCATTAAAACAAGACAGTGTAAATAAAGAAATCCCCGCCATGATCTAAACTCTAATCAACAAGGCAGCATCAATAGGCAATATAAATAAAACACAAATATGCTCGTGTAAATATAATACAAAAAAACAATAGCCTAGAAAGCCACAATGAAGGTACTCAATGACTTGGCAGAAGCCAGAGCATTAAGAGAATACACCATTAAGGGCACGGCAAGAAAGAACATGGACAAACATCAAACGCCACCGTCCCAATGGGCTTTAGGTCGGCGTCATCATAGGGTCCAAAGCCTGTCCGGTCATCGTACAATTAAAGAGGAAAGCATAGTGGCGAACTGTAAAAAGGTCCACCACCAAGCATGCAGTACGTTGCAAAATGATAGGGTCATAACCTCTTTTGATAAACGTTTTAACAAGTTAAACAAAGATAGTATGAAAGTGATCATGACCAAGAATCGTACGAAGTTTATAAATCACATCACCATAGAAGTCAGGTTGTGATAGCCCTTGTCGCAAAAGAGTCCTTAAACGACATTTATATTTGGAAAGAAGATCAGGGTTACGATAATAAAATTTTGCAAAGGTTTTACGTAGTTTATGGTAACGGTAACACTGATTGAGAAACTTTTTAGTTATACAAAGATTACGGATATTAAAGTCCTCAAAAAAAAAGGGGGTAAAAATATCATACAGGGAAAGCAGCATTCAAGGACGACAGTCAACCACAAAACACAAAAACAAACAGCACACAGACAAACGAAAAGACAAAAGTAATAAAATATGCAAACGACATCACAAACACAAAAGGGTTGACAATAGGGCTACCGCCTTGGAACACTCGAGTACAAGCTCTAGAAAAACGAATAAGTTGAGACAGATACACCCCATAAGAAGTTGCTCGGGGAACATCTCCATCCAAGTGGGGATAATTTACAATGTCAAAATTAAAATCATCTCTCTTGTCATAGATTTTGCTAATTATTTTACCATTTTCAATCGAGAGATCTAAATCAAGAAAAGAAGCGTTATTATCAGATATATTTTCTTTATTAAGCCGAAGTTCTTTAGGATAAATATTATGAACCATAGTTGGAAAGAAAGGGTTGTCAATGTTCAGTATGTCATCCAGATACCGAGAGGTGTCATTAAAAGCTTCAATGACATCTGCCTGGGTATCTGGTGAAAGACTCAACATGAAATCACTTTCATAGCAAAATAAAAACAAATCTGCGACAAGTGGTGCACAGTTCGTACCCATAGGGATACCAACAATTTGTCTAAAAACGGTGGTACCATACCTGACGAAAATATTATCTTATAGGAAGATGAGTGCTTCACAAACTTCATAGCAAGTCCACATAGTATAATTGTCTAAACTGCCGTTAGTGAAAAACGCTTTAATATTATTACATGCCAAAAATGTAGTATTTTCTCTAGCGAGTGTTTTTTGAATAAGAGAAATTAGCTTGTCTTTAATAAGATGATGTGGTAAGGTTGTATATAGTGTAGAGAAGTCATAAGTACTTATTGATGAAACTTGACCTTTATTGAAAATTTTATCAAGAACGTCTCCTGAATTTTTTATAGACCAAAATAAATTAATCCCAGAATTTTCATAAGTTTTATCACAATATAGTTTAACGTGATCTTTAACGGCAGTAAGACAAGAAGTTAAAATTTTGGAGATGTTTGTTGTGGTGCAGGCACTAGAATTAGAAATAAAGCGAGCCTTATACGGATTTTTATGTAATTTAGGAATCCAGTACATGGTAGGCAGTTTATTTTGCTTATCGCTTACACCAGCCTTGAAAGTAGTGCACCGAGTGATATGTGCGGAAACAACATCATCCTCAGTAGAATTAACTGGAGTATACGAATTGGTGCTGCCGAGTTCCAGAGATAAAACATTGACGTAATGTAGGCGTCAAACAATAATTACATTATTAGCTGCTTTATCTGCAGGTACTAAACAAATTTATTATGAAATTCCTGAATTCCCGATTTTAGATTACGAAAGGAAAACCTAGGTTTCGGAGGTAGTAAAGAGGGGTTAGCATTATAAAAGTTAATACGTGTATCTATAATTTTAAGAATAGACTTTTTCCAAGTAGAAAGCGAGTTTGGTCCGCATGTTCTCTACGACATCATTTTATACTAAAATCTTCAATGGAGTGGGCAATCTGGGCACGACAGGCATTAAAATCAATAGTTGAAGGTAATCTATATTTAGGACCTTTCGAAAACAAATGCCGAATACGTTTATCAACAATATCAAAATTACCAGTGATGACATGACCTGCTGGAGCATAGCAAAGTTTTTGATGTGTTGCATTCACATTCCTTAGGAGTATTAAGTACTATATCAAGGTCAGAAACTATTTTGTTGTAGTTGAAA
Organism: Cyrtodaria siliqua; assembly: GCA_037043455.1. Classification (NCBI taxonomy): domain Eukaryota; kingdom Metazoa; phylum Mollusca; class Bivalvia; order Adapedonta; family Hiatellidae; genus Cyrtodaria; species Cyrtodaria siliqua. The sequence continues at coordinate 70,476 of JAWPHD010002332.1, forward strand.
ATAATATTTCTAATAGGCTTTTTATACTTATAACAAATTACAGGACTTTCTGAATTTTTGAAATATTTTGGGATAGAATCAACTACATGAGTATCCCGAAAAATACTAGGCATGTCAATGAAATCAATACCTTTATTAATATATTGTAAGTTGGCGAGATAAAAATCGTTCCATGGGATTAAATAAGAACGCACAACTTACAGATGCATACTATGCATAATAAATATGCATAAGTTGGCAACGTGAAAGGAGAAACTATTAGCACAATTTTGAAATCCAGTGATATGTACATTTATCACATGGAACTGCTTGTTTTGCGTATAATATACCCATTACATATTTCCTTATATTAACCATGTGTAATATAAGGCGACCGAATCAAGTGCAGTGTCAGTACGTTCGTCTAGTCAATGTCCCGGAACACCCGTTTAGTCCGTGGAGTCCGTGGATATAGCACTGAATCGGCGATGTTGTGAGGGTAACAGTCCGCCGTATGTAGATTCACCACAAGCAATAATGTGTAGTTTCTTGTCGTTTTTGAGTCATGTGATAAAAAGGATCAAATTTCATACAAAATTTAATACACTCGTCCAGGAATTTGTTATTAAGCTCGCCGGAGGCTTGTTTAATAAAATTCTGCATGAAATGACAACTCATGTCAGATCCTATATATATGTTATGGTAGAGTGTGTGGATACTGTCTGAACTTATATAACCGTAGTTGAAAAACAACAACAACAACAACAACAACAACAACAACAACAGTAACAACAACAACAACAACAACAACAACAGCAACAACAAAGATAGAACAGAAACAAAAAGAATGTGATCGGTTCTTTTGGCGTACTTGCGAGTCAGATGACACGCTAGAGGCAAAATGCCAAATTCTAATAACTTTAGGTAAATTTGAAATAATCTGTATTTGTAAATATACATGTAGTAATTTTAATTGAAACCTCTTCTAGAATTGCATAGTTAAAGAAATATATATTGAGGCCTTAAAGTATCACACCTCTTAAGGCGGACCTAGGGGACGTGGAAGGTTGCGCCTTATAATAACACGTTCATGAACTAAATAAACCACCGATTGTTTTCTCTGACTTTGCTTTTTCTCTAGTGTTGTGTTTGTCCAAGGGATCTCCTTTCATTATCATTAAATACACTAATACACTACAAAATCCATTCTAGAATTTGTATTATCGGTTGATATTTTATTATATGTTAAAATAATGTAAAGATTATTTAACTGCTGGGCTTGATGATAAAGAATTTCTTCACGCAATGATAGGCGTTTTTTGACATGAACAAGCAGATGCGAGAGGGTTTAAAATAAGGACGACAATCATTTCATCATCTGCAAATACAGTTCTTAAATAGACAATGGTTACAGAGTGTGTATGATTTAACTGAAATATTTTGCATTGCTGAAAGAGGCTCTACCTATATATTTTTGTCCACCAATTGATACAAACTTTACTTAATTATAAAGAGGACTATGAAAAAGGTAAATGGCAAAAAATTCACCCAATGTAATATGCGTTTTGCTGGGGAAAAACAAGATTGAAAAGATCGGATTTTTGAAATTGTATTTGTAATTGTTTTAGATAAGCCGATTGCGGAGATTTTCCGATCTTATTCGTTTACAATCGGAACTACCTCGTCTGATTAGCGAAGAGTTCCGATCGATTCGTTTGCTATCGGAACTGCGCCCAATAGTTTGTAATCGCATTGCGCATGTCCGAGAAAATCGTAAAAACTCGTAGTTCTCCGGCAGGAATAAACGGCTGGGCAGCATTTTATTCAAGGTATTGTTTTGATCATAATTAATAATTTACAGAACTGGAATACGAACCATGTTTCTTCTTAGAATACTCATAAAATAGCTTTGTATACATATAAATGCAGTAATATTGAGTATTTAATATTTTACATTAAAAATCGCGTAGATATAGGTAGTGCCTCTTGAAGGTACTTGGTAGACGAAATCAAAGTACTTAAAATGTTATTAATGTCATAAACCAACGTCACATTTAGTTTTAGTCATGTTCCGAGATAGTTAAAGCATATATTGGTGATTATGCATTGTTTTTTACTGAGAAATCTTGCATGAATGAATAAATGGTGTTTTACGGCACGTCGACACAGAAATAGGTCATATTTTGCGCGAAAAATGATGGAAGAAGAAGAAATGAAGTAGTTATTAAAAATTAATGTAATATATAAAAATAAAAATATTTACAAATAAGGGATGATATGGTAGTATCTTTCACCCAAAGTAAAAACCTTTTATAATCATCATTTAATTAGTTCTTGCTACATGCAATGATAATATTTTTGATAATTGCGTCGCTTCAATAATTAATGTGCCATGGGTTATTCATTTTGTTAGCGACCACCATTAAATACATTATTAACTGAAGTAAAATGAAAACATTCTTCGATTATGCAATACGTTTAAAAAGAGTACACTTTAAGGATATTTACCACAGATCCCACACGTGACCGGACAAAACTGAATGAAATCAGGCAGTTTGCACACGTCGGTTAGCTGTACCAAAGTGTAGAGGTGACAGTTGTGTTGAAAGTTGTCAACACATGGAATTTGTGTTTGTGCTAGATAACATAAGACACATTTAGTCAATTGTATATCTTAATGATACAAGTTCCATGCAGCCGTGCAGCATAAGCGGAGAGCAGAGCTGACGATTATGTTGAGTGTTGTCAATACAATGCAATTTGTGTGTGTGCTAGATAACAAAAACAAATATGTCGCCAAATGTATATCTTACTGATACAAGTTCTGCGACGTTATGCCAGCCTGAATAGTTATGCTTCCACAACAAAACATGTACAAAAGATAGTAGTACAATATTAGTTATTAGGATTCTTGACAGGGGACATGGGCTCACATTCCCTGCCTGGAAATTATATTCACCCGAGCCGTTCACATTCCCTGCCTGGAAATTATATTCACCCGAGCCGTTAGGCGAGGGGGAATATATATTTCCAGGCAGGGAATGTGAGCCCATGTTCCCTGTCAAGAATCCTAATAACGAATTTGTCAAACTTCAAAGTTGTAACCATTTATTTAAGAAAAAACAGCCAAAAACACGATTTCATTTTTATTGCGCCAATTTCCCCGTAACGTGCCTCTAACTAGACGTTGTTTACTTTCGTGATGTCATCGCTCTAACGTCGTTAAATTTGGCGGATTTTTTAATAAAATAATCGTATTTTGTCACTATGTTCATGTTTTATTATCTATATAATTGCCAAAAAAAGTACACTTACGATTATTTCAGACTTTTACACACAGTGGAAAGCGCAGAAAAGCGATAGGAAGGAAACAATCGGCGGTTTCCAAAACGAATCGGCAACATTATCATGATTATCGTCGTCATTTTGTTTTTGAGTAGTTGAATAATGGGGTACCTACGGGGAATTCGTAATATGTTCACGTCTCGAGACGTAGACATGGGCTCATGTCTACGGCGCATTGACCAATGAAATCCTGAGCATTTTCTTTGCAGTATGACAAGAGTATGATTATTCATCGGCAAGCATCTCACATGAGATGCTTTGCTGTATACGGACTAACCATTCAGTAGTACACCATGTACATTAATGGTCGTATATTAATTCTACGTGACTGGTTGTAAATACACGGATGCTCTTTTTATCTGATAGAAACAATACACACATGGACAGGTGGTATTTTAATAAAAGTGCATTTTAATTAAAATAGTACATCTGGGAACTGAAATGTTGAACTTTTAAAGCAAATGGTATGTTGATCAAATGTGTACGACAATTACTCATTAACATATTTCTTGGCATTGCCCTTAGAGTAATGTACATTAAAAAATAATTAAATATAAAAAAAAGAAGTAAACTCATATGATATCAATGATATAGAATCAAAATAAATTGATATACTTATTGTAGCATCAATTGTCGTCGTCGATGCAGTTGACGATGTAGTTGTCGGCATAGGTGTCGTGACAATTGTAGTGGTCGGCATAGTTGTAGGTTTAGTGGTCGGCGTTGTTGTCGGTGTACTCGTTAGTGTGGTCATCGTTGTTGTGCTCGGTGAAGTCATCACGGTTGTAGTGGGGATAACTGGTGGTACTGTGGTTGATGCAGAAGTAGTTTTAGCTGATACTTACTATATTATATGTATCGTGTTATGTAAGTCATGTAAAAATAAGTTTAACATTCGAACAGGAAATGCAGCTTTCACAGAACACTGTAAAGTCATGTTTAGCCAGTAGTTGAGCTCGAGGTGTCTAACAATAGTTTATTCAACTCGCAATGAATTCCCGTTATCGTTTAGGAAAGAAAATATGAAATAAATTATTGTTATATGTTTTATATGTGTAATTTTAACTATAAGGTACAGCGCTTTATATATTCGTCCTTTGAAACGTGCTTTTACAATCCAATTCTTCATTTTGTTGGGATTTTGATATTTCCTTCGTATTTGAGGTGTAATGATTGTATGTTCGGTGTGTTTTTTTATCCATGCAATATTACTATGACTGTCTATTTTCTTGTAAGAAAAATGCGTTTTATGGACCCGTATTCAGGGTGATGCGACATCAACTAACTTCCGTGATTATAGAAGGGTTATTGTCATTACATTTCGTGATTATTGAAGGGTTATTGTCATTACATTTCGTGATTATAGAAGGGTTACTGTCATTATATTTCGTGATTATAGAAGGGTTATTGCCATTAGATTTCGTGATTATAGAAGGGTTATTGTCATTACATTTCGTGATTATAGAAGGGTTATTGTCATTACATTTCGTGATTATAGAAGGGTTATTGTCATTACATTTCGTGATTATAGAAAGGTTATTGTCATTACATTTCGTGATTATAGAAGGGTTATTGTCATTCCATTTCGTGATTATAGAAGGGTTACTGTCATAAAATTTCGTGATTATAGAAGGGTTATTGTCATAAAATTTCGTGATTATAGAAGGGTTACTGTCATTACATTTCGTGATTATAGAAGGGTTACTGTCATTACATTTCGTGATTATAGAAGGGTTATTGTCATTACATTTCGTGATTATAGAAGGGTTACTGTCATTACATTTCGTGATTATAGAAGGGTTATTGCCATTACATTTCGTGATTATAGAAGGGTTTCTGTCATTACATTTCGTGATTATATAAGGGTTATTGTCATTACATTTCGTGATTATAGAAGGGTTACTGTCATTACATTTCGTGATTATAGAAGGGTTACTGTCATTACATTTCGTGATTATAGAAGGGTTACTGTCATTACATTTCGTGATTATAGAAGGGTTATTGCCATTACATTTGGTGATTATAGAAGGGTTACTGTCATTACATTTCATTATAGAAGGGTTATTGTCATTACATTTCGTGATTATAGAAGGGTTATTGTCATTACATTTCGTGATTATAGAAGGGTTACTGTCATTACATTTCGTGATTATAGAAGGGTTATTGTCATTACATTTCGTGATTATAGAAGGGTTACTGTCATTACATTTCGTGATTATAGAAGGGTTATTGTCATTGCATTTCGTGATTATAGAAGGGTTATTGTCATTACATTTCGTGATTATAGAAGGCTTATTGTCATTACATTTCGTGATTAGTGAAGCTACATACGCTTTAAACCCGCAGAAAAAGCTATATAAATGCCCACCTATTAATGAAAATACATACCAGCCTAGCAATAATGTTTCATGACGGACACCATTAGTTTCTTAAAAAGTATTTTTCTGTATATGGATTTCATAGCTTTCGAGCAATTCTAGAGTGTGTAGCCAAATTGAGGACTACCGTGCACTTCACAAAATATAATTACAATCTACCTTTAAAATACATGTATTCAATACATTTAACTGGCCTTGAACCTCCGCGGTCATTTTACCACTGACCGTTCCATGGCTGTATTAGTATTTTCAACCATTCATGTCAATTGTATTGTCTGTGCAATTAACCAAACGACCGGTTTTCAATTACCCGCTGTGAGTTTTTAACGTAAAATATAACAACATATAAATATTCTCTCAATATATACCTCGGCGTTACCTTTTTCTTTCTTTGTTTTTAATCTAGCGGATTTGTTTTAAATATTATATAAGCATACAATGATTTTATTCCTTATCGACAAAAGGATTCTGACCGTAATTTTGTATAACATAATCTTTGGAATTGCTACTCTTACTGACCTTTAGCATATATAGAGGATCTTAAACGAGTTCCCATTTCATATAAGATTTATGAAACTAGTTATGAATTATTTTAATTTTAACGAGCCTTTTGACGAGTAAAAATTAAAAATAATTCATAACGAGTTTCATAAATCTTATATGGAATGGGAACGAGTTTAAGATCCTTTTTATCACAAAACATTGCAATCAAATTAGTAAAAATTAATTCAGATGATCATAGAACCACCACGACCTCAGAAACACTTTAGCGACAAAACGTCATAAAATATGTGACGTCGTAACGTCGCGTCTCACACATAACGTTGCGTATAAAAGAGTTCGTGTTTTACCACTTTACAAAATAGCAGTTTACACCAACATTTTAACAAACCAACAACAATGTTTTGTATAACGTGCATTATTTTTATAAGCTGTCAAAAATAATAAGTTTATGACTGAGATATGGGTGAACTTGTAATAAATAAAATAGTTTCAGTTAATAAACTTGCGTAGTGTTACAGGTTTAACTCAACCAATCAAAATCGTTCCAGGTTGTATTACACGTGTGTCATACAATAGAATATTAAATGGGTGTTCGACACTGCTAACAAGGGGTGTTATGTGATATAAAGCTGTATCCAAAACACTACTACGACTATGCAATACTGATTGTAACTCTCCCACACTTTTGAGTGTTTTCACCGTTGTTAGATGACACGTTTTCAGCTTATACCGATCATACATGCATGCATTCTAAAACAATTAACGCCACCTGTAGACCTGGACAACATAGTGTTATGTGAATAACTGAAAGGAAGCTGAAATGTTGGTAAGTGTTTTATAAAAGTTACCACAAAATCCACACTTGACCGGGCAAAACGATTGATTAAACTCGGGGATTGCACAAACGGTGGGTATCATTGCAGTTGTGTAGATCTGACAGTTCTTCGCAGGGTTGTCAACACATGGGCGCTCTGTAATGAACCACATCGTTATTAAAACCTATATTACTGTGTTATAGCATGGTCCTTCATTTACAAGTACCTTGAATAATACACAATACATATATTCCAGTATTACAGAATAATAACATGGTCCCTCAGGATACAATACAATGCATGTTCAAGTGTGTATCTTGAAGGAGCATTGTCATTACAGAGAAACAGGCCGGATATGTTTTGTCTTAAAAACACATTACACCTTTCTCTGTATTTCATATCGTTTTCAAACAAACAAAGCAGACATATACGCTTGCGTTTTATTTACTCCTCTAGATACTTTATGTTTGATTTCGGTCATGCTGCTATTAAAATATATAATGGCATCAATGCATTAACTTATTATACGGATATGAAATCCAGAATATTAAATTATTATACGGATTCAAAATCCAGAATATAAAATATTCATTACTTAGAACTGTTCTTTTGTGTGCACATTAACATATTTTGAAGAGTTGATATACTCACGGTCAATGAAAACGCACCACAAAACAAATTATTTTAAAACTTAGATCTTTTAGGCAGTTTGGTCACCATATGATATAATCCATATAAGGAGTCGACATTTGTTTACGTGCTCATCTGCATTTAGTGCATTCCACATTGGGTTATGAAATGTACGTGCATTTCAGGTTTTCTTCAGTTACATCGCACAAATAAATAATTTTCAGAAAAACATTCAGACGGCAAATAATAAAAAGGCCAGTAATACCAAATGGAATTTATTACTAGACAGATTAATGCAGCTTGAAACTGAGTGGTCTTCTTTTTATGATTATCCATAGTAAACAATGTTAAATGACGGCGTAACTGCTTGTCATAAAATTCTACCATTAACGTTTAAGATAAATACTGAAAAAATAGAAAAAATAGAAAATGATGGTTCAGCAGTTCCAAATGGTTTGCGAATAGCCCAACAGCATAAACATACGGAGTTAACGGTGCGTTTTCACTGACCGTCAGTTTAAAAACCCTAATAATGACCTCGTCCTTTGAGATATACACATACATTAAATTAGCAACACAACATTTGTTTATTTTTTTTAAAGAATAAAAAACGTTTCCGAAAGATAAATTTGATTGTCCCATTCAAGGTTAAGTTATAGTTAGTGCGAAAAATCCAATATGCCGACGGTCGACGGAGACAGGTACTGTATGCAGTTATTATTATTTAATTAATTATTATTTCACGGTCACCACTAAAACTATTTTGCAATGGTAAATAATATTGTTTGAAATGAATACTGTGATACAGCATCACTGTATATATATACTGGGTTTAGACGTCTAGCCTGAAGCCAAAATATATACAGTGATGCTGCATCAGAGTTCAATGTCAGATTTTGCATTTGGCTTTTAGAAATTCACTGCAGAGACTAGTATTGTAATATTATTAATTGATATACGTGTTGTAGTAGAAGCTGTTGTCGCCGGTGTTGTTGTCGGTGTTGGCGCTTGAGTGGTCACGGCTGTAGTTGGGATAATTGTTGGTTCTGTTGTTGATATAGAAGTAGATTTAGTTGATCATTATTATGTTATAGTTTATGTTAATGAAAAATGTACATATAACTTCAAAGCAAATATGTAATGTTAAGGGTTTAGCACATCGAAATAGGTAAATATCTTTTATAAGTATATACATGTTCGAAGAGAAAGTGAAGCATAATGGCATGCCATAATAATTGCATGTAATGGCCAAGAAAAAAATAGTCGTGTTTCAGGTTCCCGACCGACTCTATATTTTGTCCCGACCCTAATCTTTTTTTTCCCTGTTCCAAAAAAAAAGAAAAAACAAAGAAGAAAAAGAGAGAAAAAATCGCGATATCTTGCGCCGCGATGATGACGATATGCTACCGACAAATTGGTGGCCGATATCATCGGGGAGGTTCATCCTTCATATAAAGGCTACAATATTACTGTCACCGGTCTGTATGTATTTTTCCTAGCAACATATCTTCAGGTGATGAGTTCAAAGTCCATTTTGGAGTAATTCTAAATTATATATACTAATAGATACATCGTTGAAGCCCTCAAAATCAGAGTTTAGAATTATGTTTTCTGGTTTTAATTTCTACCTTCTTGGCCTAACATGAGGCCGAAATATGTAACGCTGGTGGATTTAACTCGCAATAACAATCATAAGGATGAAGGAATATATGTTGTGTATCTATACGGACTTTAATTGCAGCTATAAGGTACGAGCTTTATATGCTTGGGATGCTACGTCTCTTGCTGCATGCAAATACAATCTGCTTATTCCCTTTATATCTATCTATCCTTGCATGACTGTTCTGTATAATCGAAGTTTTACTGATTGTGCATAGACAATTTGGCGGTTATTACCCAAGCGATTAAGCGCTACCTCTATAAAACGTGTACATATGATAATACCCGCACTCCAGGTGAAGCGACATCGAACACATGTGGTAATTACTCATGCTGTTGCCCAACAGAACTTTACATCTCACAAAGAGGTTGTATATCATGTATATAGCCAACAAATGAAACAAATGAAACACAGATAATAACAGGCTAGAAACATCTCATGACAGACACCGCTTTAATCAAGTAAAAGACACGTATTTATGTGGACTCTAGCTATAAAAACACGTGTATATTTGTAACTACGCCAAATAAAAGACGATTGCTTGTGCTAATAAAATAACTAAGTTGTCATAGACATATAAATGTTTCCCATAAAACAGGCAATATTGTCGAACTCTTTACGGCCGTGAGGTTAAAGTGTTACCCATTTCCGTTAGTAATCATACATGTTATATGTGTAACTAATCAACGAACATCTGTTCTGTATATTGGTGCTCGCTTAATATTGCGGCGACCGGTCTTAAATTACCCACTATGACTTTTTAACGTATATATATAGTTTTATTCAGATAATTCCAATGGGTCATAAGACCCGTGAGGATACAACAAATACATATAAACTTGACAGCGATAGTGAAATATATATACAACATTATACCAACAATTAACATAATCAACAGAAAAGTATTCATATTTATAAGGTAACAATTAATACTTTAGCAGTTAATGTTGTTGATAGTTTGCTTTTACCGCAAAATATGCAGAGAAGGTGACTGAACCATCACATTGAATCGCTAATATGTTAATGCACATAGTTATATTAATTTATATATAATGTTAGATTTAACTAGCGTGATAAATGGGAAGCTTCTAACTAGTACACAAATGTATATACATAGCTTGTAATAAACAAATATACACTTATAACGTAAACATGCAACTTTACAATAACATAAAAAACGGATATTGTAAATGTATTATTTATATACCATTGATTTTCTAATTTCAAAGGCTTTATATATAAAGACGCTAAGGTTTTGTTGTGTCTTTTTGTTTTCGCATTTGAAAAGTTCTAAAAATTTGATCATGTTAGGTCTTTTCCAAAAATATTTACTTATGTAATGGTTTCTTATTTCATTAAACATGCAACATTCAATAACAAAGTGATACTCGTATATTCACAACATAATGTATACATGTTTCTCTAACTATATAAACTACCTTGAACATTGCAGTTTGTTATAATATGTCAGACTGCACCTTTATGTATATTGTTTCAAAATAAAACCTATCTCGGCGTTTCTTTATCTTTACTAATGTTCCGATTTGATTTCTCCTTTGAAAACAATGGATATTTATACATTCATTTGTCCATCCACCAACACACACGCATTTTATACTTTACTTTGGTGAAACATTACCTTTTGAATTGTTACATGTACATGTACTACCGATACAAGATATAAATAACTGAAATGGAGTTGAAATGTTATAAAACTTACGACAAAATCCACACGTGACCGGGCAAAAAGTTTCATTAAATTCAGGAATTCCACAGACAGTGGGTAGCATATCAATGGCGTAGATTTGACAGTTCTTCACAGGGTCGTCAACACATGGACGCGCTGTAGTAAAACACAATCGTTATGCCTGCATTACTGAGTAAAAGTATGGTTCGTGTTACAAATACTGGGTCTAAAACACAGTATACATAGCTGTATTACTGAGTAAAACACGTATCATGGTTCTTCAGTTGCAAGAAACGTGTATAAAACACCATCATGGTACCTGAATTACAGGAAAATGTCATGGTCCTTCAGTTACAAGTACCGTGTATAAAACACTCATATATTCCTGTCTTTCTGAGTAATATCGTGGTTCTTCAGTTACAAGTACCGTGTATAAAACACCATCATTATAACTGTATTACAGAAAAATATCATGGTCCTTCAGTTACAAGTACCGTGTATAACACACATTCATTATACATGTATTACTGTGTAAAACATTTAGCATGGTCCTTAAGTTACAGGAAATGTGTTTAAAAGACCATCATTGTACCTATATTAATGAGTAAAACATGTAGCCTTGTCCTTCAGATACAAGTACCATGTATAAAACACAATCGTTATACAAGTATTACTGATTAATAGAGGTAGCATGGTCCTTCAGTTACATGTACCGTTTATAAAACACGATCGCTATACCTGTAATAATGGGTAAAGCATGGTCCTTCAGTTACAAGTACCATGTATACAACAAAATTATTATACCTGTAATACTAAGTAATAGCATGGTCCTTCAGTTACAAGTACCATGTATACAACACAATTATTATACCTGTAATACTAAGTAATAGCATGGTCCTTCAGTTACAAGTACCGTGTATAAAACACAATCATTATACCTGTATTACTGAGTAATATCATGGTCCATCAGTTACACGTACCGTGTACAAATCACAATAAATATACCTGTATTACTGTGTAATAGCATGGCCCTTCAGTTATAAGCACCGTGTATAGAACACGCTCATTATACCTGTGTTACAGGGTAATAGCATGGTAATTCATCTACTAGTACCGTGTATAAATCACAATCATTATACCTGTATTAGTAATAGCATGGTCATTCAGTTACAAATACCGTGTATAAACAACAATAATTATACCTGTATTACTGAGTAATAGCATGGTCCCTCAGTTACAAGTACCATGTATAAACAACAATCATTATACCTGTATTACTAAGTAATATCATGGTAATTCATTTACTAGTACCGTGTATAAATCACAATCAATATACCTGTATTACTGAGTAATAGCATGGCCCTTCAATTATAAGTACCGTGTATAGAACACGCTCATTATACCTGTATTACTGGGTAATGGCATGATAATTCAGTTACAAGTACCGTGAAAAACAACAATCATTATACATGTACCTGTATTACTGAGTAATAGCATGGTCCTTCAGTTGCAAGTACCGTGTATAAAGCACAATCATGATACCTGTATTACTGAGCAATAGAATGGTCCTTTAGCTATAAGTACCGTGTATAAAACACGCTCATTATACCTGTATTACTGGGTAATAGCATGATCATTCAGTTACAAGTACCGTGAAAAACAACAATCATTATACCTGTATTACTGAGTAATAGCATGGTCCTTCAGTTATAAGTACTGTGTATAGAACACGCTCATTATACCTGTATTAATTGGTAATAGCATGATCATTCAGTTACAAGTACCGTGTATAAAACACAATCATGATACCTGTATTACTGCGTAATAGCATGGTCCTTCAGTCACAAGTATCGTGTACAAAACACAATCATGATACCTGTATTACTGAGTAATAGCATGGTCCTTCAGTTACAAGTATCGTGTACAAAACACAATCATTATACCTGTACTACTGAGTAATAGCATGGTCCTTCAGTCACAAGTATCGTGTAAAAAACACAATCATGATACCTGTATTACTGAGTAATAGCATGGTCCTTCAGTTACAAGTATCGTGTACAAAACAGAATCATTATACCTGTATTACTGAGTAATATCATGGTCCTTCAGTTACACGTACCGTGTATAAAACACAATCATTATACCTGTATTACTGAGTAATAGAATGGTCCCCCATTTACAAGTATCGTCTATAAAATCCCTCTTTACAAGTACCACGTATAAAAATCTAATCATTGACAGGTACACCCATACTTCTTACCTCGGCAATTAAGACTGAGATGTATGCCTATATATAGAGTCTCGAGGAAAAACCGAGCACTTAGTTTAGGTGTATATCAACTTTTTCATTATATTTTTAATTTATTCATGACTTTAAGCCAGGCAATACACGGATGTTTTGACTTTTTTAGATACAATACAACGCATGGTCAATTTTGTATCTTGAAGGAACATTTTCATTACAGAGGACCATTGTCTTTACAGAGGAACAAGCCGGATATGTTTTGCCTTGAAAGGCATCTTTTTAAGTTTATCTGTATATTGTAGTATAAATAACTATCCATAACCTAACAAACGTCAAATCCTTGGTGTGATATCTACGGTACGGATTTGAAGTAAATGTTAGACATACAGTTGAAAATATAATCGTACATATCATTTTAAGTCAAATAGGCATAGATGATACACTCCTCAAACTAATTTAAGAACACTATACTTTTGATTTGGACAATTTTTAAAATGCTGTTATTGAACGATTTGCTATAACAAATGGATTACCATAGTATACTCTGTAAAAGAAGATTTGGACCATGACAGTGTTCGAACCCGTAAAATGATCGCTGAACCATGACATTCGACCATAACTCTTATTATCTCGATAATGCACAATAGATCAACAATCAACAACAATTATCGTTTACAATGAAAGTTTGCGAAAAAAGAATAATCTTTTTATTGGTTACTCGAATGTGTCCGTAACTGTTACTTTGTATGCACTTTGCAACATTTTTTACAGACCCTTTGTGTGTTCGCGATATATTTTTAAAATCAAATCTTGTTTGGAATTTAAAGTTTCTGGTACCAAATTAACCGGGTAGGGTAGACCTTGGTTACTAAAAAAAGATACTTAAATGTTGTCCACTAGTTTTATTTTTATATGACTTTATATACCCTGGTCCAAAACGTTTTTTAACGAGTATATATAAAAATAAGCAGTTGAAATTTGTTTTCTATAATTTTGTGGTATTCAGAAAGTTTGATGTATAAAGTGTCAGTTAATTTATTTAACAAAGAAACTGCTTTATTCATTGTAAACGATAATTATTGTTGATTGTTGATCTATTGTGAATTACCAACTGAGATAATAAGGGTTATGGTCGAATGTCACGGTTCAGCGATCAGTGTACGGGTTCGAACACTGCCATGGTCCAAAACTTTTTTTACAGAGTATACATTCTAAACATCAACATTTGCCTCCAACACAAACAAATAGTGTTTAACATTCTATTTTGCCGTGATAGATAACAGTGTTACAATGTTATTATTGAATACAACTTTGTAATGCAACGATACGATACAACACGAAACGTCTATACTCAATGTCAAAGCAGAATGTCAATTCTAGTTGTTCAATCCAGAAATTGACTGCAGAGAGGTTACATTTTTGTTATATAATAAATCGATATACCTGTTGTAGTAGAAGTCGTCGTCGTCGGGGTAGGTGTAGTCGTCACAGTTGTAGTTGGTGGTACTGTGGTTGATGCAAAAGTACTATTGTAGAGTTTAAGTTGATGAAAACTATATATTTAACTTCGTATTTATCAGGTTTAGTAACTTGAACCAGGGAAACATCCTTTATAACTAAATGCGCGTTTGAAGAGAAAGTGAAGCACACTGCTATGCCATAATATGCCGGTAGCTAAAATGTGTAACTCTGGTTGATTTAACACGCAATAATTTCAGTTAGAAGGCCCGAACTTTATATTTATGTAATTATGTGTCTATTTGATACTGTGTATTTTACTAAATACATTTAAAGTCCAATTATTCCATTTGTGTCTCTCTAAGCTTTTGATTTTGTGTACATTTGTAGTATAATGATTATGTGTATCATGTTTCCACCTAAACTGACAGACTATTTGCCTATATAAACATACTTCTAGTCCAGACAGACATCGAATAAATTTCGAATAAATTAAATTAAATTTAGAATTAAACAAACAAAACAGAACCAACTAAATAATTAAATTAACGAGTTGATATCTCTGTATTTTTTTTTAACTTACCACAAAATCCACATGTAACCGGGCAAAACGTGTGATTGAATTCAGGGATGGCACAAACGGTGTCCAACATATTACTATTGTAGCTCTGACAGTCCTTCCCAGGGTCGTCAACACATGGATGCTCTGTATGTATGTATTTTTCAGATGCAGTTAAACGAGTTGATTAATTCGGTGTCTTAACCTGATATGTATGTTTGCCGAGCGAATTCTGGCAGGACTGGCAGTAATATTCAGTTACAATAATTTTTCTTTTTTTCTAACAAAATATGAATAAAATGCTTATTTTTGGTTATTTATAAAATAGTCATGTAAATACAAGTAAATTGTTTATTTCACAATATTTCGATGACATTAACAATTTTAAATCAACTTTTATGTTTTCGTCTTAAGATTAAACATACTCATATTTAAATTGCAAACACACTTTTTAACAATTATTATAATCACTTGCTGGAATTACTTTGGTTTTACTGTACGGCAATAGAAACATACGTTGTAAAATTTGAAAATAGCATGCTACTAATTAAACATATTATTTCAAGCGAACCGAGTGAAATCGAAAATTAATTTCAAATGAATCAGGTCTAAAAGACAGTCTCACATAATTAAATTACGTATTTTTAATGACAGTCACTTCAGCTGAAGAAAAAAGTCTTAAACTAAAGTGTCATGTTATAAGTTGAACATCTCTTGTACATGCATTTGTTTGTATTTTACAGAATGATAATCACATGCTACGTAGGGCAATTTATGTTTATGTGTATATACTTGTGGTAGTAGATCCCGTGCTTGTAGGACTTGTAGTCTGTGTTGTGGGAGGCACGGTTGTATTTGCTATAGTCGTTATCGACGTGGTTGATTCCATTGTAGTTGTAACTGAGAATTGTAATGTATACGATTATATTTGTAAAAGGGTATTCGGAAATGCCTATGTTGCGTTTATGTTTAAATTTAAAGGTCTCTTAGTTATGACTGTATACATTACGTGGTCAGAGTATTAACTTTCATACCCCATCCAACTCCTTCTCCAAGAAGCGAAAACGGGGTTGGCTGGGGTATGAAAAATAAAACCTAAATTTCAGCCTAAAAACCACGTAATGCCACTTTTAAAGATAAAGCAACTGTAATCAATATACACAATGGTACCTTTAATTTACGGAAATATCCTATAAAGTACAGCAAGTAAAATATTATCTGAAACATAAAAGAGATGTTGGTTTTCTAGATCTGAATACACAATAAAACATTTGAATACATAATTAATATGACTCAGAGGTATAAATGTGTTTTAATATATTAAAAATTTACATAGTCAATATGTATCATGATTAAACAACGCAAATTAAGGATAAATATTTGTTAAGCCATAACAACAAACATGTAGTATTTAGGAGATGGGGTGGTTGTATGTGTCTTATTTTATATACAAAAGTGTAACAAATTTGTGACCGAGTATTCAAGCTTTGTAGTTTTGTATCTATGTCATTCAAAACGCGTTTCAAATGAGTCATTTTATAATATGTGCTGTCTTATGTGAATATAATAAACCTTTATTTTTGTAAAATTCAACCATGTTTCTCACAATGACAATCTACGTATGACAGTATGCAAACTTGTCTTTATATTTTATTAAAGATGTCGTAGAATTTTGATTTGTTTCGTGAATATACGAGTGTCAAAACTTATGTAGGCACATTGACTTACAAGAAAATGTAACAGAGCTTTGTGTTTTAAATGTCATATCTATAATTGTCCATGCTTATTGTTCAAGTGTAACGATAAATAATCTTAAACTATGCAACGATAAATAATCACAAACTAAGAATATTTTAGAAGGATATTTGCACCAAAGAAAATGTTTAAATGAGCGTAAATAGATCAGTCGTTCAAAACAAACAGCTAGCGCTCACTTCAAATATGTTTTAAATATGCCACATTATGAAATCTAGGCACTAGTATTTGTTACTGACAATATAATTAAATACAATCTACTCAACCGTCCTTATAACGGATATTCTCGGAAAAAAATCGCAATGTCTCGGATATGACGTATTAGAGAAGCGTATGAGGTATATACATTTATCACATAACATGGCTTTTGGCAGTGTAATAAAGCCATGACTTATTTCTCGTAATGCACTAGTGTAATACACAGATGCAAATGAGGATCTAATCACTGTGTTTGTGTACAGTAAAACATTTAATCCTATTTGTTTGCATAGTATATCATACGATACGCTCAGGCACCTTAAATGTATATCCTTATTTGAAATCTTACTTCATAAAATGCATGTTAGTAACGTTAAATTTAGTTTAAGGTGTCGCATCATTTGTAAGGCGAACGCGTCACAGCCGCTTAATGTAGCTGACGTCATAAAAACTACAACATGACGTCATGACTGATGTTACAAATTGCAGCCGTATACAGGGTTAATTGACAACACTAAAGTGAAACTATCAAGTCGTAGGTTTGTTATGTGATAAATAGAATCTTGCATTCGTGACTGTGTATTATTGAAATTAATAAACTCGTTGCATAACAAAAATAGGATACTCGGCATGTTATCAAACTCGTTTATTAAAATCAATGATACACAGTCACTCATGTAAGATCCTCCGTATTGTTAAAACGTGTATATAAACTCATCCTCTGAGGCGTAAGCTCAACAACTGGGAGAGATTTTGGTGGAAGTATCTCTTGTCAAAATAGACGATGGCATTTCCGTTCATGCCCTTTAAGAGGAATTCATTAACTGCATTTGCAAGAATGAGAAAGTACAGATCAAATTTACTCTGAAATTATAAAAGAAATCTCTGGCAGTGTAAGACACAATGGTTTGTGTGATATGTGTCATACTGCAAAGTTGCTATGTTGGTAAGTAAATTCGTTTTTAGAATACTTACCACAAAAGCCACAAGTGACCGGGCAAGACTGATTAAAGTCAGTGAATGTACACAAGGTGTTTAGCATTGCCTGACTGAAGGATGAACAGTTCGTCTGAGGGTCGTCAAAGCATGGAATCGCTGTATGCGTCAGACAAAATAACACACGTTGATCAATTTGTGCATCTTAGTGGAGTAAATAATTCAATGCATACTAGTCGAGTAAGTTTCTGTTGTACATATAATGAGTGTATTAAACAGAACAACTGAAATAATTAAAAAAAACTAGGCTCATACAACCCTACGAAGTAAAGCCGCAATATTCGTACATGTATAATACGCCGTACAATTAAGATGTACATGTATACCTGTAGATGGAGTGAGTTATTACTGTATACATTACGTGGTCAGAGTATTAACTTTCATATCCCATCCAACTCCTTCTCCAAGAAGCGAAAACTGGGTTGGCTGAGGTAGGAAAATACAAAATAGGAAACATCTCCGAATGTATCCAGCCTTGTACCGAACAACAACAGTGACAGCAGTTGCAGCCAAGGAGAAAACCAATCTATAGTACGGCCAGAAAACCCGAAGGACGAAAGCTCATGCACCTACCTCCCTGGGTAAGTTTCACAAATAATATAATCCATATCAAAAAACAATTGATGAAACTCTGATGTTAGCACCATGATATTCCATGTCTAAATATGTAATCCACGATAGATTGACATCAGGGTTACATGCTTAAATAAACATTGGTGCGATTCCCAGGATAGTTCATATTACTACGCTGAAATAATTCCCGTTTAGGCTTATTTCTTTATTTACACTGGTCCGTCTTATGGGGACAACGATATAATAATAGTGAGGTTCCACTGACCGTTCCAAGGCGGTAGCCCTATTGTCAACCAGTTTGTGTTTGTGATGTCGTTTGCATTTATTATTGCTTTTGCCTTCTTGTTTGTCTGTTTGCGTGTTTGTTTCTGTGTTTTGTGGTTTACTGTCCTCCTTGAATGCTACTTTCCCTGTCCGATCTTTTTATATTTCTTTTAGTTTCACCCCAGTGGCCTTTTTGCCATTGACAGTTCCAAGGCGGTGGCGCTATTGTGAACCCGTCTGTGTTTGTGATGTCACATGCCTTGCTTTTTTAACATTATCATAATGATTGTTTTTTAATTTAAAGCGTGTTTTGGGTTGACTTTGGTCTGTTATTTCTGTTTTCTTTTTTACTTTTACATCTACTTGTATTCACTATAAGTTGGTCCTTTAGAATAAAAGAATAAAAAGAAGATCATTAGTTGTTAATATCAATCCTCCGTGGTGCCACTGAGTTTCGTTCCCTGTGTTCTTGGGCAATACACTTTCCCTTAGCCTCGTCCGTTGGATGGGGACGTAAACCGGGATGTCCCGTGTATCGGTATATTCTCCGAGCACGTTAATGAACCATAGGAATCTATTCGATAATAAGAGTAGGGAACGGTTCCCGGAATCCTATGTATCCTTCCCCTCTCTCTTGGGCGGCTCTAAATAACCTATACTGTGTTGATGAGCCGTTAAACAACATTCAATTCATTTATTCAATACTAATTCGGACCACTAGACCCACATTAATAGCCTCTTAAAATGGACCGATCATTATGTTAGTTGTAATTCAATATTTGTTTGATCTTTTCTTCCAAGACTTCTCACGAGATTGGTCTGAAGTCAGTAAATACACGTATATTTTGATTTTCTAGACTGCGTATCTTGCCGGAGCATTGCTAATATTAAACAAGCCTGAAACGATCTACCTCGAAACTAACACTATAAGGATATGTGTGCAAAGTAATAATATAAATATTTCCTTGAAAATCAACTTTCCTATATTAAATGCCATTCTAAACACATTGCAAATATATGTACATAGTATGTATCCGAATCCTAATGTTTACATTAACGTACGGATTTGATTCAAAGATAATAACTGCCAGGGGTGTAGCTTGGCTGAATATGATGTGTAGGCCTAAGTCTAGTTGGGGTCCGGTGCATGCTCCCCCGGAATTTGTTTTTTTTTCAGCTAGACTGTCGGAGGTGCGTTTTGGCGTATATTTCGTACCGCTAAATATGTCTATAAGAGCATCAATATCCTTACTTTGTACCGTAAATTATATATCTTATAACTAAAAAGAAGCTATCCCCCTTACCCCACCAGGCCTCCGATATTTATTGCATTTTTGGCATTTTTATTTTTTCGATTTCTCAGAAAAAAGTGTAGCGGCCTATAGGAAGCTACGCCCTGACTGCAGTTGCAACTGTGTGAATATCGGTTTAACAAGTACAGAGCGACCATACGCATTGCATTCGCATACTCATATAATATATTATACATACGAGTTAAATACATGATTCAAATTCGCAACTTCACTTTTGTGAAATAACGTATACATCGGCCCCATAATTGTTAGTTTACCTCAATTATTATAAATCACAGTAGCATAGCCGTGAATGCAGACAGACTCGAGCCGTATTCCTCGAATGTTTCGGTCGTGAATAACAATGTCAGATACTGCATAACTGAATATAACTAAACTGAAACGTTAGCGAAGTGTCTTCTAAACTATACACATGTTTACACAAAATTACCTCTGTTATTTAATGACGGAGATGAAGAAACAGAAACGGACAATGCTATCTTTATATATTTGTATCATACTGTCAGATATGACTGCACAGGGAAAGCGTTTATAAGTTTATAACCAACTGATAATATAGCTCACCTGTTGTCGTTGGTGTTGTTATAGGTGTTGTTGTCTTTGCAGTTGGAGCTGATGATTGTAACAAAGATTGATTGGTTAGGTTGTATCTTTAAAAAGTTCATTTGAAAAGATAAGTATATGCTGCTAAAATGTGAACTATTACAATTGACTGGAAATTTAACGAAAACTGGTCCTATAGAAATCACTGCACACAAACGCAATAGCGGCTTTGGTCCGCACTGCACCGCAAAGAGCAAATATAAATATACAAGGAAAAGGACAATAACCCTGTTTTCACCACTCGTTTTGTTGTATATTTTCCTGCTCATCGTATATTTTTATAGTTATTGGATTCGTATTGGGATATATGCTCGAGTTCTTTTGCGTATTAATATTGCGCGACTTTAGGACCGCAATATTTATGCGCAAAAGAACGAGTGCATTTATCCTAATTTAAATCTAATAACCTTTTTATTGCCTACGCATTTTTAAATTAGAGAGAATAACATAGGTTGTAACATTTAATTTTCACCAAAAACGTTTATTTGAAACAAATATATTGTCATTACATAATGGGAATTTTCACAATGAAATCGACATTGTTTACATCACGTGATATACTTTCTTTGACATGAAGAGGAAAGTGCACCAATCACGAACGATTATACATTACACACCCAATATGACTTGACTACGCGTCAATATGGGCTAATATTGACAGTTCCTGTTACACTGAAAATAAACGGATCTTGTAAATGCGTATGCAATAACATTTGTTATTTGTGGTGCAGTGCGGACCTACGCTGCTATTGCGTTTGGGTGTTGTGATTTCTCATTTTTAATCCAAAATGCGCAAAAACAGAAGACACAAAAAGCAACGGAAGTATGTTAAAACTTTTATCTAGTAATATTATGAAAACTATGTATTTGTCACTGAAAATATACATACATACATACATTCTGTTCAGCAGTCCATACAATGGAGATTCTTCTGTTTTAATTGATGTCAAATCGCAATGCCTCGGATATGACATATTAGAGAGGAGCATGAGGGAAATACATATAGCTAATAGCGTGCGTATCAACTCATCTTCCGAGACTTAGGCAACACAACTAGAGAGATTTGGGATGAAGTTCCTCTTGTGAAAATCGACGAAGGCATTTCTGTTCATGCTCCTTGAGAGAAAATCATTACCTTTGTAAGAATAAGACTATACAGATCAGAATTATTCTGAAATAACAAATCATACCACTGGAAGTGTCAGACCACACGGTGTCATACTGAAAAGGAGATGCCATGTCCGTAAGTATAATTTATGTTAAAGAATACTTACCACAAAATCCACAAGTGACCGGGCAAGACTGGTTAAACTCAGTGAATGTACACAATGTTGTTATCATTGCCTGAGAGTATGAAGAGCAATTCTTCAGGGGGTCGTCAAAACAAGGTATCGCTGTATGTGTCAGATACAATAAAACATGTTTGATCAATTTGTGAATTTGAGTGGAATAGTAAAATAAATTTATATTTGTCAAGCAAGTTCCAATTGCAAAAACAAAACCTGTATTATTTATCAGTAAAATGATTGTAACTACAACCCGACAGCATAAAATCACACTGACATTATATAATATATCATAACGTAAATATGTATATAGATAGACAATCAGTTTTGAAACTAATCTAATTCGTAATACAAATGCCATATCAATTAATCTACGGTGTAATCACCATGATGTTTCATGTCTAAAACTTTAATTCACAGTAGCTTTTGGATGACATTGGGGTTTGATGCTAACATTAACCATGGTGCGTATCCAAGGATAGTACATTTTACTATGCAGAAATATATCCGTTGCAAACAAGGCAATTTGAGGCTTAACTTTCGCTTTTTATTGAGATGGCAATAGCTTAATATTTAGATTTGGCGAATGCTAGAATATGAGAAACCCACCGGCCATTTAGCCTCGTAGCAACCCGTTTGTCGTGGTGATGGCACACATACTGACAATTGGATTCCTTGGAGGCAACACACACAAACAAGAGATACAAGAAGCAGACTCGGTTTTACTGAGTCTGTTCATGACAGGTAATGTAAAGTGCAACACCTCTCAACGCCTCCAAGCACCGGCTTAAGCGAAGTTCTACTTTAAAGCCACAAAGGTAGGGCTTGATGATCCCAAAGTACCAGTAAGTAATAACACTATTGATGTGTAGTCGGGGCAACTGTTTACGGCCACCACACACTTAACAAACGCTAATGTGAATGTCAATAAATAAAGCTTTGATTATTATTAATCGTGTAATTGATTTATGTTTTCATTGATGATTTTGGTTGACTGTTTTGTGAAAGCTACATTTCGTGTTTGACATAAACCTACTTGTATTCGTTAAGTGTTGACCCTTTAGGATAACCAACATAATATTTGTGTTTGTTTATTTTAATTCGGACCCCTAGACCCCATTAATAGCATGGTTTAACCCTTAAAACGGACCCATGAGTATTGTAGTTTCAATTTCAAATTAATGTTCTTTTTTACACGATCTATTTGAGATGGGTTTTAAGTGTGTCAACACCATTATGTTATGATTTGCTAGTCTGACGGAGTATTTCCATTCATAAACAAATAATACGACAAATTTCCTGCCTATAGTGAATGTCTAAAATCTAAACACATTGCACGTATTACCTCATAGTAAAAATTTGAGTCATATTTTACATTAACGTACGGATTTGATTTTAAGAGTATACTTTTATTTGGCATAGTGCTCGTTTATTTGTGTTTAAAACATACTGAGCAACCATACACCTCGCTTTCACATATGCTATTACATACACTAGTAAAGTATCTATTTCAATTTTACAACCACCTCAATTAGTGTATTTTTGCATACCTCGGCGCCAACAAAAGTTGTTTCAATCGTTTTAGTCATTGTTACAGAGCGGCAAAACTCATATATGTAGACACAGGACACTGGTGACACTTACTGCATTCCTCAAATATTTCGGTCAAGAATAACATTGTCAAATACTCAACAATTTAATTCAATTTAATTCAAACGTAAGTGATGTGACGTGTCTACTAACACGCAAACACATTTGCAAAACATCGCCTCGTTTATATAATTACGGATATGCAGAATCAGAATCGAGCGATGTATTTGCCATGTACAGGCTGTCAAAAAATGACTGCATCAGGCATGCATAATGTATAGGTTTATAAACTGAATATGTTGTTTCTCATTTTGTTGTTAGACAATTCTGATAGACATTTAGTTAGATTATACGTTCCTAATGTGTATATTCGTCATTTAAACTGAATAAATGACATTTTCTCACAGCTATATCTTGTGTTTTATTAACAATAGTTGCCAAGACATATAAACGTATACTCTGATATGACAAGCCACTATATATACACTTTAGTAAGGATTTTGCAAGATGTATGGGAATTGGAGGGGAAGATTCAAATATACCGCACCTGTAGTCGTTGGTGTTGATATAGGTGTCGTACTCACTGCAGCTGGTAAAGTAGTTTTCGTTGTAGTTGAGTTCAATATAGCTGGAGCTGAGAATTGCAATATTGATTGATTTATTCGATTGTATCTTCTTAAACAAGTCATTTGAAAAGAAAAATAAATAATTGTGTGCTGTTAAATGTATATATTATAGATCATTATCCTTTGGTATACGTAATACTTTATTGCATTTTATTTATCAAGTATACAATTTATACTTCAGAAACAAACTATAATACAGCTACAAAAGTGTCCATACCATTTATGTCTGAAAACATTTTACTTATCTGAGATGTAAACCAGTTGTTGATTTACTTGATCTGAATAAATAAAACAAAACCAGCAAATATATACGAGTACTGTGCAGTAATTTAAAATAGGGATTATGACAGTGTAGTTATGTTTCATTATATACAACTTGTGACAGATGTTACAACTGCTAACAACTTTATTGTATTCACATGTCAGTTACTTGTTTAGAACTCTCATTGTATGTTATTACAAAAACGTCGACTAAAATATCTGACAACACATTTATGTTTCTAACGATAAGACACTGCCAAGTCGTTCACTAGATGCATAACATATTGAAATTAAACTTTTGTTTTCTCAATAAGATGCAATTTAGAAACAGTATGTATATACGTAACATCAGTTTACAAAATTTACACACATCCGAGCTAGAAGCAAAATGCAAACCTGTTACGCACGTAGAAAATAAAGTTTCTGTTTTAACTACTTTTTTTTTCTAAAACCGTATAGTTAACAACATTTTCTCATACATTATACTAATGTATGGTCAAACGTATAGCGTGATTTTGAATGCTGAATGAGTGTATGTCGTGTAAATTGTGTTTCTACTATTAATAACAATTACATTGCGATAGCTATCATTGTCATCTAAACATTGACGAGTGCCAGGAACAAAGAAGAAAAAAGCATTCTCAAGCTTTGTTCCTCTTTATGTTATTTTCGTTTGTTTTTATTCACACATCGAAAAAACTGGACTTGCAAGTTCCTTAGAACAGTCCTGTTGTTTTATGCTATCTGCTTTAAGAAAATTACTCACCAGAAATCTCGTAAAAAACAAGCCCACTTCTGCAGCATTAAATGCAAACGATGTGAACGTGTGAAGTTAATCGGGCGAACATCTTTTTGGCATTAATTAAATCATTAATCTGTTCTGCTTAGTTGTTACTCCAATTCGGCCTTAATATATGACTAACAAAAAAACTACCAAGACTATGAACAATTAGCGTGCAATCGTCTAACACTGTTACGTATTTTGCCAAGGCTAGACAACATATTTTGCGATTTTACTGATCAAATTGATTCTGAAAGTGTGGCGTTACCCTTTGAAATGTACTGCTAATATGTATACGTCTAATTGAAAAGGAGTTGCTACATTGATTCGTGTTTTATAATACTTGATTTTGTTTTGTATGATGTTTTACGTAATTTTCAACACATGTAAGGTTATATACGACGGTCGATCTTTTAGTGGTGGAAGCAGACCACCCACATTTCCTGGGTAGAACCAGTACTGTACACCTCTTGGCATCCGTAAGAATCGACACTTCCTAACTTACAAAAAAGAATATGATTATGGACCTTTGAAAATGGCCGAAAACGACACATACGAAATATTGCAGTCTCGGTTTGATTGAAACTATTCATGAGCGGTAGTGAAATATGCTGGCTACCGCTCACGCCCTCTAGCCCCGAGTTTTGCAGAACTCAATATTCATAATATCAATAGTACAAAAATGTAAACCATCCCGAATATGACATGCATATGGCGGTGGACATGGAGTGTTACGCATCTCCATGTCGTACGGCGTATGGTCCCAGTATCTAATACAATTAAATGCCCCGAAGAGCGAAATAAACATAATGGAATTTAATTGGGAGCAGCGGTTATGAAGCCTGCATATCACAAGTAACTGTCAAAAGACTAGTCGAGTCGAGATCCCAGTGGGATTCGAAGTCGAGTCGAGATCACAGTGGGATTCGAACCCGCAGCGGTGAGAGGCGAAATATTACAACCCGACGTCGTTAACCACTCGGCCACGATGACGCTACTTATAATACTTGATACGAGATCCACAAGTGATCGGGCAAAACTATTGATTAAGCTCAGTGAAATGCACACACGTTAACACGCAATGCCTGAGAGCAGGACGAAATGAGTATACTACGATGCTCTGTATTTGCTATTTGCAATAATAATCATGATAATAATATAAACAACATGTTTTTTCTTAATGGATATTTTCATTAAATAAGTGTCAAGCGCAGGATGTGAGAAAACATAATTACACCTACAACAAGTTATTCAGATGCAATTGCAATGTACATGACTTTGTTGTATACGTACTGCAACCATACCAATCACTTTTGACATGGTATACACTATCCAGGAAACATGGATGTATACCTTCCTATTGGTTTCTGACATTACAACGTTCCGATTATATTATACCAGTACATGAACGTTATTACACCTGTGACAATTGCAGTATTTCCCAATCCTCTTTGGGCGTAAGTAAAAGTTAACGTTAGTAAGTTAAAGGTGTGCGACATATTTGACAATCACACATGCATGTATATGAAGATACCGACTATTTAACAAATTATAATGACGGAGGAACATAATCAGGAAACTTTAAGGCCCTTGCTTTATTCTAGGTTAGTTTTTCCAGAACATGACTGCATAGGTATTGTATGTACATGAATGTATATGTGTATTGTTTATACATATAACCAGTACCAAGTATGGACTGGCTCTTAATACAGATCCCAAGTGCCTTTTAAAGGCTAAACAGTTTCACTCGATATACAATTGAAATACGTGTATTTATTAATTAAAAGGAGTGTTCCGTTACCGTAGCTGGATAACACATTGAGATTCTTTTTATAAGTATATAACATGCATTTACATATTCTAGTATGTGTTGTTTAGGAACGCCTACTGGTAATATTACTATTATTAGTATTAGTAATGTGAAAAAATAGTTACTACAATATCCACACGTGACTGGACAAAATGATTCTTTAAAATCAGGCAGTGCACACAACACGGCCAGATCTGCTACGTCGAAATGCGAACAATGCTTCGCAGGGTCGTCACTACACGGATATGCTGTTGTTGCTATAGAAACAAAAACGCATTTATAAGTTTAATGGAAATGTTCATTTAATTGTCTGGGCCCAGTTGTTCAAAGATCAATTAACTTAATCATTGGTTATTGTAAACTTTCAAAGTATGTTTTCTTATAAAAACATGTTTTGTACTTTTAAAACTTTTTAATTTGCATTTCTTCTTAACATAATGCTTTCACATGCATACTTTCTGGTAGAAATATTCATTTATCGGAAATTCAGAGCGATTTGAAATGTTGCCTTAAGGCTCAGTTAAGTTTACCGATCTTTGAACAACTGGGCCCAGAACTATATCTACATAATAACGTGTATTGAGGTTATGCTAACTGTTTTACCAATACATATGCTTAGAGTTAAATAGTTAAAATGGCTTGAGACGATCTGGAAGATATAGAGAATATTTTGTCAGTGTGTTTTACTATCAAGTTTATTAGGCGAGGCTAAGAAAACGAAGAATGGCGAGGCTCGGCAGGCCGAGCCAATCTTTGTTTTCGTGCCCAGCCTAATAAACTTGATAGTAAAATGCACTGACATAATATTTTATTTATCATGTAGATTATCCACATTTTCTGTATGAATTACTATTATTGTCTATTTCGCAGAATGTTACGCTTATCGAGGACGCCGCCATGTTGTTGTTTTTGTTTGTTTTATGACGTCATATAACGTTACGTACATGACGTCAGATAACGTTTCGTACAAAATTCACCGCTCCCACCTTATTTTTTTTAAAATAATACTTAAAGATTAAACAGAAATACATTTAATATATCTGAGACTGTTTCCTCTCCCCGATGGCAGAGACTGAGGGAAAAAATAAACGCCGAGGGATTCCGCATTGATTTGCTTTATTGGTCAGTGCCTAATAAAGCAACATGTATTATAGGTCACCTCTTTATTAGGCAGAAAAGTGCATATCTGTTTTATAAATATGTTTTCAATGTGAATGCGAATAACAGGAGTATAGTATGTGTCAGCTGCATATTAAATGCGCATATACATTAAACTTGGCCTCAAGATCCTCTCCATTTAATTTTCGTTAATGAAATAGTTTTTTTGGAAATTCCAACAACTCGGCTGTGGTATTTATAGTTTAAAAACCTATATTTTAATTTAATTAAACTTCATGCTAAAATAAATATTCTGGATTTGTAATCGAAGTTAACTTATTTATGTAACTTACTAACTGGTAAGAACGCAGCCAGCAACCCAATATGAACAAAATATCTATCAGTGAACAGTACAATACCGCCTTGATGTCGACTTGTTCAGACTAAACATGTTGATATATATTTAAAAAAACGAGCTAACGTGCGGTTCAAGTTAATGCACCGGCATATTTTATCTCCTATAATGGTGGTTTTTATTTATTTTGGGATTGACGCCAGATCCCTTTTAGTCCCTTTACGATAACTTTACATGATCATAGTCTAATTTGTCTTATGCATCCGTCTAGCTGTTTTGGTTTTATTTAATCCAATAATGTACACATACAGGTTAAACAGGTGTTATATAGAAGATATTACATGAGTACTCATTCATTATTGAATTTATTAAACGTAACTTATAACATCACATTTCGTAAGGAAACGTACATTAACGTGACGTCCATGACGTAATTAACAATATGTTATACCCCTAGTGGAATATGGTGTTATTACACTCCCACACCGCATGCTATGTGATAAACTATACATACTGCATAGTGCAGTTGTCGCGATAAGATTGCATACTTCAAATGCAAACGCTGCGCATCGAGATCATTGCGCACTGCTCGGGATTATTATACACTTATCCGCAATGATTAAAATCTAACACGGGCTGGTTTTATTTATGCTTATATTCTAAATGACAGTTTACACTTATGTTGTATGTTGCCGGTTTTTCTCGTGCATGTGCATGCATATTTGCCACACGTTTCATTGGTATGAACATGAAAAAGTGAAACATACATTTGTAATATATAGCGGAAATTCCAGTGTCGCGTTTCTTTTTCCTTTCAGTATATATAATATACACGAAGAATACCATTTGACTGAAGTGATGACATGTTTGTACAACATGAAATACCATCGTGTTTAAGCTACCGCTACATTACGTGGTCCGAGTATTAACTTTCATACCCCATCCAACCCCTTTTCTAAGAAATGAAAACGGGGTTTGCTGAGGTATTAAAATAAACCTTAATTTCGGCTTGAAAAGTTTGCATATTGTAATATTAAAACATTTAATGAGTAATTTTAAACAAGTTATCGCATTTTTTCAGTACAAAATGTGTTTAACGGTGTTTTATTGTCGAAATATCCGTTATAAAATGCTGCTTATATAAGCTTTCCCATCGCTTAATGGAATTAAGACGTGACCACGTAATGATACGAACCATATGTACATCCTGTGTAATGTTATAGAACAGACAGGATCATTGCCAATATACTATAAAACGGAGTTATTTGATACTATAGCTTTTAGTATGGTTTTAGATTTCCTGAAAGAAATCAGACTATATAAATCATTATAACATGTTCTTATATATATTTTCTTGTTTATATACCCGTTGACGGGCATTTGTTGATTTACATATATAGTTTATATAACTACCATATCATCCCTTATTTGTAAATAGTTTTATCTTGATATATTTACATTAATTTCTGATTACTACTTCATTTCTTCATCTTTCATCAGTTTTTGCGCACAATATGACCTATTTATGTGTCGACGTGCCGTAAAACACCATTCATTCATTCAATCATTGCCAATATGCACACGCAATTTGACAATTTAGCACATATGCTTCGATGTTACTAGGCGACATACTAAACGACTAAGTTGGGATTTATAACAGCATCCTTTTTAGAGTTATAAACAAATAATAATAATAATAATACAATTATCTTGATACGACTCAAATTGTCTGTGTAGTATCAAACAGTTCACATATGTATGACTGTTGTAGATACTGTTGAATAACATGTATTAAGTCGGGGTAGTCACGTAATTGTCTGTGTAGTAACAAACAATTCACATACGTATGACTGTTGTATATACTGTTGAATACCCTGTATTAATTCGGGGTAGTGTGACGTAAGTGTCTGTGTAGAAACAAACAATTCACTTACGTATGATTGTTGTATATGCTGTTGAATACCCTGTATTAATTCGGGGGTAGTCACGTAAGTGTCTGTGTAGTAACAAACAGTTCACATACGTATGACTGCTGTATATACTGTTGAATACCCTGTATTAATTCGGGGTAGTCACGTAAGTGTGTAGTAAAAAACAGTTCACATACGTATGACTGTTTTATATACTGTTGAATTCCCTGTATTAATTCGGGGTAGTGACGTAAGAGTGTAGTAACAAACAGTTCACATACGTATGGCTGCTGTATATGCTGTTGAATACCCTGTATTAATTCGGGGTAGTCACGTAAGTGTGTAGTAACAAACAGTTCACATACGTATGACTGTTGTATATACTGTTGAATACCTTGTAATAATTCGGGGTAGTCAACTTATTATTTTTATAACAAATTGATGCAACACTTACCCACTTGGTTTCCTAACAGTTTAACAGTTCAACATAATACACCACTTACCTTTTTTATTTATCTGTAGTGAGTAATCAGCTTAACATGCACATACTATTCAATGAAATGCAATTTGATATCAAAATCAAACACTTCTAAACGCCTAAATTACCCATATAAATTAGAATTTTAAAAACACATCAACCATTTCCGTAACAAAAGACGTCCGAGGAAACAGACAATTTAGTTAAATTGCACATTGAATATAAATTAATTATTGTGCAGCTTCGGCAAATTAAGATATCGTTTATAAACCTACATTTGAGCAGTCATGCAAACATGCAGTTGCATACTTCTTCCAAATTGTCTCCAGCCCATTTATCCGTACGGGTTTAATATTATTGCTGACACAACGTTTAAGGTTTCTCATTTTTAACTATATTATCACATGCGACACAACCGGTGCAGACCGGACTCAAGCATTGCCTTTATATAATAAAGTATTACATGTTGACCCAATTCATGAACTTGGCCTTTATAAGGCTTGAGGCAAGTTGGATGCCATTGTATCAAGTTATTTATAACCAGTTATTCTGTGTACTTTTTTCATAAATAGGTGCAATGAGGAATTACCCTATTGATTATCTAATATTTTGAAAGTTAGATCCCTAACCCTAACCCTAACCCTAGGGTTAGGGTTAGGGTTAGGGTTAGGGTTATGAGTGAAAGTAAATATAAGAACAGACTGGAAGCTCATGTCTACATATTTCATTTACAATATCTTAATTAAATACAAATGGAATATACAATATTTATCAAATATTATATAAGTCAAAATAATGAATTTCCTAGCTAGTGATAAAGTCACATATCCTAGAATATACAACTTCAGTGAAGACACCTAGATAAACATTCATGCCTGCAGGGCGCCGTTTCATTAAACATCTTACGATAAGTCTCACATTTTAAAACTGTTCATATATTTTCACCTAAGCATTGAATGTAGACAATTATGTATGCATGATGTGCAGAAATATCAAATGTATACGAAAATGAAATGAAATTGCGTTCATTTGTATATAAAAAAAAAGAATTTAAGAAATTAACTTGCGATCACAATTGTCGTAAATTGCTTCATAAAACCAGGCCCTGTTTATAGAAACATAATGTCATTTGAATACCTGGCGCTTGTGAAGTCATCAGGGTAGTGATTGGTGTGACTGTGGATGGAGTAGGTACAACTGCTGTCGTCGGTGTGAACGTTGATGTTATCCGTGTAGTTGTCAGTGATATGCCTGATATGTGTAAGAACGATTTATTTATTATATTTAATTATGGTAATTCATGTTTTACCATCCACACGTTTATTTGTTACCACAATAAACACGAGACACGGCAGTGCAATTCTTTAATTTTCACAATAAATCAGCTTTTGTATTCTGAGAAAGGCTGTCATTACATAATAGTTACTTTGTTGCTAGGTACATTCAATTTAGTCATTTAGTAAAAGTCGTCGTCGTCGTAGAAGTAGTAGTCGTATTCGTCGTAGTTAGAGTAAGAGTCGTACGAGAGGTGTTCAACTTATAGAGAAACACCTTCATTCTGTAATTAAATCAAATAATTTGACCTTCACCTTGAATGTGGTCCTTTAAATGACAAGTTGAATGATTCCTTCGATATAAAAAATATAACATTGTGAAACTGATCAATGTAGTTTAGTGGCGTCTCTAATTATTACTTCGCGTTGTGTACTACGAGTATAAAGAATAAAGATTCTTCCATTTAAACAACATTTTTAATCAGCGTATTTACAACATGGCTGAACAGTCTGACACACTTTGATCATCTGATCCTGACTGATCTGCATAACTGATTTACTCTGATCTCTGTTATCTTAATATTTATACAAAATCCGTGACATTTTTGAATTCCAACTCACGAGTATATGTGCCTGTTGCTTGAACCAGTTGTCAGTAATGTTACCTATTAAAAAATAGTGTGTTAATTCACCCAAAACAAATACAACTACTATTATGTATATTATATCCAACTTATTTCAAACATTTTAATTTAATTTACTAATAATGAGTTCGTTGCTGATGCCAGTTTGATCGGGTGCATGGGCAAATGTTCTAAATCGACATTATCGAAATGTCAATGTTATTCATTGTTCAGTGCATTTAAAGAGGCACGAATAGTTATTTGAAGCAGCTTGTGCCCGGAATTTAGTATATCATTCCACTTTCCCAAATTAATTATTAATAAAAGATTTATAATCAACCCTCAATAAGATAGTTATGGTATATCCATGTTTTTTAATCAAATCTTGTTCAACACATTAACTGCAGGCATTGTATACATATGAGCTTATTGTATAAACGCACGATAAAACAACATATACATGTAGTTTGACCAAAGATATATATGTATAGGTTATTAGATTTGAATGCACGAGTCCTTTCGCGTATTAATATTGCGCGACTTCTGCAGCGCAATAGTTATGCGCGACAGAACGAGTGCATATATCCCAATATAAATATATTGACCTTTTTATTGCATACGCATTTTTAATAAAAGAACATTAAAATAGGTTGTAACATGTAATTTTCATCAAAAACATTTATTTGAAACAAACATATTGTCGTTACATAGTGGGAATTTTCAGAATGAAATCAACATTGTTTACATCACGTGACATGGACAGAAAATTGCACCAGTCACGAACGAGCATTTATTACACACCCACTATGACTTTACTACACGTCAATATGAGCGAATGTTGACGTTTCCTGTTACATTGCAAGTAAACGGAGCTTCTAAATACGTATACAATAAATTGTGTTATGTGATATACAGCAACGATTTATACTTGATAAAACATCGTAAACTATGTTATTAAATGTCAATTTCTTAATACTGCGATACAATTCACAGTTTTAATTCAACATTTATATTTTTGTTTTTGAATGGAACATACGCTCATCTTTCAATTGCAAGCACTGATTTAACAAATAGTATATGCATTTAGTGGACTTAATAATTGATATGTAGGTAAAACTCCATGACAATAGACATGATAGACAAACACACTCCATGACAATAGACATGATAGACAAACACACATGTTTAAAATTGGAAAATAGCATGCAACTAATTAACACTGAAATTTATAGAGAATCGCGTGAAATCGAGATTTATTCTTGAATTCATACATTCTAACTGACAGTTTCCGATAATAAAATCACGCAGTTTTGTCTCGCCCACATAGCAGTCACTTTTCAGGCGGCGGCCACATTTTAAATCAACAATATCTCAACAACCGCTGTTCGATTTTTTCTGAAACATTGTCAGATGCTTTGTTGGGTCAAGGGACATAACTTAATGCCAACATTACCAAATTCAAAGTCACATCTTGGTTTTATTTTCCGAAAACTTAACCTTGGCTAGGTAACTTAACCTTGGTTAGGTAACATAATATCAATTAACTGTATGTGATTGCCTCATTTTCTTTGTTTAATACTTGGTCATATGTATTGTTGGCATTGGTGGACATCGCTGAACGACAAAAAAGACCAAGGTAAAGGTCATAGTTTGCATTATTTTCCCAAATCTAGACTCTGGTTAAACCATTTAACCTGCGTAGCGTAACTTAGTATCATTATTTGCTAATATTTATTTGATACTTGGTCATATGAAGTGTTGTCTTTGGTGGACATCATTTAAGCACAAATTGAATAAAATATTTCATTTGCGGTTTGCCGCGGTGGGCGAGACACTCGCAGTCTTGTTATATATTAATAGTCACTTCCGCTGAAAAAGAAAATCCCGTAATAGTAGTAGAAGAAGTTGTAGTACTAGTAGTAGTAGTAGTAGTAGTAGTGGTAGCAGCAGTACTAGTGGAATTATTATTATTATTATTATTAGTAGTAGTAGTAGTTGTAGTAGTAGTAGTAGTAGTAGAAGTAGTAGTAGTAGTAGCAGCAGTAGTAGTAGAAGTAGTAGTAGTGTTAGCAGTAGAAGTAGTAGTAGTAGTAGTTGTAGCAGTAGTGGTAGTAGAAGTAGTAGTAGTAGTAGCCGCAGTAATAGTAAAAGTAGATGTATCAGTAGTAATAGTGGTAGTAATACTAGTCGTAGTAGTAGTAGTAGTAGTAGCAGTAAAAGTAGCAGAAGTAGTAGTAATAGTAGTAGTAGTAGTAGTAGTAGTAATAGTATCTGTTGTATTAGTAGTAGTGGTAGTGTTAGTAGTAGTACTAGTAGTATTAGTAGCTAGTATAGTAGCAGTAGTAGTAGTAGTAGTAGTAAAAGTTTGCGATCCTTTGTTCAGTATCTGGAACATATCTTACCCATAGATATAATGCATCAGTGTAAACACTTACTGGTACTACAATTCACACCGGTAAAATCAGGTAGACATGCACATGTATAGAAGTTGATGCCTTCGGTACAGAGACCACCATTCTGACATGGAAAAGGGATGCACTCATTGATGTCTGAAACAAAGCCACATGTTAGCATGTCTTATTCTAGAACGGCCATTTGTAATCTAAATATTCTGCCACTTCAAAAACAGCGATTCCTAATCATCACAATACTACAAACTATTATTATACGTGACCGTGCAATAGTCGATCTGTGTCAGTGACGCGCTTGTTTAAATGAACAAAGGAAACAGGTACATTGTTTACACGGCTCACACTCCAAATTTTAATTTTATTAGTAAAAAATCAAAACTGTTATAATTTATGATATAAAATAAACAACTATTTCTTTACCCTTCTAGTCAGTAGTCATTCCCTCTGATAAATAGTTCTAACTATTGACTTCTCAGGAATTAAATAGTTGTATACTACTAACGTTACTACGTCTACGAACTAATTCTATTGTTACTAGTATTACTACTATTTACATGTACTATTATTATATATCATAAAATATAAGCGTTGTTCATTGGTGTGATTAAATAGTTTTGACCATTCGGATTGGCAACATGCCAACTGTTAAATAGTTCATCACGTGACTGTGCAATAGTACTTTTACCGTGCAGTAGTTCGTCTGTGTCATTGACGCGCTTTTATTAAACAGTCAAAGGTCACATAATCTTGATCACTATATCGTCTGTGCGCAACGGATGGTCTCCATGAAACATAACAAATTCCTGTTGTCTGTTGGATTAATTCAATTCCGTATATTGTAATAATATAATAAAGCAACTATTTAATGCCTTAGGAGTCAATGGGTTAGAACTATTTATCATCGGCGTGCCGCCTCGTGCAATAGTACCCTTCTCGGATCAATAGTCACTCCCTCTGATAAATAGTTCTAACCATTTACTTTTAAGGAATTATATAGTTGTATTATATTCTTTTGTTACTAAGTGTATTTTTTAGCTCGGAGATAAGATTAACGTGGAGCCGGGTTTGTTTCAGGTGGCAGACGAGTCAGGAAATACATCCGGGTCGTAGGGTACTGAAATAGTTCTATGAACAAATCCAATGTATCTAATTTGCATGATTAGTTTTTATTGTTAAATCTAACCTGATGTTAAACTAGTATGACGTTTTGTTTGTTGACATGAGTAGTAAGTTGTGTACTGTATTTGTCAGGACTATTTATTTGGAGAGTATGAGGGTACAGGGTATGTAGAGATGTGGTTTTGACATATGTTTGTTTCAAAATACGCATAGTGTAAATGAACGACGCGAATGTTGAAAAACTTAATTTGTGTTTTTTTTCAGATATGGGACCGTTTGCGAAGCTCACATAATTAACATCTATTTAAGGGAAGAATGTTGTGAAACTAGTGACTGATCTCCAAATGGAGCTTATTTTGCATTGTATTCAATGGGCTGACTTTCACCGGTCTGACTTGCAGAGTTCACATTTCATACATATGGACACGAATAGATGATATTCAGTGAACAGTATTCTTTGTCGAATTAACCGTGCATCAACTGTTTTCGTGTTAATCACAAATATAGTAAACGTGTCGTCATGGTAGATGTGGAAATCCCATTTTAGAGCTATGGCGAGTTGTCCATCGTCCGTCGTCGTTCGTCAACATTTGCCTTGCGAACACGAGAGAGTCTTCATTACTAATCTGATATTTACAAAGCTTTGCATGGGTCTTTATATCAAAGAAAGCTCGGTTAAGTTCGTAAACCAGCCAGATCGGATTAGTTTCACTATAGTTATGGCTCTTGATTTGCTGAAAAAATGCAATAGTCCGCCTTGTGAACACTCTAGCACTTTCATTTATTATTTGATCTTTACCAAACTTGCATAGATTGTTATCATCAATGAATGTTCAGACAAGTTTGAAAAACCAACCAGATCGGATTAATAACACCAGGGTTATGACATTTTTTCCCCTGAAAAATGCCGTTTTCTGAAGTGTGAACACTCTAGCACTTTCATTTATTATTTGATCTTTACCAACCTTGCATAGATTGTTATCATCAAGGAATGTTCAGACAAGTTTGAAAAACCAACCAGATCGGAATAATAACACCAAGGTTATGACCCTTTGTTTTTTCTGAAAAATGCCGTTTTCTGAAGTGTAAACACTCTAGCACCTTCTTTTATTTTTTGATATTTTCTAAACTTGCACAGATTGGTAATATCAATGAAATCTCGGACAAGTTCAAAGTCCAACCCTTAATACAGGAGGTATGGCCCTTGTTTTGACAAAAAAGCAATATTCTGCCGTGTGAACACTCTAGCAACTTCATTTATTACTTGATCTTTACCAAACTTTGTCAGTGTCTTTATATCAATAAAAGCTCAGACAGGTTCGACAATCAGCCAGATCGGACTGGTAACACCAGAGTTATGACCCTTGTTTGTTTCTTAAAAATGGCATTTTCCGCATTGTGTACACTCTAGCACCTTCATTTATTGTTGATGTTTACCAAACTTGCGGAGAGTGTTATCATCAATAAAATCTCAAAATAATTCTAAAATCTGCCAGATCGTATGAGCAACAAAAGAGTTATGACCCTCGTTTTTCTGAAAAATGCCATTTTCTACCTTGTGTACACTCTAGCACCTTCATTTATTATTTGATGTTTACGAAACTTGCAGAGATTGTTGTCATCAATAAAAACTCAGAAAAGTTCTAGAACCAGCCAGTTCGGATAAGTAACACCAGAGTTATGACCCTTGTTTTTCTGAAAAAAAAGTCCATTTCCTGCCGTGTGAGCGCTCTAGCACCTTTTTTATTATTTGATCTTTGACCAAATTCTGGCTGTTAATATCACTAACACCAGACTTGTGGTCCTTGATATTCTGGAATCTGCTATATTTATAAAGAACCTGCGATCGTGGGTTCAAATCCCACTTGGAGCTTTTTTTTTATATTTTATTTTATTTTATTTGCAACAAAAACAAAATCAGATGGAAGATGTGTGTGACTGCCTGGAAACATCGGGTTCTGTATACATAAGTTTTCACATATGCCGTCGTCAATAGAGTATCGTTTTACTTAATTAGATATGATAAGGGGCAAAATTAGCCCCAAATATTGAAATTGTGAACCCACAAATGTGTAATATCTATTTTAGCTACCAATGGATGTAATCTATGTTAAAACTCATTAAAATTGAAGTATGATTGATCTAAATTAGTTTAAGAACCTCACGAAGAATGCCTTTTCTTTCTAAAAAGGACCTTTTGTTGAATTTTTAAATTAGCAGTTTTCAGTCAGATTGTGGCCTTGAAAATATAGAGTGCGCCCTTGAGTACCACTGATTTTGTTTTTGATAGAAGAAGTACTTGATAGGGACAGTGTGTGTTTGGATGGGATGTGCGTTCTATAGTTTTAGGAAAGGTACACCAAATGGTTGAATTACAAAAAAATGTCATTTGTGTTACCGGTTAAATCTTCTAGATAAATAAAATAAATAAAAGTATTTTTTGAAGATCAAATATAATCAATTTACTCTAACATGCATACTTTATAGTAAAATAATATATTTTGTGTTTTTAATATTTTGGGGACTAAAATACCATCTGATCATACCTCATCCTGTAATTATTCCCTTTAATTATTCCCTTTAATATTTTATACTCATTTGTTGGCTAATGAAAGTGTCATAATGAAAGTGTCATAAATCAATATCATATGTCAAGTGACATTCGTCATGTATACATATAAATATGCTAAACTAGATACACACTTACCGGTACTACAACTGACGCCAGTATAGCCGGGGACACATGCACAAGTAAACGTGTTTATGCCATCGGTACACGTACCACCATTTACACATGGATCTGGGATGCACTCGTCGATGTCTAAAATAAAGCCACAGTTGACCAGTGATCGCGAATTATTATAACACTATCCTAAAAAAATGTAACATCCATTTCTCACCGTCAATTTCATTTAGCTATACTATTTGTTGTTCGATTATAAAATGTAAAACTTACACATAGTATTAACTTACTGTCGCAACTTAAAGCACAAATCCTGGCCAATGTTCTTGTTGTATATTAAGAGCATTACAAACAATGGGTTATGCGTAACTTTAATAAATAAGCATAAACACTTACTGGTACTACAATTGACGTCAGTATAACCAGGGACACATGCACAGGTATACGTGTTTAAGCCATCGGTACAGTTTCCACCATTTTCACATGGATCA
This sequence comes from Cyrtodaria siliqua, assembly GCA_037043455.1. Taxonomy (NCBI): domain Eukaryota; kingdom Metazoa; phylum Mollusca; class Bivalvia; order Adapedonta; family Hiatellidae; genus Cyrtodaria; species Cyrtodaria siliqua. The sequence goes on from JAWPHD010002332.1 coordinate 110,234, forward strand.
GGGATGCACTCATCGATGTCTAAAAGGAAGTAGATAATATAAAGGTCGAACAGGAAATGTACCATTCAATGAACACAGTCAACCAAAACTCATAGAAACAAGCAATAATTACAAATACGAAGAAAGGCAAGGTATGACATCATAAACAAGTTGACAATAGGGCCACATCTTTGGAACGGTCTGTGGCAGAAAGGGGAGCTGGAATTTAAACCATGTTCTAGGCTGAACAAATCCTCACTATTACTATATTGTCATCCCAACAAAATTGGACGTTGTAAAATAGATACCAATGACAGGTTATATTCTCTAACAAAAAAGGCAGCATTAAAAGGCAATATCAGTATAACACGTGTACTGATTTGTATATGAATATAAAAACAAAAGCCTAGACAGCCACAAAGTAAGAACTCAATAACGTAAGGGACGCCAGAGCAAACAGAGAACAGACCATTACACGTAAGACAATACAAGACTGAATGCCATATTTGATCAGTATAATTAACTTACAGTCGCAACTTTAGACAACACGAATAATGACCAGTGTTTGTGTTGTATATTAAGAGCTTTACACAAAATGGGTTATGCGTAACTTTGATAAATTAGAGTACACACTTACCGGTACTACAGTTGATGCCAATATAACCAGAGGCACATGCACACGAATACGTGTTTATGCCATCGGTACACGTACCACCATTCTCACATGGATCAGGGATGCACTCATCGATGTCTGAAACAAAGCCAGATTTGATCAGTAACGGGAATTATTGTAATGCTATCCTAGAAATAAATACTATCATCCATTTCTTACCATCAATTTCATGTTGAAATAATATTGTTCGTTCCATTACATGATTACATTTAAACTTAAAAAACATATGCATAAAAAAAAAAAAAAAAAAATATCTGCGTGGTAAAACGATAGTGGTGTGCGTTATTAATAACACTGTTACTTACTGTCGCAACTGTAGACAATACAAATACTGGCCGATGTTAGTGTTGAAAATAACTTAAGAGTATTATACACACAATTGATGTGAATAACTTTGCTCTGTTCAATTAGAGTACACACTTACCGGTACTACAGTTGAGGCCAGTATAACCCGGGACACATGCGCAAGAATACGTGTTTATGCCATCGGTACACGAACCACCATTCTCACATGGATCAGGGATGCACTCATTGATATCTGAAACAAAGCAAGATTTGAGTATTGTAGTGAATTTTTCTGACACGGCCTTTCGTGCTAAGTTATTAATCTCATTACCACATCGTCTAACAGCTACTAATAATAATGCGGATCCACATATGATGTTATTTAAAATAGTGGTATTACTTACTGTTGCCCTCTATTAAGCGACTATTCCACTAAATATCCCGCAGATGTTCGTCTATTTTCACTTCCTTTACCTCTTTATCACTGCTACAAATTCCTATTCTACTAAATTAATATAAGTTCTAACTACTACAGAAAAGTAACTGGTCATACTCAGCAAACATAAGCATAAACACTCACTTACTTGTATATGTATTACAAAAAACTTACACACTCACTTACTTGTACATGTATTACAAAACCATACACACTTACTGGTACTACAATTGACGCCAGTATAACCAGGGTCGCATGCACAGGTATACGTGTTTATGTCATCGGTACAGTTTCCACCATTTTCACATGGATCAGTGATGCACTCATCTATGTCTGAAAGAATTCCGTAGTTAGATATTATTGTGAATTATTCTTACAGGACCTTTCATGCTACCACTACTGTTGCTACTACATATACTACTGTTGCTACAACAACAACAACATCAACAACTACAACAACAACAATTACTACTACTACTACTACTACTACTACTACTACTACTACTTCTACTACTACTACCTTTACAACAATAACTACTACTACTACTACTATTTCAAAACCCCTCCAATTACCCGTTTTGTAAATTGACGATGCTATTCTTATTGTACACTCGAGTTGAAAAGTAAGAGCAATTAACAAATAAATTAAGCCTCCATATGCATATTTATTATATTGATCACATCAGTGTCATATGATACATGAATGAATGTATGGCTTTAAATAAATTAGCGTATATTAGCATAAGCACTCACAAGTATCACAATATCATAAAGACTTACTGGTACTGCAATTGACGTCAGTATAACCGGGGACACATGTACAAGTATACGTGTTGTTGCCATCGGTACAGATACCACCATTTTCACATGGATCAGCTATGCACTCATCGATGTCTGAAATGAAATCACATTTGGTCGATATCTGAACCTCATATTTTTATAAGAGTGTTCTTTTTAATATTGTTCTAAAGTAACCTAAACTTCTACTACTACTAGAAACAATTCAATTTTATAAATACATATTCTTCGAACTCAACAATAATTTGTCTATAAACTGTAGTTTCATAAAATATTATCTAATAGGAAAATGAGTGCTTCACAAACTTCTTGGAAGGTCCAAATAGTGTAATTGTCTGAACTGCTATTAGTAAAAAACGCTTAATATTGTTATAGGCCAACAATTTAGTTTTTTCTCTAGCGAAAGTTGTTTGAATAAGAGCAAGACGCTTGTCTTAAATAAGGTGATGTGGTAAGGTTGCATATAGTGTAGAGAAGTCATAAATACCTTTATAGATGAAACTTGACGTTTATTGCAAATGTTATCAAGAACGTCTCCTGAATTTGTAATATACCAGTAATACAAGACGTGAAAAGCTTGGAGATGTTTGTGGTGGTGCAAGAGCTAGAATTTGAAATAAAGCGAGCTTTATACGGATATTTATGTAATTTAGGAATGCAGTATAACCAACCACACACTTAATAAAATTACAATATTTTGAACACTTACTAGTACTGCATTTGTCGTCAGTATAGCCGGGGTCACATGCACAAGTATACGTGTTTATGCCATCGGTACAGGTACCACCATTTTCACATGGATCAGGGATGCACTCATCGATGTCTGAAAGAATGCCATATTTGGATATTATTGACATGCCCATCTCCCATGGTGGGGTCAGAAACATACCACACGTGCATGCATGTAGTGACACGGAAAGCAACGACAGTATCCCTTGTCGAAGAAAAGGGAGCTGGAATTTAACCCATGTTCTGGGCTGAACAATTACTATATTGTCATCCCAACAAAATGGGACGTTGTAAAAACGTACACCAATGACAGGTTATATTCTCTAACAAACAAGGCAGCATTAACGGGACATATTAGTATAACACGTGTAATCATTTGTTTATGAATATAAAAACAAAAGCCTAGACAGCCACAAAGTAAGTACTTAATAACCTAACAGAAGCCAGAGCAAACAGAGAACAGACCATTACACGTAAGACAATACAAGACTGAATGCCATATTTGATCAGTATAATTAACTTACAGTCGCAACTTTAGACAACACGAACAATGGCCAGTGCTAGTGTTGTTTAAGAGCTTAACACACAATGGTTATGCGTAATTTTGATAAATTAGAGTCGACACTTACCGGTACTACAGTTGATGCCAGTATAACCAGAGACACATGCACACGAATACGCGTTTATGCCATCGGTACACGTACCACCATTCTCACATGGATCAGGGATGCACTCATCGATGTCTGAAACAAAGCCTGATTTGATCAGTAACGGGAATTATTGTAATGCTATCCTAGAATAAATAATAGCATCCATTTCTTACTAATATTATTGTGAATTTATCTTACACGATCGTTCATGCTACTATTACTGCATCTTTAATTATTGACTGTAGTGTCCTTTTTTTCTAACATCCTCCCTTGTCGAAACGTTCACGAATATGAAACGCCCTCTTGTGCTCCGAAAGGATCCAAGACGAGTTGAAACCTATTGCGAGCGCTTATGTTGATGCTTAAATTCTGAAATGCCCATCTTCCAATGTGGGGTCAGAAACATACCACAAATGCATGCAAGTAGCGACACGGAATCCAAGGACAGTATCCCTAATCGAAATCTGCATTTTGGGACCATATTTCTGGTCCTGTTATTGAAACCTGGTGATACTTGCAAAGTATCAACCACAAGTCAGAGTTAATGATTCCGTATGAGTGTACATGTATACATTGTCTTAGACGAAACTGCTCAGCATTCATCCTCCCTTAGATTCATCATATATTATACTATTTTCTGATGGGGTTTTAGAAAACTATAAGGTGGCACATGTCATAATTGCATATTTTTTTGCCATATAATATGCAAACGTGTTGGGCCACAAGTTCTAACGACATTAGTTATGGCCCCTAATAATATGCTACTACTAATACAACTTCTACTACAACTACATGTTCTACAATACAACGAATTGGAACTCCAGCGCGATTGGATGTAAACTGAAAACCTCTTAAACTGCGGACTAATTGCAATATTCTTTTCAGAGCATCTGAACTCCTAAACATTTAGCTTTAACATACTGAACACAATAAAACAAGTCTTTCACTTGAAATGTTGCATTCGAAAGTGTGAATTCTTGGTAAATTTCGTCTAGATTTAAGTTTAGGCGAGAAAAAAAACAACCTGTGTTTCTGGTTACTCAGCTGAAAAAATTAGGGTAGGTAGGTCGGTAATTTTTTTTTTTTTTTTTTTTTTTTTTTTTTTTTTTTTTGCCCATGTGGTTTGGACGATGTTAAAGGTATCTTTAACTTTGTCAAGTAGTTAATTTGTAGTGATTTTACAAGGAGAGAAGGTAAACAACCTCATGATATCTTCT